>SJYW01031151.1:206483-227914 GCA_006410735.1 Raphicerus campestris | reverse complement strand
ACATTGACATAAAAAGATCCAGGAAAGGGAATCACAGTTTGCCATTAGGGGCAATTCCTTTTAATGGAAGCTCCACAGCAGTTCCTACAGCAGACACAACAGAGAACTTTGTGGGGTTTACTGTGTTTGGCCCACAGGCTGTTAGCTCAGGAATGAGAGAATCAGGCTCACCTTGGGCAGAGATAGGAGTAATCCTGCCTTAAAGTTTTATTAACCTACGGAAGCTAATGCCTCTAGAAACACCACCATTTTTTTAGTTTTTTTTCTTTTAGTTCAGTCACTCAGTCGTGTTCAGCTCTTTGCGACCCCATGAATCACAGCAAGCCAGGCCTCCCTGTCCATCAACAACTCTCAGAGTTTACCTAAACTCATGTCCACTGAGTCGGTGATGCCATCCAGCCATCTCATCCTCTGTCGTCCCCTTCTCTTCCTGCCCCCAGTCCCTCCCAGCATCAGGNATGTTATATGTCAAAGAATTTCTATAAATAACTTACATAAAAATTGAGATTCTCATTATAATAATAGATTGTATTTAATAAATAAAATATATAAAATGGTTCTCCAACTTTAAAATTCAACATAGTCTGTAACTTAATCTCTAAGATCTGATTTTTATTACCAAGGATGTATTAATAGCTATAAAAGATCCCTTGGATTCCCCACTGAAATATATATTTTCCCTTTCTTACACCCCTCTAATGCAACATATGAATGCTTCAAAATATTTACCACCATTTGCCTACTATCTGAGTTGCCTGTAACTACTTCAGCATCCCCACTAGACTGTGAGTGAGTCCCTAGAGAATGGGGATTTTGGCTTTTCCATCTCTATCTCACAAAGGGCCAGACCGAGCATGATATTTTAAAATTTGTGTTCAACCAAATCAAAATGTGAAGAGATTCATTCCAAGCCACTCAACAGGATACATTTTTTCCAGTTTCAAGACACATTTAATACCTTGATATATCATCCTGGCTAATTTCAGGGGCCTTGAGTAGCAATTAAATGTCTTATTCTCCTCCCATATTTTATCATTAGCATCTACAACTTGGGACATGAAGCAAAATCAATGAGGATGTGCTAACAGAAGGTAGCCTGTAAGTGACACTGTACTGCCATCTTACTGTTAGTTACTTCAGTTATCTTGAAAATGCAAAAAGAAATTTTAAAAGTAAAAGGCATTATGCAAACAATTAGTATACTTAGGGGCTAATAGCTCTATTAATCCAGTCACTGAGTTATCACTTCCTAGGTTTTCCATCTAGGTTTATCATCTAGGGAAATTTTTCTCAAATAACATCTAACACTGGAGAGAATTCAAACCTCCTCTCAAACTGCTTTGGCATATAAATGAACATAACTGACTACAAAGATGTGTAGGTAATAAATAAACATTTGTTGAGGGGTCACTACTTGCCAAACAGTAGGCAGGTGGGTCTTTATACAATTTGTGGGATCAAATGGGGGATAAAATGTAAGAAAAAGAACAAACCTCCACATCACCTCTACGAGGGCAACACCGTAATACCACAGAGTCTGTACACTGTGCAACTCCAGGGAGTGCACAATAAAAATTACACCCCCTCAGAGTTGTGCCATGAGGCTGCCTTGTTTCATTCCATATTTCATCCATCTAAGATCCCATCAACTCTAAAAGGTACCATTGTTTCATGTCAACAAATAATTCATGTGAAAAGGGAAAAGAAAGTGATAGTCACCAAGCTGTGTCTGACTCTTCATGACCCATGGCCAGTAGCCCTCCAGACTCCTTTGTCCATGGAAATCTCCAGGGATAATATTGGAGTGGATAGCCATTCTCTTCTCCAGGGCATTTTCCTGACCCAGGAATTGAACATAGGTCCCCTATACTGCAGGATTCTCAACCATCTGAGCCACCAGGGAAGCCCAAATAATCCATGATATGACATTAATTTTTAAGATGCAGCCCAAATTCAGAGATGTTAATATGTGATAAAAAGTTTTAAAATCAGTGAAAAAAAGATGACCTAAGCCATCTTTGATTGACTGAGCTATATATGCACAAATAATGGCCTTTCTCTGATGGCATAATTATATATGCATTCTGCACAAGAATCTGAGGGAATCTTTTCACTCTTCTGCTCCTGTGTGAAAGTGAAAGAAAGAACACTAGGAGTGAATGAAGTATAATCTTGGTGCTCAAACCTCGGTTTAGTTACTCTTATTAGGTATGTAACTATGAGTCAGTCTTTTTATGTCTGAGTCTCATTTAAGATCTGCAAAGTCAGGATAATATATAAGACCACTGTGAGGATTACAGGAACAGACAGACAATAACTATTTTAATTGTAAAAGGAGAAGGGGTGGTGGAGGATGAGATGGTTAGATAGCATCACTGACTCAATGGATATAAGTTTGAGCAAACTCCAGCAGATAATGAAGCAAAGGGATGCCCAGTATGCTGCAGTTCATGGGGTTGCAAAGAGTTGGACACAANATTATAAAAGGAGACGGGGTGGTGGAGGATGAGATGGTTAGATAGCATCACTGACTCAATGGATATAAGTTTGAGCAAACTCCAGCAGATAATAAAGGAAAGGGATGCCCAGTATGCTGCAGTTCACGGGGTTGCAAAGAGTTGGACACAACTTACTGTCTGAACAACAACAAACAAATGGATGCGTAAGGGGGAAAGGAGTTGGGGACAGAGGGTCTTATGTTGACCCTCTTTCCCAAGAAAGGGGTGGAAGCTGTGACCACGATCAAAGTCAAAGAGAAGCATGATGAACCCAGTTACTGAATCCAGTTACTATCAAATGCTATCGTGGATTCTCTGCTCAACTCCAGAAAGGAGATGTAGAGTGAGTCTAGCAATGTGGTCTGCAAACCTCTGGGGTTTCCAAAGACCCTTTCAGGCTATCTGCATAATAACACTAAGACATTATTTATCTTTTTCATTGCGTTGGCATTTCCATTATCAGTTGAAAAGCAATGGACAAACTGTGACTTAGCACAGATCACAGTAGTCCTGCTAAACTATAGGACTCATTGTATTATTCACTGCCATACAGTAAGAGAGAAAAAAGGTAAGTTTGCTGATGAAGCAGAGAAACTATTTTTTATTAAATCTCAATCCCTGAGTATATATATTTAATATTCTGAGTGATGAATAGAAGGAATGCATTAAGCACCCGTAAACCAAACTATGTTATGGTTGTCTGGAGGAAAACTAGTTGTGTAATTTATTGAGTTGTGAGCTAAAGCAGCCACTTAATGGAATACCATTTTTACTTGTAAGACTGAGAAACAAACTATGATTCAATATTTGGAAGTCATTTTCCTGAAAATGAATAAAGCCTGATAGCTTAAGGAAAATTATGATTTGTCACTAATGATAAAAATTGAGATTTCTGGATAAAATTAAAATTTTGGGAAACATATATTGCATGATAAGCTTGATAGTTTTGTTTTTCAGTTCTTAAAAGCTTTTGGGTGAGATTAGTAAGAATAGTAATAAAGAGGGATATTTAATACTACATAATAAAATATGTCAAGATTGCCGGCAGAAGTACCAATAACCTCAGATATGCAGATAATGCCACCCTTATGGCAGAAAGTGAAGAGGAACTAAGAGCCTCTTGATGGAGGTGAAAGAGGAAAGAGAAAAAGTAGGCTTAAAATTCAACAATCAAAAAACTAAGACCATGGCATCCGGTCCCATCAGGTCATGGCAAATAAATGGGGAAACAATGACAGACTTTATTTTCTTGGGCCTCAAAATCACTGCAGATGGTGACTGCAGCCAGGAAATGAAAAGATGCTTGCTCCTTGGAAGAAGATATGACAAACCGAGATAGCACATTAAAAAATAGACATTAATTTGCTGACAAAGGTCTCTCTAGTCAAAGTCATGGATTTTTCAGCAGTCATGTATGGATGTGACAGTTGGACTATAAAGAAAGCTGAGCACTGAAGAATTGATGCTTTTGAACTGTGATGTTGGAGAATACTCTTGAGAGTCCCTTGGGACTGCAAGGAGATCAACCCTGAATATCACTGGAAGGACTGATGTTGAAGCTGAATCCCCATACTTTGGCCACCTGATGCAAAGAGCTGACTCATTAGAAAAGACATTGATTCTGGGAAGATTGAATGAAGGAGGATAAAGGGACGACAGAGGATGAGATGGTTAGACAGCATCACTGATTCAATGAACATTTAGCTTAAGCAAGCTCCAGGAGTTTAAGCAAGCTCCAGGAGTTGGTGATGGACAGGAAAACCTGGTGTGCTGCAATCCAGGGGGTCGCAAAGAGTCGAACAGAACTGAGTGACTAAAGAACAACAACAAAAATATATGTCAACATTTGGAAGGTATGCATAACTCAATGAAATAATACTTTGGAAATGACCACTATGTGATGTTACACGGTCATCTTGGGTAAAAGATATATTCAAAGTATAACAAAGACCAGTGGATTTCCATAAAACAGAGTATGAAATGCTCACTGCTGTGTTTTAGATTCACACAGCAACTAACCTTTAAGAAACTACCTCTTATTGAATGTTGGCATAGCCTCAAAGAAGAATATACATAATTGCTTGAAAAAATCTTTAAAAATACTTCTTCCTTATACAAATGCATATCTTTGTGAAGCTAAATTTTCTTCATGTTGTTTTTGTTCAGTCACCAAGTCATGTCCATCTCTTTGAGACCCCATGGACTGCTAAGTCAAACATTAAAGACTTTTAAAACATCATATATCTCATTTTGTGTTGCTCTGGAAAATATACTTATTTCTCAAAAAGTGTTAATTTATGTCCTTACATAATGGGTTTATTACTGTTATTTTAAAATAAATACTTAAAAATTTCTCAGCATGAATTCTTTTTATGGAAAATATCAGTAGATACAATCCATACAAACAAAAACCCTTTAGTGACCTTAATAATGTTTAAGCATTTGTAAAGGGGTCCTGAGACCAAAAGGTTTGAGAAGCACTGAATGTAAACTAATTGGTAAAGACGTCATCTGGCCATATGTGTGTGTCCTTTGTCAGTCAGTCGTGTCTGACTCTCTGCAACCCCATGGACTGTAGCCCGCCAGGCTCCTCTGTCCATGGGGTGTCTCCAGCATAATTCTCTCCATATTTCCTAAGGGAAAAGGGGTAAGGAGGGAAGAGAAAGAAAAGGGGATAAACTAGATAGTAGGTATCTCATTGGTTGTTTTCATATACATCAATTTATCTCATTCATTCCATTCAACAGCCTAATAGCTATGATTATCCCTATTTTACAGAAGAAGAAATGGAAACCCAAAGAGGAAAGAGAGATGACTTGTCTAAAACCAGCTTGTAAGTGACAGAACTTTGATTCTAAAGTTCTTATTCTTTCCACTACATTATATTTATGGCAGAATCCCCCCACTAAAATTTACCAGTGGCCAATCAAAATCCCTAAATGCAAAGCTTTGGTCTTTACTATAATTCCTATTTCAAATCTAAGTATCTAATTATTTTACTTATTTCTAATTCTTCATGTTGACTTGTTCTTAAATGCATGCAAAGAATGCCTGGTACACCTAAAAATGGCCATTTTTCTGAACTCATAGAACAGTGTAGTAATTATCTGTCAGTGTTATTTAGACATAATATACATAGTCTCACAGTTCTTTCAACCTCATGCTAGTCACCATCAAAGTGTAGGTTTATACTGTGAAGGGTCTGTTTCTTTCGCTTTGTAGGTTCATGTAAGCAAGCATTTATTCAAATATGCATTCATCAAATATTTATTTAAAATCTACTGTGTTTACTAGGTTTTGGTAAGATGAAGCATGAAAATCCAAAGATTGATATCTGATGATCTGAAAGAGAATTATGGCCCCTTCAAAGCTTTACAATTAAACAACTTTAGGGAAACTTTCTCTGTCATTAGATTTGATCACAGCTTTTCTTTTAAATGAAAACCTTAGAATGAAGAAACTAAGGTATGCTTCAGTGAACACAGAATCATTATGTTTTAATACTGCTGTACTGAGTTCTTAAAAAACTCAAATAGTAGTAGTAACGGTCTACCTCAGGAATGGTTCATTCCTGCTTGCTTTCTACCACGTTAAGACACACTGGCTATTTTTGGAGGAAAGGTAAAAATTCACTCCAGGGGTTAATATACTAGGAAGCCTAAATTTAGCCACAGGTCTAAGCTGAGTTTTCTAGTTGAACTACACTAATTAACAAAACTGATGTTTTGAGCTCCCTGTANTTAAGACACACTGGCTCTTTGGAGGAAAGGTCAAAATTCACTCCAGGGGTTAATATACTAGGAAGCCTAAATTTAGCCACAGGCCTAAGCCGAGTTTTCTAGTTGAACTACACTAATTAACAAAACTGATGTTTTGAGCTCCCTGTATCTGATTCCTATGTTGTAGTGCTCACTAGGTTTCAAAGCCAGGAGGGTAACATAGAGGTATTATTTTTGGTACCAGGTACCAAAAGTTCCAAGGGGATCTTGAAATTAGATTGTATCTCTATCGATTCTCAACTTAAGACAGGATGTTACTTATTGGCCCAGAAGTCCCCAGACTATCTATGTGCCAGATACTATGTTCACTTTACATATATTATCATTCCATTTTTCAGACAAAAAACTGAGGCATAAGGAAGTTTTTGAAGTGACACTATATTAAGTGGAAGAGCTGAGATTCAAACTCAGGTCTATAAGACTCTGCACTTTTAATCTCATCTCTACACTCTCTTTCTGCAAGGGGATGATTTTGAATGTTATTCAGACACTAAAAATAGGAAATAAAAGAGTTTTTATCACAATTTGCACTCAATGACTACAGGTTTTAAGTTGACCTGGAAAATGTAGATGTTCTAGAACACAGAAAATGTTTAAAAAATACATTCTTATATTGATAATTAAGTTACTAACTAAGTCTATGCACTTTTCTTTCTANTATAAGACTCTGCACTTTTAATCTCATCTCCACACTCTCTTTCTGCAAAGGGGATGACTCTGAATGTTATTCAGACACTAAAAACAGGAAATAAAAGAGTTTTTAATCACAATTTGCACTCAATGACTACAGGTTTTAAGTTGACCTGGAAAATGCAGATGTTCTAGAATACAGAAAATGTTTAAAAAATACATTCTTATATTGATAATTAAGTTACTAACTAAGTCTATGCACTTTTCTTTCTAGTTATCTTTTTAAAGGTTTTGGGCTAAAGGGGAAAAAAGGAAGAAAGACAAAGGTAGTGTGACTGGTGTATTCAGTTTCCGAGGAAAGCAATATTCAGTATGAACAGCAGCAGCCCCTGGCGGTCTAAGGGGAAAAAATAGTGTATCTGTAATTATGGGGGTTGAAATATGTTTTTAAAAAGAATTTATGTACATATTTAGCCATTTGACTCAGTTCTCAACCCAACACATTAAAAAACAGATGCTTTAAAAAATGATCTGTTGGCAAGATGCTTGTTAAAATTTTATCAGTTGAAATATTAAAATTCAATATGAATTAATTAACACATTATATAAAAATAAAATGTTTTTGTTTCATCGTTTTACAAAGTACTGTAACCAGTGGTGATTAACACTGGGAATTTTGTGTCTTGAAATGTGTTGCTCAAAAAGAAACTAAATTTATAGGATTACCACTAAATTGATGACATTTTCTGTCTTCACTCTTGAATTCAGTTGGCAGATGTTTTCGAGAACAAAAAATTCCATCTTATTACAAAACATATTAAGCAGGTTTTCCTGCCAGGCATGTCTGACATGATGTTTATTGCCTAGACCAAATCAATCCCCTTAATAAGCCATAATATATGCCAGAAAGTACATTATTTCATAGTTAAGGAAAGTTGCCACGTGAAAGACTAAGTACTCTGATCTCTCAAGCTCTGTTCCTAATGCAGCAGAAATGTGCCACATAACACAATAGTCAGTCATATCTATTTATATTCATTTAGTAAGTAAAATAAAACTATATTTTGCTAATCTTAAAGTTTTAGGCCTGGATTCTACTTTATTTCTGCTGGTGTATACTAGATATTTGCAAAAAAGTTCAAAGGAGATTTGGCTATTTACTACATGCCAGAGGAAGAAAAATCAAATACTTGAATATTCCAGGAAAATAAAATGGTTTCAGAGGTTAAACCATCACTGATTGTAATAATGAGTTGAATGTGCTTGCTAAATCACTACACAGAAGTGACTCTAGTGCCATTTACACAGAAAAGACGTACAGAAGAGAAGAAAGGATGTGAATTCACCTTCACCAATATTTTGGATATAGCCCAACTCAGAACATCAAAAACATATTTTCTTAAAAGAAAGTTTCAGTTTATCAGAGCCGACTGTTTCTGAACAATTGCAAAAAGTCACATATATGCTGAAAAAAAAAAATCAGTCAGACAACTAGACACCAAATATCTTGCCTGTTGAGGAATAAGTTTTTTGATAGATGTCAACAAGCAATCAATCCATAAATATTTGAGTATTTTTAATGTGTAAAGTCAGGCTCTGCCAAGATTCCTATTTTCTAAATGTCTCCTCCACATTTGGATTTTTCCTTCTGTGGCCAAGTGATCTTCTTCCCCCCTCCATTTCTACTATTATTATTTTTTTAATGTTCTGGGTCTAATCCATTTTACTTCCTGTCACTACAGCCCACAACTAAGTTTCCTAAGGTAGAGATATTCAAGCAATTCATAGATCAGCATCAAATCACTTTTGCCTATACTCCACCTACATACTCTAAAGTTCTTTGAAGCATCTTCTTCCTTAGTCTAAATACTTGTCCTCTTAGGCTCCAGTTTGACATCAGAATACCCCTCGTTCCTATGCTGCAGTTCACAATATCCACGTATTATCAGGCCTAATTCTTTCTGCTTTGGTCTCCTTCCAGGAGACTGGATCCTAGTGCATAGATTTAGCATGGGTTCCTGAGTGTATGATAATATGCACTATACTATTATAACAACTGACTCCTTTGAATTGCATATTCAAAAGGATTGACATGCAATTTCAAAGTCTTAAAGGAGTGCAGGGCTATAGTGGAAAGGCATGAAAGATAAACTGGTAATAACATGAGACAAAACACAAGAGATAGCTCAAGACAGAACACGATAAATTCTATGTAAGTTAACTAATCAGAAGAACTCCCAACAGTCTTAGTAAGGAAAGGTCACTGATGTCAGTGGGGCACTGCAACATGGATAGAATTTGGACTAAGGGAAAGAACAGAAAGCAAAGTAGAGATCCCATAAAGCACAAACTGCATACGGAGTAGAGCAAACTCAGAGCCTGGCTGTACTCCTCTGAACAAGTGTATAAAACAAAAATGGCAAAAGGGTGCCAAAAAAAAAAATCAATTTTTATCCATCATTTTAGCACCACGATGATATAGTTAAAAAAAGAAAAGTCCATAACTTACTTTTAAATACTGAGATGAAAATGTATAGATCAATCAAGATACCAAATAAATAATGACAAACTGATTTTTCATCATTGGTTTTTGGAATGTCTTTTCAATTACCAGACTGGGTAGGGGGCTAACAATGTAATTTTTCTTCACTTTCGTTGTTTGAATGTTTCCTCACAGAAAATCAGTAGTATACTTTAATAATGCAGGACGCATTAGTAAAAGCAGTAGTAGTTTAGGATTTTAATCTTGGCCTTATCATCTTATCTATCAGATAAAAATTTACTATTCTGGATCTGTTCTACAAATATTTATTATTCTCACTCTGTTCTAGGTTCTGAATTATAGCAATGAAGAAAACAGACTGAGTTCTTGCCCCACAGACCTTAAGTTAAGAGCTATGTGACCTTGGGAAATTTACTAAGCACTGACTCTCAGTCTCCTCATCTGCAAACGGGATCAATATTATTGATCATATTTAAAGACAGTAGTTGAAATATATTTCAACATCACTATTTATTTAATAATATAAATATACTAATGTAAATTGTTTATAGATATTTAATATTTAATAGTGTCTATTAAATGATAACTGGTCGAAAATCTATATAATCATCAAATATAATTTACTACATCATATATAATCATCAAATATAGTTTACTATATCATATCATGCTTTTATAATAAGTGGCTTACTTTTCATATTTCAAATATATATTTTATTCTCAACCAGTTAGAACAATGTGGTAAAAAAGACAGACAGCAAGAATCTACAGGAACTAGAAGCCCAGGTTTTATTTAACACTTAGTTCCATCATTTACTAGTTATGTGATCCAAGACAAAAATGTACCATCTATCCATCAGTTTGTTTAACTTTAAAGTAACAGTGAACTTATTTGATTTACCTAGCTTATGGGATTGTTATAAAAAATAAATTATTTCAACACATAAATGGCTAAGAAGCATATAAATAAAACTTAATTCACCCCCATCACATATACGCTCTATGTCTGAAAATTACATGTACCTGTTATTTGGAGATATGTAAAGGAAAGGAAAGAAGATACTTCTAGAGTGGATCAAACTTACATACGGATTAAGCAACCTAACACAAAATGAACCACTATTCACTTTACCACTACAGGTTCATGCCTTACTATCTAGAAGTATGTTTGAAGAGCGTCAGGTTAGTGCTGGTGTCTTGCCCAATCCTGTGAGATTTTAAGGGAAAGGATGTTTATTAAGAAAAATAACATTTCATAACTATCAGGTATAAAGTTGTGTTGTTTACATGAGCCAATTGTCATCCTTTAGTGCTTTCAGCGCAAACCTAGACTGATGAGTGAAATGGGACAAGAAGAGAAAGAGGCAAAAAGACATAAGAAGAAGTAAAAATAGCAGGGGCATAAAAGAGATAAAAGAATTAAAAGAAAAAAGATGAAAGAAAGATAAAGATCTTAAGGAAAAAACATAAAAAAATGTTACCCTTGTTATAATAAAAAAGTAGATACAGGAATAAACAAAAGAAATGTAAAAAAAGATGCAAAAAAAGAATAAAGAAAATGCACACACACAAGAGAAGAAAAGAACAAACCCAAAGTGACAGTGACGTGATACAGAGAAGTCAGAAAAGAAATCAAACGCACGCCGACAAACGTCAGAAACAGATGCTTAAATCTGTACTTACCGCGGGCAAATAAAAGCAACTATTTAAGAAGTAAAAACTTAATACACAGAATCACATTTGCTCTCATTTTGTACAGGAAACTGAATATCACTAATGATTTGTATATTTTAAAAACGTATACAATTCATTTTTAGACTCCAGGGGTAATCTTTTTAAAATTCTGTCTTAAGACGGTAGTTGATCAACTGGATCATATTAATCAGGAAAGTCAGGACAATTGATCGAGAAGAGGTGACATCAGGACCCTGATGCAGTCATGTGGAAGAGAGGAGGTAATACAATATAACTACACAGAATGAGCATGATATTTATGAATTCCAAATCTCATCAATGGTTTTGTTTTTCAAACACTATATTAAAGAGTGAGATGCTTTTCAGAAATTTCTATAATCTGCCTAACTTTTGCTTGACTGACTGTATGATAGATATGCTCAAGGTACTCTTGGTCTGGATGCATATTTTTGGCTTTTGAGAATTTATATGCTGTGTGACTCTCCTAACTTACTCATCTGACTGACCTATAATCAAATGTCTAGAATGTTTGGAGTACAACTGCCCAAACTAAAGTGATAATGCCATGGAACTAGAAGTAAAATTTCAAAAGTAACTTAGAATGCCTCGCATTTCACCCTGAATGTGGTATGAAATACTTTATTAGTGAGCTTTTAAAGTAAATGGAAAAATAGCTCAAGTTGAATAATGTGAAACTTTACTACTATCTCATAGTATAATTTATAGAAATTTAATTGTCTGCATTTAAATGTTCTGAATTGCTCAATTTTGAAGAACATATCAATTTACTACTTTACGCATCCAGTAGCATTTTTGACATACTTTACTATTCAATTATATTCTGAGCACTCATAATAAGGGCTTTGAAAACTGCATGAATCTGTCACAAACACACACATAAATATATATATACATCATGCTCAGTGTGTATATCAAGCAGAATGTGTCAAAGGGCAAATAAAATTGTTTGTGCCCCCCCACGGAATTAGAACTCCTTTGGGCAGCACAGCTGTAACGAGCCCATGCTGCTAGCATTACAAAGTGCAAAGGTTCACTGGATAAAGAGCAGAGGGCCGAGTTCCCTCATTACACGATCCCTAAACTATTTCAGCTTAAATATTTATTAAGATATTAATTACTCTTCCTCCCTCCATCAGCCTTCAGAAGTTAAACTGAGACACAGTGGATGGATGGTGGCTCGTAGGAAAACAACGCATTAAAACTATTACCACCCAAGATGAAGACTGATGCTTTGTACAGTGCATTATTAATTGCTTTTTGCAACTTAAGTAAAATATCACGCTGAACTAAGAATGATGTGTTTTGTTATTTTGAATAGAAAACAGAAAACGTTTCAGTCAAATAATACCTTTGGGAAATAAATCTTTAAAAATTTTAAAGCTGATACTTTCTTTTAAAAAAATGAAATAACTTATAGAAAATATAATTTAAAGGCTTCTTTCATAAAGGATGCAACACTGCTTAGAACAGGTCTGAACACAGAATATTTTCAATAAATATTAGCTGTTGTGGTGGTTTGAAAAAAGAAAAAAAAAGACAAGGAAATAATGAAGGATAGTAATGATCTTGCTCACTACTTACTCTGATATATAACTGTATCATTTCTTTTTCTCTTTGGGGGTTACGATACTTCTCATAGAAATCATGTCGCTTCTTTGTTTCTTTAGAGACTTTATCTTTTCTTTCCCGTTTTTCTGCTGGTTCATCTGAACTATCAGAAGATGACTGGACAGCTATCTTCGGCTTTTCAACTTCAATATAGTTTTCATTGGGATTCAGTACTATTACTCCATACCCTTCCTGTTTTGAAAACAAAAAAGGCAGCATAATTTAATCTTAAAATCATTTCAATTCATCAAAAAGTTCTTAAAATCTCATACTAAGTGACATAACATAGTTACATATTCACTAAAAATTCCTTTATAACAGATTATAGTTTTACTTTCTCCAACAGAGAAGTGATTTCAAATTATTTGCCTGTATTACGTGTGTAAATAAGCATAGATCGTCTATAGGATCAAAAAGATATAACTGTAACATATAAAAATATAAAGTTTAAATTTATAAAAAGTACTTCAGATTTCCCAGAACTCCAAAAGTGACTGAAATAAATTATCAAATAACAAGTATACTTTCAAAACACATTAATATTTATAATATATATTTTGAGAAAATAATCTCTTTGAAATTGAAGTTTACAATTCCAACCATGTTTTCCTGGATTTTTGTTTCTTTACAATTGCACTTTAATGGGTATTTTTTATTTGTTTGAACTTAAAAAAGAAAAGCAATCAGTCAGGAGTAAACTGTCTACAGATTTACATATCTCTATTGTATTTTTTTTCACCTCTCTTCTTTCAGGAAGGCACACAAATCACAAAACAGAATAAACTAATGTCTTACTATAATGTATGGAAACAACTTTTTCATCTTGAAATTTCTATTATTTTTCAGTTACCATAAAAATTCTCTTTATTAACAACCAGTACCAGGAAACAAGTTTCAAAGTCTAAAATATAGTTTATTGAGCTAGTAAATCTTTTTAAAAGTTTTTAAATGTGTTTTCCTGTCTGACTTAATTCTAGCAAGGCAAACCTTTCTCTGGTTATAATTACGGAAACTTTTGGCATTTATATTATAACTGATGGAATAATCTAACCACGAAAAAACAGAAGGATAAACAATTACCACTAACAAGTAACACAAATTTTTAAAGCTATTTATATCTTGTATTTTCTATTCAATTCTGTGCTGCAGGTATTCCAATTTCATCTGTTAAAATCTTATAAGGTCATACTTAAAACATATGTTATGTTTAAAAAATAAGAGCTACCAAAAATAAAGTATAAAAATTCCCATCCTTACAAAAAATAAAAGTGTATACTTCTCCCAAAACGATAACTGTAGAATCTATGTCAAGTTTAAATTTTAATCATCTTTTGCCAAACCAAACATAAGATAATTTTAAAAAACTGAGAGCGGTAAACTCAGCCAATATTAGCATAGACTCAATCATCCTTATTTTTAAATATACGAAATTGCTACACATTGTTGGCTCTTTTAAAGAATCGATTTCACAAACTACTTAGAAACTTCATTGGAATTGTTTCAATCCCCACCCCAATCAGTTGATATTATTGTCTAAAACCACAATATGGTTTGGAGACTGTCAAGATTGCTGAAGTTTTTATTTTAGTGATAAGGTAATTAAGATATAGTTGTCTTACATATATGAAAACTATTATACCAAACTGATTAATAACATAACACATATTCCTCAATATGTATTTAAATAAATTTTTAGATAAAGATCTCATTCATGAAGGCCTTATAAAATATTTGATGCATTTTTAAATTTAAATGTTCTTCAACAAAGCACAAGACGAGGTTTCTTAGCTTTTTTTTTTAAAGTTTCTTAGTTGGTAAGTCAAAGTTTTACCAACAAAAGATATTTTATTTGGTTCTGCTTTATTCTAATCTGTATAGCTATTCAACAGTCTTGTAATTCATTGTGATCACTGTCAGGTAGACATATTGTCACTTGGTGATTTTCTACAGTTGGACACACTTGACTAGTTATTAAAATCACATTTGAAGGAAGTTCCTACCCCTCTTCCTTGTGCCTCTTACAACTTTTCACGCCCTTCTCAAATTTCAGCTATAACTTCTCCTCCCACCAAAAGTAAGTTAAAGAACACTGTTGCACTCTGCTAAACAGGGTGAAATAGAGGCATTCAATACACTGTCTCTGGTGTAAGGCACAGTCAAAAAAGGTCACCATAGGCCAAAAAGAAAATTGCCTCCTTACTAGATTCTGCACCACGAGTAAGTGGTCTCCTGTCATGCTCCTTCCCTGCCTTCTCTGAGTGAATTGAACTTTAAACACACACACACAGACTCTCACCCTTACACGTGTTAGGGTTAGCAAGACCCAGATAGAATCTTGGAATTCTTAAGAGTTGAAAATAGTGATATATTACACTTTAATGATAACATGAAAAATTACAAACTCAGGGTAACAAAGTAGGACTTTAATAAATTGATAGAAAATGAACATCATCTTTGCACGATGAATAAACTCCAAATAAAGGCAAATTCTTTAGAAGAAATTTATAGTCACCAAGATGAGAAAACTATTACCCTAGTACTTTAATCATTAGAAATAATATTTTAATAATGCCAGCTTTATTTGAACAGAAGTTTTCACTTCAATTTTTGGAAATCATAGATGGAGAAATTACTATACCTCCTAATTTTAAATGAACGCTGAAATTTGATGTGTTCCATCTAAAGTACAAAAACCAGAAACATAAATCATCAAAGTAGTAGTATTTATCTAAGTTATTGATTATGTAACTGAAAATTACATGACTCATTTGTCCAATTTTATGAAGACACAATGTCAATTTTTCACCAAGGCATCGACAGATGAAAAATGATTCTATTTTTAAACCATAACTATATAAATCAATTAAAGAATTTGTATCATACTGATTTCAACAATGAATGTTTCTCTTTAAATATATGATTTATTCAGGAACTATTTTATCATTTAGATATTTCATACTGCCAATTAATGGAATAACAAGAAATATTTAGGAACGTTTTCTGTGGAAATGAGAGCTAATTTTAATAAATGTCTTTGCTGCAAATTTAATTACCATTCTGCCAAAAACTTACATTTTTCAATTAAAATTTGCCTGACAATTAATGCAATATTCATAGAGATCATTCATAACCATTTTATGGGCAGGAGAAAGTTGGAGCAACAAAATAAAGTTAACTATCCCATGCAAAGATATGTAGTAAAACTTTATCTTTTTACCTTTTTCCCTGTCACATATATTGCCCCCAAAATCCTATTGTATAATAAAGCTACAAAGATTTTTGCAAAATCAACATTAATATGTATAACCTAAGGAGTCAAATTAAATAGTCAAAGTAAACAAAGCAGACAATATACCAGTCACTAAATTTAACTGTTTTAATCAGAATAAATACCATTTTAAAAATTAATTCTTTCTATTCCTAGTAACTCAATCAGTACACACAGAAATAAGTAAGAGATCCTAGTTTCACTTAGCAAATGTACCCATAAAGTTTTAAAAAACTATAAAATTAGGCATCAAGTATAATATCATAAAAGAATTGTGCACTGCCACCCCAAAGGAGATCCCCAGAATTAATGCTTAGAACACAAAAGATTGTATATTGAGGTTTTTAAAATTTAATTATTCCTTAAGCATGTTAAATTTATCCTAAGATGAAAAGCTAGATTATTTCAAATGTACATGGAAAGTTGTTATCTTTACTAAGATAAAGTGATCAAACTGATTATCTAACATTCTATAACTAAATAAATAAAACTTCTGGCATCTTTTGTAATGATTCACCCAAATCAATTCCAATATTCAACATTTCAAGATACAAAGCATACATAAAGTTGTTAATTAACTCTCATGTTTGGTTGCACAGTTTAGCAGAAGATCACGGTGATCAAGAGGACAGACATTGGTAAGAGTAAGCTTTATCTCTTTAATTTACCTCATCTTATTTTCTACTCTTTTGGAGTTGTAACTATAGTTTCATTAACAAATCTGTGGTTTATAAGGTATAAACCGTGGGATCTTAATCAGAAACTCTCAAAATTTTATTGCTAGCCGTAGCATTCTATTCAGCACAAGTGCCTGCTGTGATTTAAACAGAATACACAGGTCTCCGGGCCTTCTTTACTTTGAAGTCTATAGATGTACTTACTAATAAATAATAATTCATTTATCATTCAATCAACAAATGATGGCTTAGGTCAGAGGTCTAGAATAGACAGGTGATGCCAAACACAAAGAACCAAAGAGGAAATTTTGCTTAAGAAATTAACTCACTACCGAGATGCACTTACAGAGAAGATGCTACAAATAGATAAAATCTTAAAATGCCTGGCCAGAAATGGAATGTACTTTTGACCCCAATGAAACCGTGGTAAAACTGAAGATTTATCTAAGGTAACTTGCCTATTAATTACCAATTATAAGGAAAACAAAAAACAGGAACAAGTTCTACATTTTTTCAAGTCTGTTGTGGTTGGCTAAATAAAAAATCATTTGAAAAGTACTCAGCTCTACATATTAATCTGCCAATACTGCAAACCCACAGGCGACCAAAGAGGTCAGGGGCCAGAGGAGAATCCTTTGACCTACGGAACTGTCTGATTTGGTCTTCAAGCAAGGCTCCTTAAGAGATCATTTTTACACAGATTTATCAATCATATTTTTCAAGTTCAGCATTCTATCTGCTTGGTTTGAAAGAAGATAGGTGCTCATCCTCAAGGGAAATGAAACCCAAAGGGTTTTTATCTATAAACTGTATCAATCCATGGTTAAAATGGACAAACCAATGTCCATTCATCTTTTCTGAAAGATGTATGTTGTGTTTATTCTCATCTTTTTCACAAGAAGGTATGTATATGTCACTGTTGCAACATCCTAGGTGCAGCAGAGATGAGGTCATGACAACCAATCAGAAGTCACTAGTGGAGCGTTAACGTAAACATAGCTGTTGGAGCTGTGGCGCTGCTTGAAAAATGCCCCCTCCATTATTTCAGCAATTTTCTCAAGACGTGACCTGGGACTGAAACGCCTGAAATGTCACTTGACTCCGTTTTGTGCTTCTTCCCAATTGCGTTTACGTAACAGCCCCATGCTAATATTTTGTAAAATGTTTTGTCATGACCATGCTTTGACTTGCAGCCTCCTAAATTCTAATGTTGTGTTCCATGGTACAAAAATATCATAATGTGAAGCAACATAGAGTATCCCAATAAGTTTCCAACTTCAAATAGCTCATCAAGGTAGTAAAAGAAAACATGCCACAAAAAGTTTTCAGAGGACCACCTGTTGTCTATTATTTTTACATAGCACTTACTCATAAATCATAACACAGGGTAATTAATCAAGCTGTCAAAGAGAAGGTCAAAGGTTATATGGTAGAGTCAGAAGGTCATGCATGGGCTGATAGAGGTCAGGGTCACACTGCATTCCTCATTATCAAGTTGGGATGAGAGACGGCCCAAGCAAACAAAAGTGAAAGCAGATGGAGAAGTGAGTGGATAAAAAAAAGAAAGAAAGAAAATTTCACAAACAAAAAGAAAAGTGAAAGAAGACTGTCAGCTGCCTTCAACCAGAGAACAGAAGCGAAAAGAGACACACTGAAGTGTGCTCAAAGGCGCTCAAGAACACAAAGAGACTACAGTTTTATTAATTAAATAAGTGGAATATAACTTCTCTTGGCCATTGTATTAGTGCATACTAATAAATATTAGAAAATATATGTTTGCATCTCTATACTTTCTCTAGCTAGTGTGCCAGGATAAACTAAGATAAAGGCAGACTTCCAAGGACAAAGTGCAATTACACACAAAAAAAACTTATGATAAGATTTTTCCCCCCTTTAATATTGTTTCAGTGTTGCAACACAGATGCAAATAGTTTTAAGCCACAGGGTAATTTTTGAGTATGATACAAAGATATCCACAAACAACAAATGCATCATAAAAGTCCTTTTGAATAACTAAATGGGTATAAAATATTCTATTATTACGCTGGCCTGAATTAGATGCAGAATACTGTGCAAAATTAGCTGTCACCCTTTGCTCAAAATCTTTGTTAATCTCATTTTGAATGTTTGCAGCTTTATCAACACATGCATCAATGTCAGCTCCTTGGTTACTGAACCGCTGTAGTTGGAAGAAGATATAATTAAAATGTTTTGGCACAGAAAAGGTGAAATTGTATCTTCCCTTGTTCCCTTAGGAGTCTGTAAAACATGAAGGATATATTGACAAACACACACCCTTGTCTCCGGTTCTGACATCAGGTCATCCGAGTGCTATTTATTTTAAAACATTCATTTTGCACTTACATTATCACCTACTCTGTTTCTAACTTTTCCTAGGCTTTAAGAACACTATGCTGTTTAAACATCACAAATATCTCTTCTAACAATCCATATCTTACATAGCAAAGCATTCCATATATGTACAATAGAATAATAAAAACACATTCATTATAAAGGACAGAATATCATTTAATACTATAGCATTATGAAATATTTTGGGTTTTGCTTCTCATTCTCATAAAAAGACACAAACATATACACTAAACTAAAATGTAACAAGTTACAACTGTTGCCTAATCAGTGACAAATCAAAATTCCTAAGTGGATACAGAGTATCCTATGGACACATAGCCATTATTACAGGTCCCCAAGAAGACTTGGATGGACAAATTTACCTTGTGAAACATAGCGTCCACATGCTAGCTATGCCTTCTTGGTTTAAAGTTCTAAATGTTCTCCTAACTTCTTATTACCATTATAAAACTGTGTAAATATTGTAGCTATAGATGGTAGGCACATGGTCTTTCAAGATATCACTCTGATTCAATCATATACAATACAAACAATATACATTAAGGTTTAATGTTACTCTTAAAACTTGCTTAAGAACGATGCTACATAAATCATTTTACCTTAAAATATGTCACCTTTCTCTTTTATCCTCCCGATTAAAAGATCATATCCAATTTTTTTTTCCCCAAGAACATATCAGTGCTTTGCCTGTGGTTCCAGAGTCTGCTTGCAAGCATGAGAACATAATGAAAGATTCCAAGTATTCACCGGGTCAATCATTCATTAAACACTGATTTCCTACAGTTATTTAATAAGCAGCTACTATTTACCAGTCACTATGCTAGGTACAGTGCTATACTTATGGATCACTTTTCATCTTAAAGTATTTCCACTCAGAAGAAAATCCCAAATCACAATTAAGTACAAATTCCTAAAACATCTACATGAAGCCATTTTATACTCAAGAGGAAGAGGAATNTATACTTATGGATCACCTTTCATCTTAAAGTATTTCCACTCAGAAGAAAATTCCAAATCACAATTAAGTACAAATTCCTAAAACATCTACATGAAGCCATTTTATACTTAAGAGGAAGAGGAATATGAAAAGAAAAAGAAAAAATTATTATAAAATATTTCTAAAGCCAATCTAGCTAGACTTTCAAGCATGAATAATCATAAATGCTAAGCTATGTTTGTGGTCTGTGTTACAAGTATTATTTAAACTTACTCCATCACAAGGAAAATGTACCACTTCAGAAGGTGTGTGAAGTGTATGTGCACATGCACGTTGCATATGCATTCAGATATTTTAACAAGTGAAATAATTCCATAATCTAAGGAAAAAGCTTCTAAAAGCATCCACCTCCTAACAAACAGGTGCAAGTGAGTACAGCTATGAATTCCCCTTCCCACAGTGACCTATGTCAGAAGATCTTCTCATACTTCTTCTGCTAAATAATTTAATTACTTATGAGTTATGGTTTCTTTGTAACCTTTTAAATGACTAACTCATTAAAATGCAAAAATATGCAAAACATGATGTCACCAGGTCAAACAGCTGTGTTGGTAAAATTATGGCTGTGAATGTCCCCAAGAACATGAAAATATTAATAATTTATATTGCTCATTAGATGGCAAAATCTCTTTAAACAGATTTAGAGACAGATTAATTTTATAATCACAAAATGCTACTCTACCTCATGGTAACATATCTTGGCACCATCTGTGACCCTTTGGTATACATAAAACATATAAAAATTCATAATGGCTTAAAGTTTTTGCATTATAATATGCATGTTCAGGGGAAAAAATGTCATAGGAACCTGAAATGCAGAGGTAAAGGACTTTGTTTTGAAAAATATAACCACAACAAATCGCCAACTTTAATCACAATTTTTCTTCAAAGAGACAGGGCACGATAACAGCAAATAAGTTACAGTATGAGACAGTCAACAAGCCATACCCTGCAAACCAACAGGATGAGATAACTGTCTTCCACTGCGTAAAAATAAATGTCACATTAGGACTTCAAACCTTGGGGAGAAACTTCTCAGAGAATGACAAGAAGTGACGAAATTAATGTAAACAAAGTACTATCATTTTCAAAGTTTCAAACGTCTCCTGCCTGTGCCTCACAGGATCAGGCTGGTGCTGAAAGCAGAGTGTAGGAAAAAGATCTCCACAACTATCAGCTGTTCTTAGACACAAAGATGTTTTTAGTTTAAAAACATATGCCTTAATCGTCATTTCCGTGCTTTTCAGTCAGAAAACCAGCTTCCTAATGATCATGTATTTCTGTCTCTCAAGCAATTTAAGCATCAAATACATTATTTACTACTGTAAATTATAGAACTGTGTTCATCCAGCACTAGCCAGCAGCAATAGAATTACTTTCAT
>SJYW01031151.1:173983-201483 GCA_006410735.1 Raphicerus campestris | reverse complement strand
CTGCCCTGTGGTTCTTCGCTTTGACATTGAGATCTGCACGGCCACCAGAGATAATTATTTCAACCTTCAGGCCATCAGGCGTTCATTTTTGATCATGGATATGTAAGAGATGTTTTCTGCTTTCTAAGTCTTCCAAGTGGATATCAATAGAAGGGTAAAGTAAGGAAAAGGAGTAAGCATTTGAAAAGAATTTGAACATCCTGCATTACAGAAATGTGAAATGCTCCAGTCAATTTTTGTAAATACTTGTTAATCTGATAGCTGTAGAGAAGTATTTTAATTTGCCCAAATTTCAAATTACAACTAGTTATTGCTCCTAGCACTCCATAAAGTTTAAACATGAACACTAAAATTCATACTTTGCACATTTAAATGAAAATACAAAGATATTATGACACAAATCCATACACTAAAACTAACTTTTAAAGTTAATCTGTAAATCACATCATAATGTGCTTTTATGGAAAACTGCAATCAGGAACATACATCATAAACTAAAATGTCTAGCTAGTAATCACTGAACAAAGTAATATGATAAAACCCTAAAACACAGAGAGACTACATTTCTCTATATATAAAATATAGAGAAAACACTAGTTCCTGCAAAATTTGGTACAAAGATTAAACCATTGTTAACATAAAATAACAAAAAATATAGATCATAATTAGCAGGATACAGCTTCTTATCTCATAATCTGAATAAACAAAACAATGAATTATAGTGTTGTAAATATACAACTGATATCAAGTAGGAAAAACTATAAAAGATCACAAAATATAATAAGCAAATCAAAAACAGGATTCATCAACATTTTTCTCAATCTCTTTTTGTAAAGGAAAAATATTTAAAATATTAAAGAATATACAGTAATATTCAATGAGAAATCTATGTCTAAGAAATCTACTCAAGTAGATGACTTGAGAAGACATGGCTACATCTACCCTAAAAATAAATGATCCTGCCTTCAAATAAAAATCCACTGTCATAGATGGAATCCACTCTCAAGATGGAAACAGAAGTGCTACTCCCCTGGCACATGCATGCCAACCGTCCAATTAACAATAACAGTTTCAGAATAAGGTAACACATTTTATGGAATTTCCCGGCGGGCCAGTGGTTAGGACTTGGTTTCACTGCACTGGTCCAGTTCAGTCCCTGGTCGGGACACTGGAATCCCACAAGCAGCTTGGTTCAACCAAAAAATAAAAAGTNTCTCAATCTCTTTTTGTAAAGGAAAAATATTTAAAATATTAAAGAATATACAGTAATATTCAATGAGAAATCTATGTCTAAGAAATCTACTCAAGTAGATGACTTGAGAAGACATGGCTACATCTACCCTAAAAATAAATGATCCTGCCTTCAAATAAAAATCCACTGTCATAGATGGAATCCACTCTCAAGATGGAAACAGAAGTGCTACTCCCCTGGCACATGCATGCCAACCGTCCAATTAACAATAACAGTTTCAGAATAAGGTAACACATTTTATGGAATTTCCCGGCGGGCCAGTGGTTAGGACTTGGTTTCACTGCACTGGTCCAGTTCAGTCCCTGGTCGGGACACTGGAATCCCACAAGCAGCTTGGTTCAACCAAAAAATAAAAAGTAGCTCACTTAATAGAGGAAAATATTAATGCTAATTCATTGTACTTCAAGGTGTTTAAATTTTTCACATATTCTTCAAAAGCAAAAGCTTAACTATTCATGGTTCCCACTGCAAAATGAGAAGTGAGCTCAAGAGGCAGTATCTTTAGCAGATTTCTGCAATGACTGTAACCTATGCTCACTTTTTCCCCCTTAAGTTGAACACTGCAGTTAAGTGATACAAAAGTGAGCTTAACACTTTTCTCAGGAAATACAAACTTCCATATTCTACAGAATGCTTATTAAATAAAATGTCAAGACATGGCTAGAGCTTAAGATCTTCAGTACTTCAGAGCATGCAAACTTTAAAATCCTTTCCAAATACTGTTATCAAGTTCCTAACGCACAGAGTATAGGTTGACACATAAATGATGTTGTTGACTAAATGATCAACAACATTTGATCCTATGTTGACACATAGGATCACTGAGTGCAAAAAAATGAAGCCATATAACGCAGGTAAAAGCATCTGATTTATTCCCAAATATTAATGGGCAAGAGTGTCCTTAATACTCTGGAACAAGTTCTTGTCTTTATTAAAGCAAACTACCCCCTCTATGCTTTTTATGATCCAGAGCCTTCTCAAAAGAAGTTATTTCTTTCAAACATTAAATGATTTATCTATTAATGAAAGTTACTTTGTATTAAAATGTGTTTCCTTTAACTATTTGTAGATAAGATTCTGGTTTTTCTAAAGTGTTAGCTCAACAGTATATAATTTACACAGTAGAGTTTATATGAAAGAAAAGGACCAAAAAAGAGAAGGAAAATTTATAGGAAGTCTGTAGAAGATATATTTTTTATTTTCCTACTTTCACCCCTCTTTCTGTAAAGAAAAAGAAATGATGCTCCCAATAACCAGCAAAATACTAGTTCAGATTGTATAAAAAATAGCTCTTTCTATTCCCTAATTCTTTGTTGCACCATATTCCCAGTTTATTTGTAAATTCAGGGTCATTACAATAGTTAGGAAGCTCCAGTTACTTCAGTATAACACTGGGGAACCCATATCTCCCAATGACGAACACCCATCTTTATCTCGGTTCCCTGACAATTTTTCGATTTTCATGACAAGATGAATATTGGTATGAGAAATACTATGATTTCTTATTATCTAAATATATTCTTGAAGATATGTCTTGTTTCCTTCATTGTTTTTCTTTCCTATATTTATTTGCCTGTAAGTAATTTAAATAAGAACTTCTTAGAGCGAAACTTTAAGCAGGACTGTTTCCCTTACCTGTAGCACAGAGACATACATTTATGATACTGCCCTGCTCCTCACATGTAATTCTCTTTCTGTGGCTTCTTTTGTTTTCTTTATTTCTAACCCCAATTCCCTTTCATTCTCATCTTTAATTCCCTCTTTTCAGGGACTTATCTTATTACTGAACAATGGCAGCTTACCGTAGTGATATACTTCCTTGTTAGTACACAGTATAATAAAGATCATTGGTCCATATATCTAAAGTAAATAAAGCCCTAAGTGAACTACATGGCTAAGGATAATATCTTCATTTGGTCATCTTCCTTCTGAGTAAGAAATACATAAAACAAAGCCACAAAAAGAGAGCAACTGTATAGCTTTCTGAAAATCTAATAAGAATGAAAAAGTATAGTTAATAAAAAACTTAACATTCAGAAATCTAAGATTATCGCATCCAGTCCCATCACTTCATGGCAGATAGATGGGGAAACAATGGAAAGAAATAGTGAGAGAGTTTATTTTCTGGGCTCCAAAACCACTGCAGATGGTGACTGCAGCCATGAAATTAAAAGACGTTTGCCCCTTGGAAGAAACGCTATGACCAACCTAGACAGCATATTGAAAAGCAGAGACATTACTTTGCCAACAAAGGTCCGTCTAGTCAAAGCTATGGTTNGACGAGGAACTCTGTCACTCCTTCCACCTTTTCCCCTTCTACGTGCCATGCAGTAATGGGGCTGGATGCCACGATCTTAGTTTCTTAATATTTAGTCTTCAGCCGGCTCTTTCATTCTCCTCCTTCAGCCTCATCAAAAGGCTCTTTAGTTCTTCTTCTGTTTTTGCCATTAGAGTGCTATCATCTGCATATCTGAGGTTGTTGATGATTCCCCCACCTATCTTGATTCCAGCTTGTAACTCATCCAGCCTGGCATTTCTCATGATGTGCTCAGTCTATAGGTTAAACAGACAGGGTGACAGCAGACAGCCCTGGAGAACTCCTTTCTTGATCTTGAACCAATCAACTGTTCCATACAGGGTTCTAACTGTTGCTTCTTGACCCACATACAAGTTTCTCAGGAGACAGGTAAGATGGTCTGGTATTCCCATCTCTCTAAGAGCTTTCCATAGCTTGTCATAATCCACATAGCCAAAGGCTTTAGTATAGTCGATGAAACAGAGACAGATATTTTTCTGAAATTCTCTNACTGTTGCTTCTTGACCCACATACAAGTTTCTCAGGAGATAGGTAAGATGGTCTGGTATTCCCATCTCTCTAAGAGCTTTCCATAGCTTGTCATAATCCACATAGCCAAAGGCTTTAGTATAGTCGATGAAACAGAGACAGATATTTTTCTGAAATTCTCTCACTTTCTCTATAATCCAGAGAATGTTGGCAATTTGATCTCTAGTTCTCCTTCTTTTTCTAAACCCAGCTTGGACATCTGGAAGTTCTTGGTTTGCATGCAAGATGGGTGGTTAGGGTATTTTAATTACATTACTATTATGAATTTTAATAGAAACTGTCAGTTAAATATCTTATAGTAGATTTTTCCAGTATTAATAGTTTTAATCTTAATGTCACAGTAAGTGCCTTACTGGTCCTTACTGGTGCCTCATGGAATACTTGAAAGCAAAAACCATTTTGGGAATAAAAGTGTAAATACTACCCCATTTTTCTATATTCAACAAATACTGTTTAGATATACTAACGGTCTCTCACAGAAAGAGACCATTCAAGTGAGAACAGAAATATTTACAAAAGCATAATGTTATTACTTGAATGAACGCTAGATACTCGATGACATATGTTTAGTGATTCAAAATAACCAAACCAATAGGAATGACTCTTCCATGGACCCATGAATCAATTACCCAAGGAGTCTTGAACAGCTACTGCATATGGAACACGGTATTAAGTTTGAAAGCAACACGTAAGAATTATTTTTTCAAAGAGTATAAATTTGAAAAAAAAATGCTGTTTCTTTTCTATTTGAACACATAGCTTTACTCAGATACTATCTAATATACTAATAAGATACAAATAAAAAGTGAACATTAAAGTAAATTCCAAACTTAAAAGACTAGAATGTAACTTAGGTTCCTGCTGTGATATAAATTAAATAGTACCTAGTGGTTGTGAAGGTTATATCACAAATCATGATAAAATTAGGAGTGAAACGCCACTAAGCGTTTTTTAAACTGGAGCACAAACAATATTCATAAGCTTGTCAGTCACAAGAGAAACACAGATTAGTAAAATCTAAAAAGAGAAACTGAGAAATAGTATATAACATGAAATTATGCCTTTGACAGTTGGTTTTAATTGCAAAATTCTGGAGCTTGGTTTCTTTCTTTAGGAAGAAATGTCACAACAGCAATGGAAAGATTAATCAAATGACCTGAAGCTGATCAGTACCCAAATGGTCTGAGAATCACTTTTGGCTTATCCCATATTCCAACATTTCTGGCACCTTCTCTGGGTTAATAAATTCTACCTTCAACCCCCAGCTGTCATAGTTCTAGGTTTTTTTCCATTATTCCTTTAACCTGATGTAAGAGAATTGGCTCTATTCATCGAGAGGTAAAGAGGTAAAGACATACAAACTGCTAGCCAACCTTTTAGAAATCTTAAACACAGTGGGAAACAGAGTAATCATCCTCTTCTGTTTAGTTATAATAATCAGGAATACAATTTTTAGAAAATAGTGTACAGTCAAAACGAAAAGTGAGAAACCTGAAATAATTATAAGAATAAATCTATAAGTAGAAGAGAAATTTAGGCGAAATCTATATCCTTTAGGGAAACCTGAGAATGCTTACACAGAGTAGAGGAGTGTGCATTTAGGTAGCAAAATCAGCATATGGCTGAACAGAAGGATACCACATGAATATTAGTATATGAATGAATATTAGTATATGACCGAATAAAGCTAATAAACTCCACCAACAAATCATTTTCTGTCTGGTTGTTTAGATGCCATCTATTACTATAAGGATCAACTGCATACCCATAAGTATTTGCTTATAAAAATTCTATGCTATTTAATACTACAAAAAGTTTGGAAGATGCTTATAAAAACACTTTGAATTATAACAGACTTTTAGAAGTTCAAAAGCGTTGCCCATGACTAGGAACTTTGGAGTTCCTTTGTTACACATTCAAGCATGATTGCGTAAAATAAAGACTAGGACACAGTCACTGCGCTGGTAGCTGGAAGATGAGTATGACAGGTTATCGATAATTCTAACATGACCAACATATAATCATGTATTAGCTTACAACCTCAAGTACATTTCTGTTAAAAAGTTTACTTGCTTACTCATTCTCAGTGAATAGGACCTTAGGTGGCGATAACAAGACTGGGATGAAAATATGAAAGATGAAGTTCCTGAAAGCTAAATGGTACTTGGAATAATAAAAAATATGGAAAATCATTTAAGATTTTTAACTTTTAATTTATGTTAACCTGGAACATTTCTGTAAAACTGGCTAATATACAATTATTTCATAGAAAAGAAAGATTAACAATCTGCTCAACTTCAAATGCAGTGGATAACAGATCTTCAATATAATATATATAATGCATATATATTATATTATAATAACATATATTAGGAATTCAATAAAATCCTAATGTTTTAGCTTATGGACATTTTTATTTTATACACATTAAAAATATTCTAAATAAATCATCATCAAGATATTCTAATAAGCTATACACACAATCACTATGGTAAAAGATAGGCCACTCTAAATGTTATTCATCTTTTTAATCCAAACAAATTCAGACTAGTAACACTTGTCTGATTAAAAATATAACCTTGGTGAAGAAATATTTTAGTCAGATATTTGCTGTTTAGCTGAAAATTAGTGGAAAAAAAAGTGAATAGTAAGTATGTAGATTATTTGTTCTATTCTATAAAGGGTAAATAAAGCATCCAGGGCTTGAGATAGGGTACAAAGAACGTTTCCATGGTTACATGCTTTCCCATATCAAATTAGAGCAGAATTTGTGTACAAGAGGTTTGTTGACAGCCTACATAGGCCATAAAAAGAATAGAAGGCTAGGAGTTTGAAATCTAAATATATTCTGCAAAGTCTGTTGAGAGAAAGTTGGGTGAAGAAAGCAGCATCAGGAGAGTAGCAGATTAGTTAAGAGTATCAGATGCCATTTCGTAAAAAGATAATTTCTTTTTTAGATGTGGCTCAAAAAAGTCTCTTCAAATGGATGATTAGTTTACTCTTTTTCACATCCACAAAGACACCTCAATCTGGTGGTCACCCAAGCTATTAAGAAGAGCCATTATTTGGCACGCTGCTAGTGGCGTCAGCTTCACCACCTGCCCAGTCCTGCAGATGCCACTCCACCAGAGTCAGGCTCAAACATGGCACCTTCAAAGGGACAGCTAAGGGGCTGTGCCACATGAGTGCTGGCCATGCCAGAGCTTTGCTGTACACCTGCCCCTATTATTCTTGGGGGCCGTTAAGTGGGAGTGAATTATCTTTTTAGTACATGTGGAGAATTCCAGTTGGGCTAAACAGCATCTTACAAATGAAAAATGGTCAAATGTATGGTCAAAGCACTGCCCAGTGATTCTGCCATAGAGGGGCATTCTCACACGCTTCAATTTTTCTTTATATACTGACAAAAGTATCTGGACATTTAAATAATTCTCTATTTTGTGAACTAGCCCCAAAAGAATTGGGATTTTTTACTTGTATCTCCTGTATGTTTACTATATAAAGTTGAGAGTGTAATATTGTTATTGATTACTAGATAAAGTAAATGTTTCTACTAAAACTGACAATATTAGCTAAAATTTTCTTTTTCATATTATCACATACTTTTGCATCTAAAAATATTTAAAANTGAATGAACGCTAGATACTCGATGACATATGTTTAGTGATTCAAAATAACCAAACCAATAGGAATGACTCTTCCATGGACCCATGAATCAATTACCCAAGGAGTCTTGAACAGCTACTGCATATGGAACACGGTATTAAGTTTGAAAGCAACACGTAAGAATTATTTTTTCAAAGAGTATAAATTTGAAAAAAAAATGCTGTTTCTTTTCTATTTGAACACATAGCTTTACTCAGATACTATCTAATATACTAATAAGATACAAATAAAAAGTGAACATTAAAGTAAATTCCAAACTTAAAAGACTAGAATGTAACTTAGGTTCCTGCTGTGATATAAATTAAATAGTACCTAGTGGTTGTGAAGGTTATATCACAAATCATGATAAAATTAGGAGTGAAACGCCACTAAGCGTTTTTTAAACTGGAGTACAAACAATATTCATAAGCTTGTCAGTCACAAGAGAAACACAGATTAGTAAAATCTAAAAAGAGAAACTGAGAAATAGTATATAACATGAAATTATGCCTTTGACAGTTGGTTTTAATTGCAAAATTCTGGAGCTTGGTTTCTTTCTTTAGGAAGAAATGTCACAACAGCAATGGAAAGATTAATCAAATGACCTGAAGCTGATCAGTACCCAAATGGTCTGAGAATCACTTTTGGCTTATCCCATATTCCAACATTTCTGGCACCTTCTCTGGGTTAATAAATTCTACCTTCAACCCCCAGCTGTCATAGTTCTAGGTTTTTTTCCATTATTCCTTTAACCTGATGTAAGAGAATTGGCTCTATTCATCGAGAGGTAAAGAGGTAAAGACATACAAACTGCTAGCCAACCTTTTAGAAATCTTAAACACAGTGGGAAACAGAGTAATCATCCTCTTCTGTTTAGTTATAATAATCAGGAATACAATTTTTAGAAAATAGTGTACAGTCAAAACGAAAAGTGAGAAACCTGAAATAATTATAAGAATAAATCTATAAGTAGAAGAGAAATTTAGGCGAAATCTATATCCTTTAGGGAAACCTGAGAATGCTTACACAGAGTAGAGGAGTGTGCATTTAGGTAGCAAAATCAGCATATGGCTGAACAGAAGGATACCACATGAATATTAGTATATGAATGAATATTAGTATATGACCGAATAAAGCTAATAAACTCCACCAACAAATCATTTTCTGTCTGGTTGTTTAGATGCCATCTATTACTATAAGGATCAACTGCATACCCATAAGTATTTGCTTATAAAAATTCTATGCTATTTAATACTACAAAAAGTTTGGAAGATGCTTATAAAAACACTTTGAATTATAACAGACTTTTAGAAGTTCAAAAGCGTTGCCCATGACTAGGAACTTTGGAGTTCCTTTGTTACACATTCAAGCATGTTTGCGTAAAATAAAGACTAGGACACAGTCACTGCGCTGGTAGCTGGAAGATGAGTATGACAGGTTATCGATAATTCTAACATGACCAACATATAATCATGTATTAGCTTACAACCTCAAGTACATTTCTGTTAAAAAGTTTACTTGCTTACTCATTCTCAGTGAATAGGACCTTAGATGGTGATAATAAGACTGGGATGAAAATATGAAAGATGAAGTTCCTGAAAGCTAAATGGTACTTGGAATAATAAAAAATATGGAAAATTATTTAAGATTTTTAACTTTTAATTTATGTTAACCTGGAACATTTCTGTAAAACTGGCTAATATACAATTATTTCATAGAAAAGAAAGATTAACAATCTGCTCAACTTCAAATGCAGTGGATAACAGATCTTCAATATAATATATATAATGCATATATATTATATTATAATAACATATATTAGGAATTCAATAAAATCCTAATGTTTTAGCTTATGGACATTTTTATTTTATACACATTAAAAATATTCTAAATAAATCATCATCAAGATATTCTAATAAGCTATACACACAATCACTATGGTAAAAGATAGGCCACTCTAAATGTTATTCATCTTTTTAATCCAAACAAATTCAGACTAGTAACACTTGTCTGATTAAAAATATAACCTTGGTGAAGAAATATTTTAGTCAGATATTTGCTGTTTAGCTGAAAATTAGTGGAAAAAAAAGTGAATAGTAAGTATGTAGATTATTTGTTCTATTCTATAAAGGGTAAATAAAGCATCCAGGGCTTGAGATAGGGTACAAAGAACGTTTCCATGGTTACATGCTTTCCCATATCAAATTAGAGCAGAATTTGTGTACAAGAGGTTTGTTGACAGCCTACATAGGCCATAAAAAGAATAGAAGGCTAGGAGTTTGAAATCTAAATATATTCTGCAAAGTCTGTTGAGAGAAAGTTGGGTGAAGAAAGCAGCATCAGGAGAGTAGCAGATTAGTTAAGAGTATCAGATGCCATTTCGTAAAAAGATAATTTCTTTTTTAGATGTGGCTCAAAAAAGTCTCTTCAAATGGATGATTAGTTTACTCTTTTTCACATCCACAAAGACACCTCAATCTGGTGGCCACCCAAGCTATTAAGAAGAGCCATTATTTGGCATGCTGCTAGTGGCGTCAGCTTCACCACCTGCCCAGTCCTGCAGATGCCACTCCACCAGAGTCAGGCTCAAACATGGCACCTTCAAAGGGACAGCTAAGGGGCTGTGCCACATGAGTGCTGGCCATGCCAGAGCTTTGCTGTACACCTGCCCCTATTATTCTTGGGGGCTGTTAAGTGGGAGTGAATTATCTTTATAGTACATGTGGAGAATTCCAGTTGGGCTAAACAGCATCTTACAAATGAAAAATGGTCAAATGTATGGTCAAAGCACTGCCCAGTGATTCTGCCATAGAGGGGCATTCTCACACGCTTCAATTTTTCTTTATATACTGACAAAAGTATCTGGACATTTAAATAATTCTCTATTTTGTGAACTAGCCCCAAAAGAATTGGGATTTTTTACTTGTATCTCCTGTATGTTTACTATATAAAGTTGAGAGTGTAATATTGTTATTGATTACTAGATAAAGTAAATGTTTCTACTAAAACTGACAATATTAGCTAAAATTTTCTTTTTCATATTATCACATACTTTTGCATCTAAAAATATTTAAAATACTTCAACAGTTTATAAAAACTAAAATCATATACACACAAAAAGACAGACACGTGACAGAAAACCAAATAATATGTACTTTCAAAAACAAAGCCTGCTTAAATGTCTTTGACATGCTTTTTCAGTAAATATGGTGGCAAATCATTTTGGTTATTGTTTTTTCTACTGAAAGTTATATAGAATGAACATGAACTAACTAAGGCACACAGTACCAATGATTCAAAGGAGCATGATGTACAAGCAACGATCAACCAGTAAACTGAAAATTCTATCCATTAGTGTAAACACATTGTAGCCACACAGCAGACTTTTAAAGCAATGACTTCATATCAGTTGGTATGTAAGGTAGTACAACATCTGATGTGGTTAGTCCAATGATTTCAGATTAATAACGTGAAAACAAACAAACAAAATAATGAAGAACACATGAGCACTTCCTTTCTCAAACACAACTCACGCTTAGTTTCATCAGCCATTGTTTCGCCCTAGCTAGCTGGCTGTTTAATGAGTGTCTCTGGGTTAAATGGTTGGAAATTTGGGGGGTAAAGGCTGAAGCCAACTGAAAAAAAAAAAAATCTAACTAGTGGCAGAGAACAAAGTATTTATAAGGAAGGAAAGTAAAATTATAGGTGACAGCCAGCCAACATTACTATGTAGAGTAAAGCATCATAGTCATTCAAGTCACGACCAAAGGCTGATGGTAACTTTTACAATGTAAATTATGCTTTTGCTTCAGGCATTATATAAGTAACAGCTATACTCAAGAATTATTGCCTGGATGGATAACAAATTGTATCTTTCAATGAACACTAGCTGACTATACCAGGTATCTCTTAAAAGGAGACCTGACTGTACTGGAGAGAAGTTTCTCTTTTAGTCCTGGTAAAACACCGAAGGGAAGTTTTATCTTCCTCAAGTGATGCTATTTATTGTGGAATGTATTCAACTTCTGTGCAGTGTTTTAGAGTTGCTTATTTGAAGCCACGAAAAAAACTTACTAGAGTTAAGAAATGAGCTAAAACTTACGAATCTTTGAGAGTTGGAAAATGAGACTGCTTAAATTTTAAATTCTATCATTTTGTATATAACCAAAGACCTTAGTTTTTCTTTTGATGAAGTCTTAAAAATACATGGGTCACATGCATAGTGTAGACATTTACAAATGTATTGTGCATTGCGAACACAGAATATTTTTAACGGTCAACAATGGAATCCATTCTGTTCGCGAGATTTATCTTTTCTCTCAATTTTATGTAGAAATTGGAGACCTGAAGTTACAAAATACAATAACTTTGTTTCTGGCAAATTCAAAAAAGTAAAGCTCAAAAATCTCTGAATGTCAAGAGAAAGATCTCATTTATGTGAGTAAATCACTACACCCCGACAAAATTTTTCAATGAAGGTGTGAAAGTCTTGAAGGAGTGAAGCATGGTTAGCAGCACAGACCTAAAGACCTAAGTAAACCAGGTAAGAGAGTAAAGAACTGAGAGGGACAAAACTGTATTTGTCTCTTCAGTTTCTCTCCACACTTAACTTTCATGCCACTCCGCAGTTCTGTTCTGGGATGTTTACCCAAACTGTGTTCTACTGATCATCTCTGCCCCAAGTGGTGCCTAACAACTTAAATAAGTAGGTACTTCAGAATGAGAAGACAGAGAGAATACAGGAGAAAGCCTCTTTACTCCTCAGCTTTGTAGCATTACATCTACCAGTGACTCCATAATTTAAGACAGATGTGGAAAATTTAGATAGGAATCAGAAGATAACCATGAGAAATGACTTAAGAGTCGACAAGAGGGACTATTAAGCAGTTAAATAAATAAACTGTTATGATTCCCAGCCTCCACTCATCCTAGAGACAAATTGGCACACGTCTGTAATATTCTTTACAAGCAAAGGCAGATTTTATTAAATAAAAGGGGATGATAATACTGAAATCAGTAAAAGTAAAGAGGCTTTTTCCCCCCCAGGGGAAAAAAAATACTAAATATTATTTATATAAAATGTCTTTAGGGTTTAGACAAAAGGTAACAGTAAATATAAAATAAACATACTTCCATAGCTAGACCATCAAGTTAGGAACAATTAGACATATAAAAATGCTAATAATCTTGGACTATGGATTTAGTGACTATCTATGCATAAAAGGGGTTCTCTTCTGTTCCTTCTCAAAACTCAAGTACTAAGTTGCATTTAAAATTTAAATCTCTTGGTCTAGCAGTATCTAAAAAAATCAGTACCACTACTTCTTTAAGTTATTCTGGCTAAACAAATTTAATTCCTTCCTTCTAGATTTCAATAGAATTACTGGTTATTCTCTGCAAAATGGAAGTACAATCTTTTGCAGATATCACCAAAATATATAATATATATTGATAGTTTTACTGATACATCTCAGAATTTTTTTAAAGTACTTTTAAAAATTTTATTTTTAATTGCAGATAATTGCTTTACAATATTGTGTTGGCTTTTGCCATATCAACATGAATCAGCCATAAGTATACATATGTCCCCTCATTCTTGAACCTCCCTCCCAGAGTACTTTTTAAAATGTTAAAAAATAAAAAATTGCCAAATGCTATATTCCTTGATGCTACTTGAATCATTTGCATTAAGACGGTCTTTTACAAAACCATGTGCTATTTTTTATATTATTAAGAAAAAGAGTAAAACAACTAACATCAGAGTGAACTGACAAGGCAAGTCTTTTCAGATTTACATTTCGTGTCTTCTCCATTAAGGTACAGTTTGCCACTAGAAACAACAAAGCATAGATTATAAAATCATAATTACAACAAAACATTCCACTTGCTTTTCTACAAAATTTTTGCATGTATGTTTCTTCTCTCACATTTTTGAACCATTAAATCACCTTTTTTTAAAAAAATTACCAACATAAAGAGGATAGGCTATAAGACTGTTGAAAGGCATGAAGTGAATCTAAACTCAGAAGATTTGGTTTCTACTTTCGTCTTAGCCTTTTTTACTAGCAATGATATCTTGGGCAAACATCTTAGAACACTCTAAACCTCAGTTCCTATATCTGCATAATGGGGACAATAAGTTACATTTTTTGTCCCAAATATAAATAGAAAAATGGGGGACAGCATTTTGCAAAACTGTCAAGCAGCATAAAAATGCTAGCTTTTATCTTAATAAAAGATCAAATGACCAAAATTACATATAAACTTTTATTAGTATACATGTTCAGCTACAATGTAAATGTCTTAAAATTATTTATATGCTCACTGTATTAATATTTAATTATACTAGACATGCAATAACTGAAAAGGTAGTCTAATCCCTTAAATTTGCTAACTGAAGAATAAAAGCATTTTTAGTAAGACAGGAATCTGAGTATACACTAGATATTTTCAGGGGAAAATGGATCCTTGGTAGGCAAGAGGAGGAGCCCTATGAAGTGCTCTAACTTACACCTGCAAATACTTAATGCTAGATACTTCCCTGTGCCTGCCTTTATCAACTGTTAGCGAATACTAATGTTTTCTTTCAAAATATTTTGGACACAGTCTCTGTCTCTCTCTATATTACATATAGACACCTGTAGATGCACAAGCATGACATATCTACACGTTAACTCCAAAGTCAAAGCAGGGCTTGGAATGCTACTGTGTATAACAAAGACAGAATCTGCTGTTTAACTTTGACCCCATCAGTGACTCTGGGAGTCAGCCAGAGAGTCAGAGTAATAAAGGAGTGGGCCTCTGTAAGACTCCCTGTTGTAAAAGCACTCCTAATAAGAGATACTACAGTGAATGATTAATTTTGATTCTTTAACTCATAACATTTTATGAGTAGAGAGATAAAATTCAAGAAATCTACACACATTAAAAAAACCTTTCAGGATAAATTTTTGAAATTATATCATTTCAATCAATTTGTGCAAGAATTCTTATCTTCAAATGTTAATGATTCTTTTCAGAGTACCATTTCCCCAAAAACAATTCTCAAATGTTTTCAACTGTAGTAGTATAATGCCTTAAAACACTATTATTTTTTCCAAAACCAAGGAAAATCTAACTGGACAATAGTGATATTTGGGATTTGGGTCCATAAAGTTCAGACTTTAACAATTTTGAAACTATGCAAATGAATTATTTGATACTCTCTAGATAAAAGAGACTTATTTACACTACAGTATTATTTGTAGTCTGAACATGGCTGGTCACTGTGAAAGTTAAAATTGTGTTAAGTTGTTTTTAAGAAAAAAAATTCCCTTTTCACATATTTACAAGGAGCATTAAAACTTGCTGACTGTGTTGGGAAAAATGTATGCAATTTACATTTTCTTTTAATGATATAAGACTTTTTCCAAATGGTGTTTAGGGGAAAAAAAAATGTGTCTTGGTCAATTTTAAATATAACTGTAATTTGCTTCTGTTTTAACATTTTCTATTCACTGTTAACATTTCTTCTTTAATAGGATAAACTACTGAAAGATAGAAAACCTAAGATCACTGGGGAAGGTAAACTTCGGAAAAGCACACAGTAAGCATTCAACTGATGTTCTGATGTATATAAATTAATGAAAAACACCTAGAGGATCTTTCTGATTGCATAAGAAAACAGGAGATTAAGGACAATATCTAGACAGGGAATTAACCCATTTATTTTATGTCCATAGTCCTTTACCAAATAAGATATGTTAAAGTATAATAAAAACATTAGTAAATGACTTCACGTTATATCTTAAATGATCGTACCAAATACATTGGTGTGATTAAAGCTGTGAGATATAAAACTCATTTCAAGAAAATTAAATGTATGTGATAACTTAAGTCATTTGATATACAGTCATAATATGAAGATATTTTGTATTTTACTAACCTTTGAAATAAACTCAATCATTTTTCTAACTATACTGCTTTTAGTTTACTACTTTGAGGCACCTGTCTAAAAAGGATTAAATAACAGTGTCATGTATTAACGTTACTACTACATTTCATATGGTTAGAATTTAATGATAGGATTTTTAAAGTCAATTTTAAAGACAGTTCTAAACAGGTTACTTTTTATTGAACAACAATAAGGTGAGAGCATGCTACCTAATAAACATTCATTTTAGGTAGAGAAATTCCTGAAACAAAAGCAGGAGATTTTTAATAAATATGAAGTGTTACCTCACTTAAAATAATCATCTTCAGACTTTCTAAGGTTATCTTTCTAAAAAGTCAAATTTATTACTTTTTTGAAAAAAATGTAAGAGCTCCTAAATCAAAATGAATGGAAAATCTCAGAATTTATCTTCTAAGAATATTTCTATAATGAGACAAGCAAGTCTTAAATTCCAGACTTAAGAATTTGCATTTTTTTTCTCACCAAGTGACAAAACAAAACCTTCTGACTTAAAAAATACATAGCTACTCTGATAGAGAAATTGCATATAACAAGTCAACACTCTAAATTTTCAAACATTATATTTATACAACAGAACAACTGACTATTGTGAGAAATCCTTACTGATACATCACAGGAAATGATCGGCCATGGAAAATATTTAATGGGCACATGAGCATGTTTCTCCTTCCTAAGTGCCACTCGGGTGTAAGGCACCAGTTTGTGATTTTTAAACGATAAATAATGTGAAAGAGTGTATCAAAAATTTAACTGTTAAGTAATAAGTGCATTAAATAAATGAAATTAAATAGTATGATTAACTTTTAAAGTATTTTTATATTATGAAGGGATTCGAATTAATAAAAGTAAAAATGAATCTTTAAAAATTAAAACCATTATGCATTATTGAAGACTCTAAAGTATTATATGTAGACACTATTAAAATGTTTCCGAAGACCAAGTTCTTCTCGGGCTCAATCACAACACAAACATTTTTACTTCCAAATAACCATCTCTGTCCTATGCTGTCAGTAAATTAGTTACAGCCTAATATTTTTAAATAGATTAAGTTAAAACTAGGAAGTAAAACATATATACAAAAATCCACTATTTACAAAAGTCTAAAATTGCCTCGACAGAAGAAATTTAAGGTGTCTTTACCCTATGCTAATATTTTTAATTTCTTCTGGGAAATAAACAGTTGAAAATATACCCAGGTCACTCTACCTAGTTTAAAATACAGAATCAAGATAAAAATGAATGTAATCCCTGCTCTACAGGATAGTATAAAATTAGAGAACTTCTTTTAGCCATAAGAAGACATTTAAAAATTTTGCAGAGGAAATTAATTATCTATTATTAACAAAATGACTAATTCTTAGCTATACAAATCTAATGTGATGAAAAACTTTATATAAAGAGAACAAGTATTAACTATATGAATCATCAGGAAATCTAACACCTTTGCTTTTAAATATACTCAAATATTTGTAATTACACTGATGTAGCTGTCGGTGAATACAGTTACATTTATTCTACAGCTAGCAATATATATCATTGATTTTACTCATTTATTAAGTATTTATCTCCAATGAGACTGAATGACAAAACAGAACACAACTTTGTAGAAAACATACAGTGCAGAAAATTCACTGACACAGACATGCTTATTACTTGAAAGTTATTATCTGTTCTGTGTTAAGGTATATTTCCCAGGGGTGGCAATTACATAAATATGTAATCCTTTATGGGCCTTGAAAAATGCATCTGATACAAAAGACTATAAAAGGTCAATATGCTGAAAAAGGTATGAAAGTGTTTTTTAAAAATTCAATAATATATATTCCTTACAGTATGAGTCTAAAAATATTCAGAAAAATTACTCTGAACTAATTAAGATGCTTTGAACTAATGCACATAAATTATTTTATTGGGTATATTGCTTAGTTAAAAATGAGTATTTTTCCAGATTGTTTTAAAAAAGAGAATAAGAAACAAAAAAAGACACAAATCTTTTAATAACAAAAGATCTGAACAGTACAGATTATTCTACGTTAGTCTTTCACTAGACATATCTGACCTATCAGAATACTAGAAACAGTGCTCAGATATAATACATTTGGTATTGTGACATATAAGCAGCACAAAAGCTCTTTCTTTAATCAAGCAATCATAAATTGTCAAGGCATATGTAAAGAACGAGACCTAAAATACAAGTTAACATTTTAAACTACAGGGAAAAAACATATTATTTCATATGCTGTGCACTCAAGAAGACATTTCTATTGCAATTTTCTTACTGCTATTGTGACAGGGAAAAAATTCTAATAGCTTCAGAATCATATGTATTCAGCTTTTTTTTTTCAACATCTATAAAACATAAAAACAGCTTAATGTTCATTTCCTACAAGAATCCACATTCAGAAGACAGTCATCAAAATTTACTACATGTGAGATAAGTAATACTGACGGAGTTCTCCAGCTTAACATTTCCCTTGCATCTTCTGCTTGTTGTTTAACATTACTATATATTGGAAGAGTACATTTCTTTTTCTTATGGTGTGCTGACTTTCAGGATTTAGAGCAATCTGAAGTTTCTCTGTAAGAATACTGAGCATTCTGATTAAATTCAAAGTAGAATTTGCATAATGGAAATTAAGAATCTAGCAGCAATAATAACAGGTTTTGGAACTACTTAATTCAAAGATTAAAAACACTCAGAATACTGTAAACTTAAATTTGACCCTTTCTTTTCCTTTATCATAACGTATATGAATAGATTTTTACCAGGATTTCTTTAATGAAAAAAAAAAACCCTCCTATTATTTGACTTGGATTATTCTCTTGAGATATTTGTATATAGTTATTGCGGTACTGGCCCCTCATGGAAGAAAGAAATCTAAGAATCAGGAGAGAGCTTCAAAGAAGACTTCTTTGGAAGTCTTCAAGAATTGCAGTTACTGAATTTAGCAAAAATGGTCATTTAAACACTTAATGGACTGAGAAACACTTATGGGGGCTTCGTGTCTCTAAAGTAGATGAGACAGAACAGGTTGGCACAAGGAAGAGGTTCCCCGTTGCAGTTTCTATTGTTTGCCGAGTTAGTCACCACACACGCAGCAATACATTCCGTAGGAATCACATGGCCCACAGTGTTCCTTTTAATCTGGGTCTGACATCTGAGCGACTGTATGTTCCCCTTCTCTGCCTTTGATCTTCCTCAGTACTCAGCTCACTGCTAACTGTCCTGGGTGGTCTCCCCATCAGAGCGCAGTGATCAGGATCCCTCGCTATTGGCTGCCTTCTAGGGATTCCTATCAGCTGTATTCTCACATGCATGTGACAACTTTATTAGCTCCCTCAGATTGTGCTTCAGACTATCTCCACAGCACACACATACCCTTTCTCAAACAATCACACTTTTGTAGTTGACTTAGAACAAATAATTATATGAACACTTCAGCTGTTATACTCAATAATAAAGTCACAATGAAGAGAAATTTCACATTATGTATAAGTCAGGGCTTGGTTTTCATGTTCAGACTAAAAAAATCAATTCCAGATTGATTTTTGTGTATATATCGTTATTGTCAGAGGATTAATTGATGAATTTTTCATTTGATGAGTCAGGTGGAATAAGCTCTGAGGCACTTAGTGAGCAGAATTCTAATTTACTCTGGTTCTTCACACTCTGAAGTAAACTCATCAATTTTGATATTTCATCATAATTTACTTGTTCTCAAAATACTCAGAATAAGGCTCCAAAGCAAAATAAAAGGTGCTGTGAATATTGTGGTGCTTATATATTATATGATTGATGTAATCTGGGTTTTGAAAATGGATTTATACTTTTTGAAAGATATTAAACTTTTACCTGGTTCAATCTGTTCACTTTGACTTTTTATTTCACTATTATCTAAGTCTCTCCTATATAGCTACTTTCCATCTGTCTGCTGACCTTAGAAAGTCTGCAAAGCACATAAAGTAACAGTACAAATATACCATACTTATAATCAGTATGAAGCTAGAGATACAAATTATGGGAATTTTACTTTATTCTAAAAACGCCATATTCCTATGACAAATGCTAAAAACCCTAAAAGAAATGTTTTCAAAAAGAATTAAATTCATTTTATTGATCAAACAACGGTTTTCTAAAAAACTGATTTAGAATTTCATCATATGCTTTCAAGAGCATCACAAGANACTGAATTTAGCAAAAATGGTCATTTAAACACTTAATGGACTGAGAAACACTTATGGGGGCTTCGTGTCTCTAAAGTAGATGAGACAGAACAGGTTGGCACAAGGAAGAGGTTCCCCGTTGCAGTTTCTATTGTTTGCCGAGTTAGTCACCACACACGCAGCAATACATTCCGTAGGAATCACATGGCCCACAGTGTTCCTTTTAATCTGGGTCTGACATCTGAGCGACTGTATGTTCCCCTTCTCTGCCTTTGATCTTCCTCAGTACTCAGCTCACTGCTAACTGTCCTGGGTGGTCTCCCCATCAGAGCGCAGTGATCAGGATCCCTCGCTATTGGCTGCCTTCTAGGGATTCCTATCAGCTGTATTCTCACATGCATGTGACAACTTTATTAGCTCCCTCAGATTGTGCTTCAGACTATCTCCACAGCACACACACACCCTTTCTCAAACAATCACACTTTTGTAGTTGACTTAGAACAAATAATTATATGAACACTTCAGCTGTTATACTCAATAATAAAGTCACAATGAAGAGAAATTTCACATTATGTATAAGTCAGGGCTTGGTTTTCATGTTCAGACTAAAAAAATCAATTCCAGATTGATTTTTGTGTATATATCGTTATTGTCAGAGGATTAATTGATGAATTTTTCATTTGATGAGTCAGGTGGAATAAGCTCTGAGGCACTTAGTGAGCAGAATTCTAATTTACTCTGGTTCTTCACACTCTGAAGTAAACTCATCAATTTTGATATTTCATCATAATTTACTTGTTCTCAAAATACTCAGAATAAGGCTCCAAAGCAAAATAAAAGGTGCTGTGAATATTGTGGTGCTTATATATTATATGATTGATGTAATCTGGGTTTTGAAAATGGATTTATACTTTTTGAAAGATATTAAACTTTTACCTGGTTCAATCTGTTCACTTTGACTTTTTATTTCACTATTATCTAAGTCTCTCCTATATAGCTACTTTCCATCTGTCTGCTGACCTTAGAAAGTCTGCAAAGCACATAAAGTAACAGTACAAATATACCATACTTATAATCAGTATGAAGCTAGAGATACAAATTATGGGAATTTTACTTTATTCTAAAAACACCATATTTCTATGACAAATGCTAAAAACCCTAAAAGAAATGTTTTCAAAAAGAATTAAATTCATTTTATTGATCAAACAACGGTTTTCTAAAAAACTGATTTAGAATTTCATCATATGCTTTCAAGAGCATCACAAGAATAAAGAGCAAGAAATCTTCATATTTCTTAACACAACGTAATATTTTGAAATGTAGCTGTATTTTCCAAATGTAACTTGTCACTAAGTTTCACTTGTAACTTGCCATTAAGACCTTTTATGCATAAATTTTTCATGTAAAGCAAGGGAGCTTTAAAAAGGAGAGACAAAGTAAACATTATTAGCTTTGAATATGTATCCAAATTGTCATGATGAACTATATCAAAGTTCTTTAAAAGATAGCTTTCCTCTCTGTGGAGTTTTCATGTATGTCATTTTTTCCAGTAATATCTTTCCACTTTTATTATTTCATCCTATTTTATTTTTGCTTGCACTTTTTTCTTGGTGCTAAGTCTTTGCCCTAATTCTTAGCCTGATGAGAGGTGATGTGGTTGTATGCTCTGACTCCCCACATTTAATTTTCCAAGAAAAGTCTTCTATATGTAGAGCATCTCTAGTGAAAAAAGGGCAGAACAGCATCCTTTTCTGAGTTTAAACTAACCAATGAGATTCTCAATCGACCAGGAGAAAAGTCAGTAAAGATGTTCTCAGTCTCCCAGTGATTTGAACTGTCTTCACAAAACTATCACCATCAAGGCCAGGGAACAAGGGGTCATGTCCAGCTAGGACTAATATAACCTTCTACTTCTCTGTTCTTGCAACCTTCCCCTTTTTACCTCTGTGACCTTGTCACTTTCCTTCATTACTTTGTCCTCCTCGAATACTAGAGCCAATAACAAGAGCATCTGCACAAGAGAATAGCTTGGAGCATGAGCCAAATGAAACTGATGCTAAGTCAGTTTTACTGGCCTACTGCCTACCTCCTTAGTAATGAATAAAAGAGAGCCTGGATTATTTGAGCACTAACCTTGTCCCAGGTTCAGAACTGTCTCTCAAAGATCAGGCTCATATGAGCTATAGCATGAAGGCATGATAAAACTTCCAGATAATACAACTCTTCTATTTGCTCCAAGCAGCTTTCTTTTGGTTAATTCACACCAGTTTCTTTACATTCATTTTTAAGTCTACACAATATACTAAAGTTCATGGTGGCCAGGTCAATATAGCGTCTACAAATACTATGCTAAAGCCTAAGCCTAATACATAAGAGCAATGTTCCTCAAAATTAGAACAGTGAATACATGATCATAACATTAAATAATTTTAATCCCATCAACCTAGTACAAAAGTAGTTTTATTAATAATACACTAGAAACACGATGGTTTCAAGAGTGTGAAGCAAGCACCAAACCACATTCTGAAAATCAATCTGCATAAAATATCCCCTCTCTCTAAGCAAGAATATCCTGCCAGAGGAGATTCCCACATAAGACTGATAATCCCACTCATTTAGACCACTCTTCTTATTAAAGATGGTAAAGGAAGTCAAAGTGAAAATCTAAAAATCTGATATATCTGTTGTGTCTCACAGCTGTCGTAAAAGGTGTAACTAATGGTCAAGTAGGGTTTGGAAATCTGTGGATTTTACTCATAAGTACTACTTTAATTTCTGCTACCATGGCTAATATAGAGCTATGATGACTCTATTTAAAAAATGATGTTGGGAAAATGAATAAAAGGACTGGAAAAGAAGATACTGAATTTGCCCTTAAATCATAGTAACCTATAATACAATGAAAAGGTTTTTATGATTCAACAATGTTGAAAACATCAGTAAAAATCTGTATTTATTATGAATTATATTATATATATTATTTAAATACATACTACTTATAATTAAGTTGTGTGCCTTTATACTTCAAAATATAGCATCCAAAATATAACTACCTCATAAAAACAAATAATTTTTGTGTTTGATTAAATAGTAAGAAAGTGCACACAGACTGAATATGACATTATTTGAAAATACATTTGGAGAGACTAAGTACTTAAATTATTAGAATAAGATACGATCTGTTACCAAAAATATGGAAAAGAGGAATAATGAATCACAGCTCCTTTTAGCGCTGGAATACTAAATTAATTTATACCCTAGATCATGAATGAAATGTATTTCAAAATTTATATATAAAATGATCTCTATAGAAACTCACTGATACAGCACAGTGGATGGCATTCTGAATAACTCAGGGTTAACCTTTTAAATCCAAACTTTCCTTTTCACTGGTGAAAATCTAAAATGGGTTTCTTCCCTCAGTAAATGACATAATTTAATTCTGCCTCCATATCTGGGATTATCATTACTGAACATTAAGTAATTAACCCAGTGTTTTTTGGTTATAAATGGGATGAAAACGGTGGAGGCCAAGGGCATCTTATGAAATTTGTTTTCTTAATGTTTACTTATTTTTTGTAAAAGTAGAAAGTAGGTAAAAATAAGTAGAAAGAGTCCCGACAACAAGACATGGTGACTATTTATAGTTAATCATGTACTCAATCAGCAAATTTCTCCTCAGATGTTCTCCTATCTCCAATAACACTGTCTTCCATACTTTATCAACAACCAAGAGTTCTCCAGCTGCCTTCACCAGCTCTTCCAGTGCCAGTGGAGAGCCAAGCAATCATGCCCTTCATTGGTTTGATTACCTTCATGAGGTAATACTGCCATCTTGTGGACTTGAAAACATTCCTGGTAACGAATATCAAAGGCAGGTTGCATTTTCCTAACCACAGGCATAAACAGGTATTACTTCTGAGTATAATGAAGTGTGGGACACTTGAGTATGCCAGACAATCAAGGTTTTACTCTGCACTGATCAGGGGACTTTCACCTCACCATATAATCAATCTATTCATGATAAAAACCTCTTAGTTGAGTCAAGTAATCAAAAAGGTGTTGTCTAGTGGCTGACAAACATAAAGAAGTTTTCATGGATATATGAGGGTGAAGAAGAAATGAGAAAAATTAAGGTAATCTAACGATTTTCATATAAATCTAAGAAATCCAAACGTCTGGAAACCACTAGTATAAGTAAACATGGTCTTAAAAAATGAGCTATCATTATGATTTTATTAACTTTCTATTCCATTCCCCAAAGCTTTAATTGATCCATGGATATCAGGCATGTCAATTACGGACTTTAAAAGAGAATGATGATGATACTGAGAGGAAGTGCTTCATACTGGGCTGCACTCTCATGAGAACTCTATATTAGAAACACCCAGAAGGGACATTTAGGAAACCAGTATGAAAGAGAAAGAGTTCTACCATGTCTGGATTACACTTTTGTTTGATACTTGTTTGCAATACACATGTCCCTTTCCCAGTGTTCTTGACTTATGCAGTATTCTCAAGTACAGGGAGCTGTCAGGATACTTGAAAGTTGATGCACAGGTGTTATCCCTACTTTGCATATAGAAAACACTCCATCAGGCTTTACTGTGGGGAGGGCTACATTCTATTAAAAATAATCCATCCTTGCGAGTAAGAACACTAAATGGTATGGACGGACACACTTTCCTTCTATAACTGTGAATTTTGAGGAAAAAACTGATGTATACAGCATGAAAAACAAGCAGAAGCAAACCCTCAGCCAAAATTTTATCAGGGCAATAGCTAAGTGAGAAACAGGAAGAAAAATATTATTATTCAACATTTAAGTGCATGTTGGCATTTAGTTATATGCCAAATAAAAAGCAAAGGTGCTACCAAGTATACATTTAAATTTAAAGAAAATATGAAATTTATAATGTTTTAAAACAGTGACTAATATTTTGTACTGTCTATATTGTACTGAGTTTAATGAAAGTGAAGTGGCTCAGTTGTGTCTGACTCTTTGTGACTCCATGGACTGTAGCCCACCAGGCTCCTCCATCCATAGGATTTTCAAGGCAAGAGCACTGGAGTGGGCTGCCATTTCCTTCTCCAGGGGATCTTCCCAGCCCAGGGATCGAACCTGAGTCTCCTGCATTGTAGGCAGATGCTCTTACCATCTGAGCCACCAGGGAAGTCCACTAAGTTTGATAAGGCAACTTGAATACTATGTTCAACTGATGGTATTTATCCTTTAAAAGAAATGACCTATTTCAAGTGTAGTGTGAAGCAAAACTAAGAACACATTAGGTTAGTGCTGAAAGTCGTATTTTGCTCCATTGGTTTGTAATTCCAAGAATCTCTGTCTTGGCTTCTTCCAGCTCTGAGCATCAGATGGCTGATATAAATTACAAGCTTTACTCCCAAAGCCCCCTAACTTTTCCTAACCTTAGTTAGTATCACCAAGCTAGAGCAAACATTCCATACAATGTGTGTCTTGTAAGGACTCAAAACCCTCTGAGCAGATTCTGAAGGAACATTAATTCAAAGAATTCCTTTACCGAATATTTGAAATATTCATGGTAAAGGTCTTGCAAGATAAACAGAAGTAGTAACAAGTAAGATCACCAAGTGAAATCTTACAAAGAAAAAAATATGAAAAAAAAAAAGTATGGGGATATGAGGGTAGAAGAAAAGTAAAAGTCATAAGCATTTTGATTATCCCATTTGTAGCATGAATGGAGACAGAGAATTAAGACTTCCCCTTCTTGGGATCAGCATTCAAGAAATTCATTCTTATCATGTTTTTCACTTGTATTACTTACTGAATGCAGACTATGGGCCACACACAGGGCTAATGGGCAGGGATAACTGATAAGACAGACATAGCCCCCGCCTTCATAGCAGAGAGCAGACAATTACAGATGGGAAAATCACTTCAAAGGAATCCATGTGTCATAAGAACATATAGCAGGAGTTAACTTAGGGGGTACTGGAAGAGGATGGGTAGGTTTCCCTACAGAGCTGATATTTAAGCTGAGACCTTAAGGCTGAAAAACTAAAATATAACAGCAAACGAAAGCTATAGAAGGGTTTGATCAAGCATGGGTCTTCAAAGATCACTCTGGCCGCTCAGTGGAAAGGGAAAAGTGAAAGTGAAGTCGCTCAGTTGCTTCTGACTCTTTGCGACCCTTTGGACTGTAGCCTACCAGACTCCTCCATCCTTGGGATTTTCCAGGCAAAAACACTGGAGTGGGTTGCCATTGCCTTCTCTAGGGGATCTTCCCAACTTAGGGATCAAATCTGGGTCTCCCACATTGTAAGCAGATGCTTTACTGTCTGAGCCACCGAGGAAGTGAAGTAGAGTTGGACTGAAAAGGGATGAGTGTGGATGTGGAGTTACATCGTAAAAGGAATGGACCAGCCCACGTGAGAGACAGCGGTGGCCTTGATTATGAAGTTACAGTGGAAGGCAGTAGGAGATGAATAGGATACATTTAAAAAGTGGAAGAGACAAATTTTGGTGACATTATACGTGGAGAGCAAGGCAATAGAAGATGCCTAGGTTTCTGACATGGGCTGTGGTGAGGATGCTGCCATTTACCAGCAGTGAACACAGGGGAACACGTTTGTAAGTGAGGGAGCAGAGGAAGAGCGTGGTCATTCTGGGTCACAGCAGTGTACAAAGAAGTCAATGAGAGATCCCAAGAGCGGTGCTGGCATTTGGAGATACGGGTCTAGACTTGAGAGAATGGTATGAGCTAGGGATTCATATTTCAGAGCTTTAAAAGAATAAGCAGTAATTGAAGAAGTGGAAGATACTGCCTACAGAAAGAACATGAGGTCAGAAAAGAGGTCACAACACAATGGTGAAAATATCGAATATTCAAAGCAGATTCAAAAGGAGCTAACAAAGAGGCTGTGAAGGATTAGCCACTAAGATTTTGCTCTGGTAAACACACTATTGAAGGTTTTCTGGTGCTATGCTCAAATATGGTTTTCTCTATTAAGGTGATGTCATTAGACACACTGTGGCATTAAAGAAACACTGAGCTAATCTGTATTTTTGAGCTGTTATTCTGAATGGCCATGACAATATCCTTAATGTAAAGCTGAAGCTTCCCATATCAGATGGTAAAGAATCTGCCTGCAATGCAGGAGACCTGGGTTCAATCCCTGGATCGGGGAGATCGCCTGGAGAAGAGCATGGCAACCCACTCCAGTATTCCTGCCTGGAGAATTCCATGGATAGAGGGGCCTGGGAGGCTACCGTCCACAGGGTATATGCCAGCAAATTTGGAAAACAGAGCAATGGCCACAGGACTGGAAAAGGTCCGTTTTCATTCTAATCCCACAGAAAGGCAATGCCAAAAGAATGCTCAAACTACTGCACAATTGCACTCATCTCACACGCTAGTAAAATAATTCTCAAAATGCTCCAAACCAGGCTTTAGCAATATGTGAACCATGAACTTCCAGATGTTCAAGCTGGTTTTAGAAAAGGCAGATGAACCAGAGATCAAATTGCCAACATCTGCTGAATCATCGAAAAAGCAAGAGAGTTCCAGAAAAACATCTATTTCTGCTTTATTGACTATGCCAAAGCCTTTGACTGTGTGGATCACAATAAACTGTGGAAAATTCTGAAAGAGATGGGAATA
>SJYW01031151.1:111733-141882 GCA_006410735.1 Raphicerus campestris | reverse complement strand
AGCACACCAGGACTCCCTGTCCATCACCAACCTTCGGAGTCCACCCAAACCCATGTCCCTTGAGTCAGTGATGCCATCCAGCCATCTCATCCTCTGTCATCCCCTCCTCCTCCTGCCCTCAATCTTTCCCAGCATCAGGGTCTTTTCAAATGAGTCAGCTCCTCGCATCCATCAGGTGGCCTTTTAATATTAAATTTTAGAATTTATATTACACCAAAATTACTGGATCAATATTTTTAATTACTTATATAGTACTGACTATTTCAATATTTCCTTTTAAAAATTGGCTCATGGCTTTAAACTTGTTAATGTATTTGCCGTAAGTACTTCCTACACAACTCAGTTTCTTCCTCTAAAGAAACAGTGCAAATTGCCATGGATAGGCGATAATGAAAAAGCAACACCAATTATTAATTTTGTATAAGTTATCCTCCACCCCTGAGATTCCTTGGAGGGGAAGAGCATGTCTGAATTTCCCCACGCAGTGCCACAGGCACAAAGTGAGAGAAACTAGGCAAATGCATCCTGGAGGGAAAGAAAATGCCTGAAGCAGCAAATGACCTACTACATACTTTGCTATACAGGCTTTGATGTTCTAATTTGTTAATTTCCAGGAAAAAAAAATTACCAATAGTTTTAAGTTTGTTCTGATAGACACATTTAACTTCTGTAAGTTTTTGATCACAAACAACATACACCATTCAAACCATTACAATACTTAGTAAATGTGCAAGAAAAAGCTCAATGAAAAGACATTTTCTTACTATCAGAAAACGCAAACTAAGAAGTACATGAAACTTTCCTTAAGAAAGCTTAAAAATATTGTTGGCATTTGTTTCTACAGATAAATGTTCTTTTAAATATTTGAAGACCAGTTCATTGTAAATAAACATAATTTTATTCAAATATGCAGTTCATGGTATGAATAAGCAAGTACTCATTTCCCAACAGAATTGACAAGTCTTTCAAATAATGGTTTATTTATTTATTTATCAAAAAATCAACACTACTGGGTTAGCAATTTGGAATTTCTGTTTACAAAGATATTTATATGGATGAAGGCATATTTGTGTGTATATATGATGTAATCATGTGTATGTTCAAAACCTATTTTTAATAATAAAGATACTGACCATTATTAAAGTATGTTATCATTTAACAATCTATGTTCAAGCTGTACCATAACAAAAAGTATAAATGCATACACATACAGCTTCATATCTCAAACTGATTCTTTTATTTCTAACTAGATCTCCATTCCCTATGTAATCATAAAGATAACTTAATGGTGTGGTGCTGTGCTAAGTCGCTTCAGTCTTGTCTGACTCTGTGTGACCCTATGGACTGTAGCCCACCAGGCTCCTCTGTCCATGGGATTCTCCAGGCAAGAATACTGGAGAGGGTTGCCACTCCTTTCTCCAGGGGATCTTTCCAACCCAGGGATAGAACCAGCATCTCTTATGCCTAACCTGCATTGCAGGTGGGTTCTTTACCACTATTGCCAGTGGAATTGTTTTAAATAGGCTTAAAGATAAAAACTGAAAAGAACTCTTTTAAAACCTCCAGTCACACTATTAAATATGAGAAAACTGAAAATAATAACAAAAGCAATGGTCTTCATTATCTAAAAGAAAAGCAAAGTTGAACTGCTTACTTAGTATTTTCCCTAACCCTTAAAATTAGTTTCTTTTGGATATACACTTGTATGACTTATCATTATCACTGCATTACTGCACAAATAAGAGGTCAAAGGAGAGCTTCAAACAAATATTAGTTCTCTCCAGTGATTAAGAGACTATTTCATTCTGCAGTTCTGATTTATGAAATTATAAATTGTGAAATAACTTATTTTCATTCTGAGTTTAATAGCATTGTATGTTTATTATAACAAACTTATACAAAAAATAATAGTTTGCTATGCTTTACCATTTCTGTATGGCATTTCTAACCTAAATTGGCTTAAGTCTTATAAAAATCAAATGTGCGTGACTCTGAAATGGCATCAGTTTTTTTTTGTTTATCAGCGGTGGCCTGTAACTTGCAGGATCTCAGTTCCCCAAGCAGGAACTGAACCCAGGCAATGGCAGTAAAAGCCCAGAATCCTAACCATCAGGCCACCAAGGAACTTCCATATATCAGTTATGCTTTTTTAAAATTGTAGAATGTATACCTAATACAATATGATTGGTGTTTTCAATTTTTATTACTACTACTTGACTCCTTCTTTCGAAGCCTTCTTCCACAGCCTTCACACTTCATAACGTATAGTCATCTTTGTATATCCATTTAATAAACAAGGTATGATCTGCTTTTCAATAAGGTTTATAAAAACAAATCCTAAAATTGTTGACATCTGATTGTTGACCTCTGATTCTACATTTGCAGTACAGAATTACTGATTATATTTATATTTAAATTGATAAAAAGTTTATTTTAAAATATAGAAGTACATAATTCCAAATATACAACATATGCTAAGACACTCCACCTAATTCTTATAATTGCAGCTTTTAGGTATGACTTATGCACAGGAAACAGAAAGACTACATGGTCTATATTAAAAAAAAGTTAAAATACTAGTCTGTTATTATACTATTCAGAATTACTACAGAACTTCAGTCTTAATTTAGCAAATTATATTACAAATAAAAAGTAAGTACTGAATGTGTCTTTTTCAAATTAAATCTTTAAGTCATATAATTTGGCATTAGTTAGAATTTCTACATTGAAACAGGCAATTTATCTAGGCATTAATATTTTAAAATATGCCTTTTATTTATATCATTAAACAGCTGAAAAAATCACCAACAAATAACATTACACATGAAATGCAACTGAACTAGTCCCCTTGAAATACTGTTTATCCGAATATTCACTAAACATTATTTTCTTTAAAATAGTTCAGTTTTTATGTAAATATAGTAAATTTAATTTAAAGCTTGGTGACTTAATAGTGCACAGCATACTTTCACAAATTAGCTACCTTTCATAATTTCCAGCCTTGATTATTTCAAGTTTAGACTATTTCCAACTACTAAAGGGTGACACTGTCCATTTTAGTTCTTTTCAAATTAAAATAACTTAGGGGATAAACTGGTAAATACTCAAAGTACTGTTTTTAAAAAATGATGATCAAGATAAGCAAAAGTATAAAAGGCTAAAAACCAAAAGAAACCAAAAGTGCAGTGAAAAATGCAAAACTGACCCATTTAATCTTTTCTTGTAAACTAGGGTACCAAGAATTGTCAACTAATTAGTCCATTTTATTGATGATGTTTTACTCTAGGGAAGTTATTTTAAAAGTTTAACCCTGGAGCAAGCCATGGCTTTTTCAATCTTTGAAAGTGTCCAGGGCATTGATTATAACTGCAGGAGGTGTTACCTTCTACCCAGAGAATCTCACCCTGCACAATCTTATACACTCTCTCACTCCCAAAACAGCTTTGATTCAGCAATTCAAACTGCTTCAGCTGATATTAAAGGAAGAACCACAGAAAAGGGATCAGCAGTTAAAACGAAATAAAAAGGGAAAAAATACTGATCATGGATACAGTGCACAAAGCTCAAGAGTAAAGCAGATTTGAAAAAGACATCAGAGTGACTCAGAAGGAAACAACATGACAGAAATTAAACAAGATTTTTATGTTTGCTTTCTATGCATTTAACTCATTTCAACCCCCATTGAAATTCTTATCATATACACACCCCAAGGCTTTCACTGTACTTTCAAAAGCCACACCCTCTCTTTCTAAGTCTCCAGAGTCACTTCTTAGGTAGCCAAAAAAAAAGAAAAAAAAAAAAAAAACAGAAGAATTCAAATATGCATTTAACTGAGAAACAGGCTATTTTATAATCAAATTATAATTTATAAACAAATGTTTTTCATGCAATTTGGTATTAATTGTTTTAAAATCTAGTATTTTTTTTTCCTGTACTTAGCAAAAAAGACCTAGGTCTACTTTAAAAGTTGTTTGAAGTCAGTAAGGCACACAGGTTAAAGGAACAGAAATAAGACATGAGAGGCCTTACAATATCTTTCTTGAGATGATGTCAGAATATCAAGGTGCTCTATGGTGTCAGAGCTAGTTTTCCACTTGACTATAGGATAAGCTTAAGTATATGCTTAATTAGTTAATTAGCTCAATACTAGAGAACAATCTAGATGCAAAGAGCTATCATCACAAAATGGCTCATTCACATCTATCTCAGAAACAGTGACCAAAATCCCAGAAGGTAATTGGATTTTCAAAACTGAACGTCATTTTTCTTCCCCCCAATTCACTCATGACAGGGCCAGAAGGTAATGATATATCTGCCATGATACAACGAGCAGACCTGTCTTCTGTCAAGAGCTGAAATCATGAAGGAATAAGCTGTCATTAACAACCTCTCTCCAAACACTCGAGCTGTCATTTCATTGTTTTCTTTTGCTGGCATGGGGGCTGGTGTGGCCTCATATACCTTGTCAGTTCAGCTAAGCTTTTAACCTTTTCTGGAATTCTTGACTTGAGCAATCTTTTATGAAGACTATAATGTTAAGAGCTTATATTTTCCCTGATTCATTTATAGCTTCTCTCAAAGTTTACTTTTAAAATCTGAAATCAATGTTCCTGGTTTCAACCTATAGTTTAGTAGCCCATATTTCAAAGAGAAAAAGCGGCATTTATTTTTAAAAGGTTTGAAATGCAAATTATAGTGATCTAAATTCAGCCAGGGTCTGAGGGGAAAAATCAATAATTATTTAAAGTGTAATGCAGTTTTATAATCAAACCTTTAAACTCTTTTAGAAATGGTTAAATGACTAGCTACAATATTAGTATAATATACTTCTTGAACATTTTATTTAAATTTTTTAATTAAAAATAATATTTTAAAAAATTATAAAAGTAGTACTTGCTCAAGGTTAAGAAAAATAGTAATTCAACAGGAAAATTGAAAATGAAAGGTAAAAGAAGAAACCTGATGTTTCTTGTATAGACTTTTGGGATGTTCCTGATGTGTGTGTAATTGAGCTCACACACACACCAGGATCATCACTGTACATGCAAGTACGTATGCAGGTATGTAAATATGCATATATAAGTATACGTCTTAACAAATCACCTCATTCTTAGGTTTTCATCTGATAACTCTGACATTTCATGCGAACACACACACACACACATATATATACATTCTCATGAACACATAAAACTCAGTCTTCTGAATAACTAGATAGTCTTCGATGATATGAACATAATGTCATTTAATAAACAGCCTCAACTGGTGACTATTTAGGTAGCTAGAAGTTTGGGTATTATTACAGACCACTGTGATGAGCATCCTTGTACATATACTTTGTATCCTGCTCTAGTGTAAATTCCTACAAATGGAATTTAGCATCGAACATTAATATACACATTTAATTTGGAGAGATATCATCAAACTGCCATCTTAAAAGCTGCTTTAGCTTACATTCCCATGAATATCTAAACTTGCTATTATCGTACAATTTATTGCCAATTTATCTGCCAATCTTACATGTTGAAAATTGGCACCTTATTTTAATAAGCATTTATTTAATTCCAGATACTCTAGATGACTATATTTTTAAAAAAGCACAAAAGACTTTAAGTCATTTCAACAAAAATAGAGCTAAAAGGTCCAAGCAATTCTCACATTTTTAAGGTCTCTGATGTCTTAANAGCTGCTTTAGCTTACATTCCCATGAATATCTAAACTTGCTATTATCGTACAATTTATTGCCAATTTATCTGCCAATCTTATATGTTGAAAATTGGCACCTTATTTTAATAAGCATTTATTTAATTCCAGATACTCTAAATGACTATATTTTTAAAAAAGCACAAAAGACTTTAAGTCATTTCAACAAAAACAGAGCTAAAAGTTCCAAGCAATTCTCACATTTTTAAGGTCTCTGATGTCTTAAACATACATCCCCTGCCAAGCTATATTCTGCTCAGGAGGGGCTAGATGGCATTGCTGTTTAGCCACTAAGTCCAGTCAGACTCTTTTACGGCCCCATGGACTGCAGCCTGCCAGGCTCCTTTGTCCACGGAATTTCCCAGGCAAGAATACTGGAGTAGGTTGCCATTTCCTTATCCCACATGGCATTGCTACAGTGAAAAATAAAAGCTATGCCCTATATTGCTAAAGGACTTCTAACTATCATCTAGTAACCATCAGTGCCCACTAGAATCCTCTTAAAATTTCCATGGCACCAACTCTGTCCCTACTTACGTTAAAATAACAAGATCTTTCAGTACTTACTTGGATGACTAGAAAATAAAGGCAGTAATTAGGAGGAGTTACCAAAAATTTATTACTCAAATTACTGGGAAAAATCATATCCTGTTTTAGATAACCACCTGTAATGACTCCATGTACATTTTTGGGGGGAAAAAAATCCTAAAACTATAATCAATCAGCTTAAAAAACATGTCTGTCAAAATGGGAGTGGGGGGAGGAAACCCAAAATGGAGTTAAGAAATGAGAAATCAAAAAGTGGGCAGCCAGAACAGAAAAGCTAAACTATTACTTCAAAGGATTACAAAACTAAAAAACTCTAAATTAGCTTTCAAAGCATGCAATTGATATCAGAATCAAGCAAGAGTTTCTGTGGTCTTTTATGTAATCATCTTATAATCACAGTGATTTCTAAAAAAAAAAACAAAAAAACAAAAAACCTAAAATAATCTACTGTGATGGATACTGCTCCCAAGGATGTCATTTCCTGAGGTTTACAAAGCATTTTGTTATATAGAAAACTATTTTAATGTTATTTATTTAAAAAACATGAGAGTTGTACAGTGACCACCTATCACTGGAACAACCACATAAAAATGTAATTAAATGCTACACTGAATTCTATTTTATCTCTCCTCCTGCCACAAATCACACTAAAGTATTCATTTTTAAAAATATGGTTGGTTTACTTTTCAATGCATACTGTTATATATTATTTGATTCCTGAATCATGTTAATATATTGCCATTTAAAATTTAAATAAAAATATATTTTAAAATAGGGGTGGTGTTAATCCATTAGGACAAAACTAATGGTAAGGGAGAGAAGAGAAGATACAGATGTCAATAAATTCTTGAAAGGCTGTAAGCTGACAGAATTCGTTTTGTATTCAGTGGAAATTCGAACTTACTGCCCCTGGAGATAAATAACAACTAGAAGTGAGCCAACTCACCCACTGCATTTCAGGGAAGCTCAAAATTTGCAATACTACTTGTCTTGGAAAAGATTTTAGTCCATAAGCTGCAATTATTCAGTCAACCCAAAGTCAAACAAACTAAGAAAACAAAGCCTAAAAGTCAAAACCCAGGTGAAATTCTCATATTGTGCAGCCAACCCTGTAAGAGATCAGAGATTTTTCCTTTAGAGAAATATATTCAGGGAAGGAGTAGAAGAGCAGCAGATCAAGGGACGGGGAGAGGGAGAAAGGGCTCAAACCAGGCATAAGGCAGAACTCTGCAAAATGAAGAGGAGAGCTCCATAACCAAATCTGATCAGTTCATTTCAGTTCACTCGCTCAGTCGTGTGCGATTCTTTGCGACCCCATGAATCGCAGCACACCAGGCCTCCCTGTCCATCACCAACTCCCAGAGTTCACTCAGACTCGTGCCNCCTTTATGTTTCTTCTGCAAGTAGAAGAACTCTTGTCCACAGTTTGTCTTCTCATTCCTTTAACACTGTCCTTGAGTTCTCCTGGTGGCTCAGCTGGCAGAGAATCCACCTGCAATGCAGGAAACCTGGGTTTGATCCCCGGTTTGTGAAGATCCTCTGGAAAAGGGACCAGTTACCCAGTCTAGTATTCTGGCCTGGAGAATTCCATGGACTGCACAAGTCCATGGCGTCGGAAAGAGTTGGACATGACTGAGTGACTTTCACTTTTGTTGCTATGGTTTATTCCATTACTTTTGAGAGTGAAGAAGAAGATCCTGTTAATTACCTCAGTTCACCATGTTATAGAACCCAAACTGTATAAATTACATTGATAAAACCAGCATTAGTCTTTAAAACTTAGATGTAACAATATGAAAGTTATATTNTGTTGCTATGGTTTATTCCATTACTTTTGAGAGTGAAGAAGAAGATCCTGTTAATTACCTCAGTTCACCATGTTATAGAACCCAAACTGTATAAATTACATTGATAAAAACAGCATTAGTCTTTAAAACTTAGATGTAACAATATGAAAGTTATATTCAAAGTAATTATGGAAATAGCAGATTCTTCTGAATAATCCAAATATGAGAAATTTTTAAAAGTTGGTTTAGTGGAGTTACTAGATTTCTCATGAAATTATTACAGTTATAAATTTTAAGTCATGTTGGATACGAATCACTTGTAATTTCAAAGTACATCTTTATCATTTAAACTTTTACTTCACTGATTCTATTATAAAATATTTTTTAGAACTTATCCTCTGTCGTACTAAATATAATTCTCATCAAGTTCTACCTTATCTATTTACACCTAGAGCCTGAAAAGTACATATGTTCTCAACCATTCCAAACAGTATTACCTATCCCAGCTGTTCTAGTGTGGTGCCCGATCAACAGCAGAACAGATATTCTCAGATATATAAATCCTCAGGCTCCAATCAGACCTTCTGAATTAAAACCTGGGATCTGAACAGGGCAATCTGGTCCAAGCAGCCCTCCAGGTGTTTTGGGTGCATGGTAAAAATTTGACCTTACAGGGGCTTCCAGACCATTCCCCATAAAACTTTTTGACAGTATATGCATCCCAATCAGTCAAAGCATGGACAGGGACAGAGCAGTGAGATTCCTAAGGTGCAAAATTTAAGGAGGTACTCACTCTCAGGGACCTGCAAGGAGTGCACATCCTGAGAGTGAATGACTCCTTAAATTCTGCACTCAAATCAACTCCTGCAATTAGTGATGATATGACTTAAGTGTCCAATTTTCTTTGCCCTTTTTATAGAGATCAACTAGAATGCCTAAAAAGATCCGAATAAGAAAAGCTCAAAGAAGAAGTATGAGTAAATTTCTAACTGCACAATTAGATACTGAATAATTCAGTTCAGTTCACTCGCTCAGTCACGTCCGACTCTTTGTGACCCACGCACACCAGGCCTCTCTGTCCATCACCAACTCCCAGAGTTTACTCACACTCATGTCCACTGAGTCAGTGATACTAGCCACATCTCATCCTGTCATCCCCTTCTCCTCCTGCCTTCAGTCTTCCCCAGCATCAGGGTCTTTTCAAATGAGCCAGTTCTTCGCATCAGGTGGCCAAAGTATTGGAGTTTCAGCTTCAACATCAGTCCTTCCAATGAATATTCAGGACTGATTTCCTTTAGGATGGACTGGTTGGACCTCCCTGCAGTACTAGGAACTCTCCAGAGTCTTCTCCAATACCACAGTTCAAAAGCATCAATTCTTCGGCGCTCAGCTTTCTTTCTAGTCCAACTCTCACATCCATACATGACTACTGAAAAACCATAGTTTTGACTAGTCTCTGTAATATGCTGTCTAGGTAGGTCATAACTTTTCTTTCCAAGGAGCAAGTGTCTTTTAATTTCATGTCTGCAGTCACCATGTACAGTGAATTGGAGCCCAGAAAATAAAGTCTCTTACTTTTTCCACTGTTTCCCCATNTCTCCAGAGTCTTCTCCAATACCACAGTTCAAAAGCATCAATTCTTCGGCGCTCAGCTTTCTTTCTAGTCCAACTCTCACACATCCATACACGACTACTGAAAAACCATAGTTTTGACTAGTCTCTGTAATATGCTGTCTAGGTTGGTCATAACTTTTCTTCCCAAGGAGCAAGTGTCTTTTAATTTCATGTCTGCAGTCACCATGTACAGTGAATTGGAGCCCAGAAAATAAAATCTCTTACTTTTTCCACTGTTTCCCCATCTATTTGCCATGAAGTGACGGGACCAGATGCCATGATCTTAGTTTTATGAATGTTGTGTTTTAAGCCAACTTTTTCACTCTCCTCTTTCACTTTCATCAAGAGGCTTTTTAGTTCCTCTTCACTTTCTGCCATATGGGTAGTGTCATCTGTATATCTGAGGTTATTGATATTTCTCCTGGCAATCTTGATTCCATCTTGTGCTTCATCCAGTCCAGCATTCCTTATGATGTACTCTGCATATAAGTTAAATAAGCAGGGTGACAATATACAACCTCGACGTACTCCTTGACGGATTTGCAACTAGTCTGTTGTTCCATGTCCAGTTCTAAGTGTTGCTTCTTGACCTGCAGACAGATTTCTCAGGAGGCAGGTCAGGTGGTCTGGTACTCCTATCTTTTTCAGAATTTTCCACAGTTTGTTGTGATCCAGACAGTACGTGCTCATATGATACACACTTTTATACTCCAAATAATATATTACAATACTATGGATTGAAGATTGTTAAATACTGAAAATATTAGCTATGGCAACCTGAGAAGCACTACTGGAATTTATCAAATATTTGCTATTCCTCCAACATGAAATCTTAATATATTTTTAATAAATAAGTTCTTAAGTATCTAAACTGCAATGATTGGAATATCTGTAGCTTTTAAACTGTGACTCATGGTGCCCAAGGGTCAGGGAAGAAATCTCAGAAGCTATTGTGGAGGTGGTGCCAGTCTTCACTTCAGCTTCTACCAAAGTGACAAAAACAAGTTTTGTTTTCTTTTTTACAAAACAGTTCACTTAGAGGCAGGGTCCTACTATTGGGAAAACGTTTTAACCTTACCATTATATTGACTCCTATTTGGGGACCTTTAATATTATACTAAAAATCTGCAAGGAATATAGCATAAATATATTANCTTTTTTACAAAACAGTTCACTTAGAGGCAGGGTCCTACTATTGGGAAAACGTTTTAACCTTACCATTATATTGACTCCTATTTGGGGACCTTTAATATTATACTAAAAATCTGTAAGGAATATAGCATAAATATATTAACACTGAATAGAGATAATATTGTCTGGCCTGCAAAGTATCAGAATTTACTTCAGTTGTGATATGAAAATTGACAGACCACGGAAAATAGAATAGCGGTTCCCTGCCTTTCATAACGGAGGAGGCAATGGCACCCCACTCCAGTACTCTTGCCTGGAAAATCCCATGGGCGGAGGAGCCTGGTAGGCTGCAGTCCATGGGGTCGCTGAGAGTTGGACACAACTCAGTGACTTCACTTTCACTTTTCACTTTCATGCATTGGAGGAGGAAATGGCAACCCACTCCAGTGTTCTTGCCTGGAGAATCCCAGGGACGAGGGAGCCTGGTGGGCTGCCACCTATGGTGTCGCAAAGAGTCGGACACGACTGAAGTGACTTAGCAGCAGCAGCAGCAGCCTTTTATAAACTACAGAAACATTTCTTTAAATAATTTTAGGAAAAAAAAGAGACCAAAAAATAAAAACAAGTGGGGCAGGGGCTAATCTGATTTAAAAGAAAGAATGAGACAGCTTCTTTTTCCTAATTAGGCTTCCTCGTCCTGCTTCCTAAAATCCCATTGCTTCCCCTACCTGTCTGCACACACTCCATACAAACACGGAGCAGCCCATGAAGAATCACCAGAGAAACACCACGAAAAGGCAAGGCTGAAGTAATACAAATCGCTTTATCTAAATTTAAAAAAGATAAAAAAAGATTCTTAAATGTTCATCATGTAGAAAGTTAACAGAATGACATTCATAAAATCGAGAATAAAGTATATAACCGGAAAATTTCAAAGTAGATAACATAAACACGAAATACAAAAGAACTCAGAAATCAGCTGATTTTTTTCAAGGAATCATGAGTTGCTCTGATTGAGAAAAGCAGAAAAAAGTCAAGACAATGAAATGCCATAACCCTTCCAACGAATATTCTTACTTAAAAGAATGGAATGACTGTTCTAATGAGACTTCCTCCCTCTTGTTTGGGATCTCAACAGAGAGTTTGTTCAAAGGTATTTGAGATGGTTTCCCCTATACTCTTTCACTTCGAAAAACCTTATACAAGAACAGTGTAGGATAGGAAAGGCTTAATTATCTACTAGCACAGACAATATAACTTACATAAAATATTTTACCAAGCACCCATATGTACAAATATCTGATTTTCTTCACTAAATTATATTTTCAAGTATTCACTGAATTGTGATCACATTTCACATAAAGTGTTCTTAAAATACATTGACAGGGTCTGTTCTAAACATAAACTAATATGCCAGAGAGTAAGTTCATTTCCCTATTCATAACCTGAAATATAAAACAGTTTAATGACAAATTTAAACGAGTTACTTCAAAATAAACTAAATTCATTTCAGTTCCTTAAATTCTAATTTAAAAACACCCCACTGAAGTTTGCAACCAATCAAAAGGGCTATTTTTGTGTTCTTTGCTTATCTGGGAAGACTGCAACAAAATATACAATTCACCTATGATATCCTACTTACAGAATTTTAAGTGTCTCAAAATCTATTAACAAAATATTCTTTAGGAGCTGAGCTGGGCTTTAATCTTATCATTTCAGAGTTAGCAAAGTAAGAAACATATTATCTTTCATCTTTGCATTCATTAGTGTATGAAATAATTCCTTACCTCTTTCAATTACAAAAACAGAATAATGGAGCTCTTACACAGCATCCTGGACACATATATTTCTAAATAACTTTACGTTCCTATATTGAACTTTTATAAGTAAAGATGCCACTTTATTTTTTTTCTGAAGAAAATTTCTACTCATATGTGAAAGAAAACGAACTTTGCAAAGTTTAACTATTCATTGGAGAACTTAAGAATGAGACAGTAAAACAAATCACCAAACATTAGGATGTAACAAAGCTAGGTCAGAAAAAGCAATTTCACTACCATGGGAAAGAAAATCTTGAACACAATTTTAAAATACCAACTTCTGAAAAGTTTGAATTCAAGTAAGAATAAAATAATTCAGTAAATACTACAATTTACCATCTTGTGTTTATCTTATTCTTAAGCATCGTATTTGTGAGTTTTTATTTATTTATTTGTAATGACAGAAAAATGCTGAGTTATTCCAACTCCTTTTTTTAAAAAAGAATAAAATATTAATTTAATGTAGCAGGTTTCCTTTAATTTCTAGCTTCACTAAATCAGGTAGGTGAAGATTTATAACAGCAGTCATTTTTTTTTCAGAAGTATTTTCAGTAATATTGATATTTAAAAGTGATATTTCATGTAATAAGAAACAAAAAATTAGAACTGAAAATACTCATTTCAAAGATAGTATCTAAATCGTTGTACACTAAAGATGTCTCTTTATTTTTTGCTGTAACTGCAAAATAATGCAGCATAATCTTTCACTACAAGTGAAATGGTAACAATTTAAAGATAAAGCTATGTTTAGGAAAGAATTCTTTAAAGACATGATAAAATAATTTATAACACATAATAAAACAGCTATAAAATGCCAAAAAAATATAAAGGAAATTGCACTTACATCCATAGCTCTCTTAATAAAAGGGATCTGTGTGCCACTGTCCAGATCTTCATTTATAATAAGCCTTCTAGCCCACTGACCTGCCCTGACAACACCACTACCATGAATTAAAACCATCAGTCTCTGTGGGTTTGTCAAAGCATCCTCACTCATAAAGATAAAACTCTTTGGTTCACTTTCAGTGGCATCTACCTGTAATTAAAAAAAATTAAATAATAAATAAATGTTTTTTGATCACAGACACAAATGAGAACACAACTAGTGGTTAATATAAATTATAGAACAGCTATTACAGAATTATGGAAGTAAAAAAACTTTAAAATAAAATTAAAATATTCATTAGAGATTAACACTTACATGTAAAGTAGAGGAGCAAAAAGACATGATAGTAATTAAAATATAAAAATATGGAAAAGAATACTAGAACTATGTCTTTTTCCATTGCTTCTGTATATCAGTATTATATTATCATTACAAAAAAGAAACATTTTAAGTGCTTCCTATAATCTAGATACTATGCTAAATGTTTTTAAAACATTATTTCAATTAATCACAAATCTATTAAGGTGGGACTATTACTATATTCGTTTATAGACAAAGAAGTTGAGGCCTGGAGAGTTTAAACAACTCACCCAAGTCACACAGCTATTAAGCCTATAAGTCATAACAGAAATATGCTGCGTCTAAAATAAACAGAAAACCCAACTGGAGAATACACATATTGGAAAACCATATATTAGTGAGGAAAACTACTAAGCTTTTAACAAATGTAGGAAAGGGAACTATTTAAAAATTCAAACACCAACTGTTCTATGTAAATGGACTTTGACATTTTATTCAGAGTGTGAACACAGGATTATATAACAAATACTTTGTGAAATAATACTATCTGCATACTCTGATAACCTTGTGTACTAGTTGCTTATAGAATGAAAAGTGAATATTTTTAGTTATTTTGATTATACATAATGTTTAGGTTTAAACTAGATTCAGATTTCAAACAGTCAGAGAATTTTAAGAAAGGGTAACTTCCCAACATTTTATTACATATGCCATGACATGCCCTAAGTGGTATTTCTCATCAGCAGTGGCAAGTAACAGTGAATGGCAGACTGTTTGACCAGGTCAAAGCCAGAAGTTAATATCTTGACAGGTGATTGATAAACACATCCTCCAATAGAGAAGGTCAATTCATATGCTGGGCAATGCAATAGCACCTCACTTCATCAACAGTATATATTCGTAAAATTATCAAAATAATAAAGAAAAAAATACCATTAAATGCCCTAGATTCCAAACTGGCCCAGTCACTACTTCAGAGACAAGACAAAAATTAAAATTTCTGTGCTTCTAAAACAATCAGACTGGTCAGTAATAGATGCTTAGCCACCTGTGTACACACAGCACAAAAGGTAATTATTTCAGCAAGAAGGGCATGGCCACAGGCTGAGAAAAAAATGCATCTTCTCAGTGAGGCCTTCTCTGACCACTCAATTTAAACACTTCCCGAAGAATTCTCTACAATCAACCTCTGTTTTATTTTCCTCCATCGCACGTAATGCAACCTAATATGCTTTACTCTATATCTGTTTATATATTTGTTTATTAACCATCTGTTCCCTCTACTAAAGTACAGGAACGCACAGACCTGTGTCTCCAGTATATTACCCGATGTACAGAAAAAAAGCGGGCACATTGTAGGCATTGAGTTATATAAGAATGAATAAACTTTTGGACTAAAGAATCTTAATCAAGCCTCACCAGTGACTTCCTTTAGATAAAAGGCATTTAACTAAACAGTGTGTCCTCTTAACTTGGGTATGATACTTGACTGGCTCAGAAAGCACGAATGAAAGATTAAACTAATGCATGACTACAAAGAATTTTCAAGAATTCTACACAAGGCTTAGAATCAAAATGACATAGCTATATCTTTATTAGCAGTAACTGAATATGACGTAAGCAGAAATACANAGAAAGCACGAATCAAAGATTAAACTAATGCATGACTACAAAGAATTTTCAAAGAGCTACACAAGGCTTAGAATCAAAATGACATAGCTATATCTTTATTAGCAGTAACTGAATATGACGTAAGCAGAAATACACCACCACCACAGGTGATGTCTAGAGTAAACAAATCACTATAATACTGGATATGACGGAAGTCACAGAGGAAGACAAGTGGACAGGAGCCAGAGCAAAACCAAATCTGAGAAGAAACACTCCCTTTTGCCAAGGAACATTATGAGAGAACAGAGGAACCATGCAGTGAACACAGCTTGAGAAAAGAAAGGAAATGGCAATAAGAACAAAAGAAAAATGGAAAGGCAGAGCTGTCAGTGAATCATAAAACAGGCCACAGAGGTTTCCAGTCACTCATTTACCAAAAACTATGTCTAACAGGCACGAATAACAGAGTCTCTTAAAGTCAGTGAGGCCTTGACGGATCCTGGAATGTATGGAAATGGACGTCTGTTTAACTTAATGAAAAAAAAAAAAAAACCCTAGCTATAGACTTTCTAAAAGGTGCTGACCACTGTTCCTTTTTTTTTATCCTACAAAGTCCCTTGAAACCAAGCACCTCCGTCAGTTTATAAAGGTGGAATTAAATTCCACAGTAATCATTTTAAAACTGGAAGGGTACTTATAACATGTGTTTTTTTCATATTATGATCCTGTTCAAGAATTTTTTAATGGGCAACAAGTTAAGGGAGCTATGAGCAAATGAATAAAAATTTTACTTGAACATCCAAACATGTTGATTTTTAAAATATCAGAACATTAGATTATTTAAGGAAAAAAATGAACAATGTAACAGTATTAATGATAAAGGAGTAAAAACAGTAGTTAAGATGGCAATTGAATAATATTCATCTCAAAATAATGCAGAACTGTGAGTCTGCAGTTGATCATTTACTCTAAAGTTACTATTGCTAATTTAAAATAGAAAAATATCTAAATGAATAAAATAAACTTTTTTTTATTAAGTCTTTTTTTTTTTTTTCTTTAAACTTTCTGGCTGCATCTCATGGCACGGGTATGTGGCTCTTAGCACTTCAACCAGGGATCGAAACCACGGCCCCTGCATTGTAAGCACAGAGCCTTAACCACTGGACCACCAGGGAAATCTGCAACAAGTTTCGAAATCACTGTTCCGAAACCATTTATCTTCTAATAATGGTAATTTACTAAAGTGAGTTTTCATTAAGGAATACACATAAAGGCCATTCCAGTGTACCACCTCTATTATAGACAGATCAATATCTAAGACCAATTGGTCAGTGAGCCTGCACCAAACAGTTCCTTGCAGTTAACAATTCATTTTGGGATACTTAGGAAACTCACTAATTTTGAAGTTTATTTAAATATGATTGAATAAATCAAATGAAAATCTGTAGTCAACTCATGTATCCAATATTCTACACAAGAGTGAAATACTAAAATTGAGAACATTTTGTACCTATTTATGTGAGCTGGAGAGTAAACATGATCATGTTTACATGGAGAGACATGATCATCACCTTTACTGACAAATCATGGGCTTCCACAGAGTGCTATCAATCAAAAAGAATTCTTGTCTTATTAAATATTTCAACTATAAAACTAAAAGCTCATCATCAGTGAAAGAAAAAAATTTGGTGGTATATCTTTAGGGAAAAAAAAATGACTGAAGAAAAAATAAACCCCACTCTCACTGCAAGCTTTGGGTTTTAAGAGAACTCAGGAGAAAACTAATACTTAGGGAAGAAAAATCTCATAATTATATAAATACGTTATGATAACTTAAGGACAGATTAATTTTCTAAAATAAAAAAAAATTGTTTCTTTTTCATTTATAAAATTAGGAAATCTTTACTAACCAAACTGGTCATAATGGTTGTTATAGATCTCATACAATGAAAAGCTTTCTCTGTGTAACGTTAGATTTAAATTTAAATAAGAGGAAAATAATTCAAGTCCTTCTAAATCTAATCTCAGGCTTTCTACACAAAAATGAAACAATTATGTAACATGACATATATGGCCAATTATCTTGTAATTTGTTCTAGAAACCCAGGGAATTAAACTGAGTTTAAAGGTTCAATGGAACTAGAAGTACTGCAAAGTTAAAGGACTCAATACTAATTAATTATGCTGTAACAATGCATTAACCTAAGGCTCTTTAAATATCATTCATCAGAAGCTTCAAAAACATAGAATTAACAAAAAAAGGAGACTGGACAAAGTGACAAAATTCTGCCTTGACGTTCCAGAAGACCAGAAGACCAAATTCAACATATAATTTTAACAGAGTGAGACACTAGACCTAAAGTCAAAAACAAAACAAGAGGTTTGAATCCAGAAAACAACTTTTATATTCATTCTCAAAAAAGATACTAAAATCTTGGTTTTCACATAATTCAAAAGGAAAGAAAGTTTTCAAATAAACAAGTTTGGGGCTAGTCATTACATAGAATAATACTGCATTCACGAGTATGTCACTAGCACACAGAGCAGTGCCTGGCATCCTAAAATAAATTGTTGAATGAATGAATAAATTAATAAATAACAATATGGCCTAGTACTTGAGGTTATCTATAGGAAGTTAAATATAAAATAGAGATCTTTAAAAAAAAAATCAACCTATGGAAGAAATTTGGGAGGATGGATAGTATTAAAAAATTCTAAAACCCTCCAATTGATAGTAGAATAACACTACCCAAAGAATTTTAGAATTTCATGCAAAATTTCATGTAAACGAAATTATTAATATTGTAAGTTTTGTGCCTTAAATAAATTATGTTCATGAAGTCTTTGAGGTTCATAAAGATTGTAAAATCAGAGAACTGTCTAGGACAGTAAAGATCATCTCATCTAGTCTACCATCATCTCACACATAAGGTTACTATTTCTTCATTCAAAAGCTCAATATTTCATACTGTACACTAAAAACAAAAAAGCCCTTTTGAGAAACTAAATCTGAGAACAAATTTCACACTTTTCCACTCTGAAATGGCAAAATATGCAAAATTTAAAAAAAAAAAAAAAAAAGACTTCCACTATGGAGAGGAGTCGTGGTGTGAAACGGGAGTGAAGCTGGGATGTTCAGAGGGAATAACACAGAAAGGAAGCACGCAGTGCAAAACAATCAAGAAACACTTAAAATGAAAGCAATGTCTAATGCAAGAACAAGCACATAGGTTCACTCAAATAAACATGTAAAAATAAATTATACCAATGAAATGAGAAAGGGTAGAGGAAAGAGTAGTTTCTTTTGTGACATCACTTTCAAAAAAGACTAGAAATCAGTATTTTTATACTTTACTAAAAAATGTCACTTTTTAAGAACTATTACACACAATGAGATGATGTATAATGACAGGTATTTAATATTATCTTTATCAATATCAAAACATTAGGATCTTAACATTTAAACTTATCACAGGTAACCTAAAACAAAAGTTTTCTTTGAATTGCAAATATTTTATTTGGAACTACAAATACTTTTAAAAATTGGACTTACTGGAATAAATATTTTTTTCAAATTACAATCCTTTTCCAGAAGCTCATATACGTACTTCGTGATGATCTAAGTAGGAAAGAAATAACATTAACATACAATGTCATCCATTATCAAAATTCACATAAATTATTAAAATTTATTGCTCTGAATGCATATCTATCATGGAATATTTTCATCCTAAATTAACTGATTCTTTACTGGTTTACTTCCTGCTGCTGGGTATTGAAAAACTATGGACCTTAATACTAAGGATTGAAAGTAGCTAAATTCAAAAATACATAAAGACTTCCTATTTTACTAAACAAAATTCTAAGCATATTTTCCTTTTCCTTCCCCAGTATTTCTAGAATTCTCTTTCCCCTATAACTTCCCCTCATGACTCTGAATCCTAACACTTCACTAGCATTCAATGAATCAAAGATAGAAAAATCAGAGGTATTCTAAATAGAAAGGAAAACTGATCCAGCGAAGCCAGGCACCAGTTAGCACTACCAGTTACAGCAGACAAAAACATACCTCCCCAAAGATGTCTAGGTCCGAACTCCTGGAACCTGGTAATATGTTACATTACATGGTGGCAAAAGGAACTGTGCTGATACAATCAATGTTAAGAACCCAAGATAAGGGAGATTCTCCTGGATTATCTAAGTGGGCCCAATTTAATCATATAAATCCTAATAAGTAAAAGATTACAGAAGAACAGTATGTCACAAAGATGCAAAGTGAGAAGGCCTTAAAGGCTATTGCCAGTTTTGAAGACGCAAAAAGCAAACAACGAGCCAGGAAATCAGGTAGCCTTTAAAAGGNCCAATTTAATCATATAAATCCTAATAAGTAAAAGATTACAGAAGAACAGTATGTCACAAAGATGCAAAGTGAGAAGGCCTTAAAGGCTATTGCCAGTTTTGAAGACGCAAAAAGCAAACGACGAGCCAGGAAATCAGGTAGCCTTTAAAAGGCTCAGTTCAGAGTCAGGAAGAAAACAAGACCTAGGTTCTGCTCTTGGAAGGAACTGGTTTCTGCCAACAACTCAAAGAAGTAACTGGATTCATTCCCTAGAGACTACATGAAGAAACAGCCTGTCCAATACCTTGAGTTTAGTCTGGTGACATGCATACTGAACTTCTGACCCCAAGAACTGTATGATAATATACTTGTATTGTTTTAATTTATGGTAAGTTGTTACAGCAGCAATAGAAAACTAATACACTATTTCTATTAAGGAAAGTAAAGAGAGTGAAGAAAGAAATGTCTGGAATGAAAATGATGATTTAATACCCTTTAATGGTCAGTTTAAGAAGTGTTCCAAAATATCTTGAATCATCTATGCATACTATCTCAAGTAATAATTTTAGCAGCAGCATAATTAAAAGTCAAATTTTATGAAACAAAATCAGATTTTTTCTTTTTTTAGAAAATGAAGATTGCTTTGGTGTTGTCTTCTGTAATCTAAAAAAAGATCCCCTATCCTGCTTTCTCTAAGAAGTTCAAACTCCCTCCTTCTCTGTATATATATTCATTTTAGAAATGGTATATTAGATNTTTCATGCGGAATTTAAATTTATCCTCATTGTACCTCTGCCAGAAAGTGGCAGTATTATAGACCTGAAAGACTCAAGTAAATATGTGTAGGAGGAAATATGCATGAAATTATATAATGGGTTACAACTTCAAGAGAAATGGTTTAACTAAATGAGATTAGCTAAAATGAGTGGGTTATCATTTCTAAAAATTTCCTTCTATGAAATCATAAAATATCCTTACATTTAAAGCAACAATAGAACCATTCAAACTTAAAGGAATTCCACACTATGCAAAATACTTATAAAACATAATTTGATAATTAAAAACTATCTTGGCATGTGGTACCTTATGTAAATATGAAATACATAGTAAATTCTCAACTTCATACTGCAACATAAAACAAAAAAAAATTCAAAACTGGCTATACTGACTTTGAAAAACTGTAGGACAAGTATTTGTTCTAATAAAACCATACATCAAGCAGAGTTGGAGAAACTCTACCTAACTTGCCCAATTTGCTTTGCTCTCCAAGTTCTGACTGCAGAAAAAACCAAGCATAGACTAAACCATTTATCTGATAGGCAGTTCTCTCTGCTTTGGGATGTTCTCCTCCACCCTAGCCATCCTTTAAGAAATAGATCGTATGTCAGCTACTTGAGGTGACTTTTTCCTGCCTCCTCCCAACCCCTCAAGCTTAAGACAAAATGTCCCACCTCTATGGTCCTCTGGACATGCCTGGAGATTTAAGTATGATATTATTGGCTTGTCTGTTACNCTAGCCATCCTTTAAGAAATAGATTGTATGTCAGCTACTTGAGGTGACTTTTTCCTGCCTCCTCCCAACCCCTCAAGCTTAAGACAAAATGTCCCACCTCTATGGTCCTCTGGACATGCCTGGAGAATTAAGTATGATATTATTGGCTTGTCTGTTACCTGACTAGTCTGAGAATACTAAAATTTAAGTACCTCACCTTATTCTTCCTTGTATCCACACAGGATAGTGTCTGATACATTGAAAGTACTTTAACACAGTATACAAATTCTCTTCACTGCTCATTCTGTCTACATCCTTCTAGGGAGATAACTGTTTCAGATTTTTTTTTTTTAAACCTTCTAACTGCTGAATTGAGGCTTAAAAAGAAACAGCAGGATTCACAGCCTTACAGCTTAAGAAGAACTGCAGTCTGCATTTAGAAAAGCCAACAAGTGAAAAGATAATTTTTAAAAAAAAGATGAAAAAGGTATCTCTGCCCAAATGTAATCTATGTTCAAATATTCACTAAAATCATTGTTTTCAGTGAACTTTGTACAGGGGAAAGAAAAGGCTTAAGAGACTAAGATGAATGAGCTAAAGTAAAATCTTTATTCTAGTAAGAAACAAGGGAATTTCTGATTTTCTGGTCTGAAATATGAAGAGCTTGAAAACAGTCACTCCTACCCTAACAAAAAGAAAAAAAATGCTGAGCAAACTGGAAACCAATGACTTTTCTTAGATCCATCAGAAAATTGAGGTCACAGAGCAAACTGCTTCCCCGAAAACTGGACAGACAAATAGGCAGTTGCAGAGAATCAGGACTTACTGGTAACAAAAGCCCAGGAGCAGAAGTGTTGGCTAAAGCAAGTCCTGGGGTAGGAACACTTTCAACTATAATTGATTGATTTCTGGAGGTTCAGTATAACTATTAGCTTAAGAGCAAAAACTAGAGAGAAGGCTAAGCCTTAGAGAAGGATTCTGAAACTTCTTTTTGTACCTCTACAAGCCCCACTAGGTTCTATGAAGATTAGAGAAAACATCTCACCTCTTTCCGGTAGAAGAAGAAAAGAAATGATTCAACNAGGCTCAGCCTTAAAGAAGGATTCTGAAACTTCTTTTTGTACCTCTACAAGCCCCACTAGGTTCTATGAAGATTAGAGAAAACGTCTCACTTCTTTCCGGTAGAAGAAGAAAAGAAATGATTTAATGATACTACTGAACTCTGTTCTCCTTAATAAGGCCTGGCCACAGCAGAACCATTTCACCAGAGCCTAACTGACACAGGGGAGGCAAGAGTCACTAAAAGACTGAGACCCAATCATAGGCCTACAGCAAGCCCCCTCGCACCCCTCCCCACATTACCATCACATCAATAGGGCCCCTTTAAAATAAGGAATGAGGCACGGCTAAAAGAACTGCAAGGTTCACCCCAAGTTTAGATCTCCAGGTTTAGATCACTCCAAGTTTAGATCTCCCTATTGAAGACAACAGGGAAAACAAAAACAAGGATAGAAGAAAAAACTTGAGCCTTGGCCACAAGAGCTACAGCAAACAGTAAACACAGACTGACTCCTAGCCAGATAAACGTAACACTTTACACTAAAGACGTATCTACCAACGTTCCTTTTACTCAATGCACCAGGTCCAACTTTCAACAAAAAAATGACCAGAAACACTAAAAGGCAAAAAGAAACAACCTGAGGAGACACATCAAGCGCCAGAAAATGTGTAATTATCAGAATTGGAATTTAAAACAATAATAAGCCATATGCCAAAGGATTTATTGAAAAAGCTGACAACATTAAAGAACATGTGATTAACATAAGCTGAGAGTTGAAAACTCTTAAGAAAGAATCAAAAGAAAATGTTAGCTCAAAAACACTGTTAAACCAAAATGAAGAATGCCTTTGATGGGCTAATGAGTAGACTAGACATGGCCAAGAAGAAAATCAGAGTTTTAAGGTATAACAGTGGTCACTTTCAAAACTGAAATGCAGAGAGGGGGGAAAAAAGATGGAACAGAATATCTGAGAATCGAAGAATAATTACAAAATGTTTAACATATGCATAATAGTAATACCAGAAAAAGAAAGAAAAGAACAGAGGATTGTTTGACTTTGTGCAACCCCACAGATGGCAGCCCACTGGGCTCTCCCATCCCTGGGATTCTCTAGGCAAGGATACTGGAGTGGGTTACCATTTCCTTCTCCAGTGCATGAAAGTGAAAAGTCAAAGTGAAGTCGCTCAGTCGTGTCTGACTCTTAGCAACCCCATGGACTGCAGCCTACCAGGCTCCTCCATCCTTGGGATTTTCCAGGCAAGAGTACTGGAATGGGGTGCCACTGCCTTCTCCAGTGACATAATAATGGCTGAGAATACTCCAAAATCAATGACAAAGACAAAACCACAGACTTGAGTGATCCAAAAAACTCCAAGAAGGATAAATACCAAAGCTACACCTGACCATATAATATTAAAACTGCACAAAACCAAACCCAAAGAGAAAACCTGGAAAGAACCCAGACCGGAGGTCTGGAGAGATCTGGAGGAGATAGGGATGTGGGAAACTTTACCAACAGAGGAAAAAGATAAGAATTACACCAGACTTCTCTTAGGAACCACGTGCCCAAAAAGAAAGCAGACTGAAATATTCAAAACATTTAAAGAAAAAAGAACCACCAATCTAAAATTCTATATCCAGTGAACTTATCCTTCAAAGGTGAGAAATAAAGACTTTACAAGACAAAAAAATGAGTAATTTTTTGCAAGTAGATCTACCACAAGAAATGTTCAAATAAGTTATTCAGAAAGAAAGAAACTCACATAGGTCAGAAATTAGGATGTACATAAAGGAAGGAAGGGTATTAGAAAGGAATACATTAATGTAAAATAATTTTTACAATTTTTCTTATTTTTAATTTATCTAACAGATAACAGTTTGCTGAAAATAACAGTAACAATGCTTTTGGTAAGAAAAATGAATGACAACAAGACTATAAGGTATGGAAGGAGAAGCTGAGAATAATCTGTTAGAAGGTACTCACACTACCCAAGAAGTCATACAGTAGTATTTGAAAGAAAAACTGGAAAGAATAAAAAATTACTACACCTGATATTTTTTCTGGATTCCTTTTGATTCCTAAGGAGTAGCCATACAGCTAAAATCAAATGAACCCACAACGGAAGACAGAGGAAGCAATTCTGAGATTATACGTTCATGAAATGATCCCTGAGCTACCCACAGAACAATGTTCTCTAAGAAGAGTGGTCAAACTAGACTTTTTTCTAGCTCAGGATTTCTCTACCTAAGGACGAAAGAAAGTTTAACAGAAAGTGCAGTGGCAACCAAAGAAACAGACTGTGAGAAGAAGGAATATGAAGTGTGATAAAAAATTAATGCTCAATGGTGGACTTCCAACAGAATGTGTATATTCACCCTGCAATAATTATTAGCTTGGGACTTTGAATCATTTACAATAAAGAGCCACCCTATAAGCTACCTATTTAAAAAACAACAGCATCGTTTTCTCTTAATGTCCTATTTATCCTCACTATACATCCTATCCTAGCTCCCTCCTAGGAAGGGATGGAGGGAGGGGAGGAAATAAGGAAGGAGAGATGGAGGAAGGGAGGAACAAAAGGAAAGCAGGCAGAAGAAAAAAAAAAAAGCCTTAATAATTAAGGTTTGATACTGTTCAATAATGTCAGTGTGGCGAACCTAAAAGGGCTGCTCTGGCCTCTTTACATTAGGGAGGCTATGATGTGAATGGTGATGAGGTGTCTAATTAGAACCAAATCACATTTACCCTGCGTACACATTCTCTTAAGTTAGAACTACATACTAAATTTCACTAGAATTATCTCCAACTCATCTTCACTTTTCCCCTTAAAACCTTTTATACTTCATTCTTGATGGGTACATTCTAAACTTTAAAAAAGTCTTTTGAAGTTACTGCTTTTTCAGCATATCTTTGAAATAAATTTCGTTCCTCCAACTTCCAATTAACATTCCTTGGCGTTCTTAGTCTGTATCCCCAGCTGTCCCTCATTTAGATCAGCTTCAGATCATTTGCTCTCACATTTCCCTTTTACCTGCTCTAAAGAAAAGTCATTCTTTTTCTAATCCATCCTTACTTTCCTTTAGCCAGATTCTTAAGTAACTTAGATGAACAGACTTGTAAGTGTATCTAGCTAACTACTGATATCTTCTCTTTTTTTAAAATTTATTTTAATTGGAGGCTAATTACTTTACAATATTGTGGTGGTTCTTGCCATACTCTCTTACGGATTTCACATGCAACTCAAACTTACTATGTTCAAAACTGACTCCATCATCTATACATCTCCAAACCTATTCGTCCTCCAGTGTGTTCATCCACTCTGCAGATGGTACTACCATCCACCTAACTGCTCAAGCTAGAAGCCTAAATGGGTTAACTCCTCCTTCATCCTCCCCTTGCAATCAGTCTTCAAATTCCTCAAGCTAATCATGGAAGAGCTCTGTATCTCCCCCATCTCTGCTAGCACCACTCCAGGTCATTCAGGTCCATCAACAGGTTACTATCTCTTCCTGGGCTGCTTCTGTTGCCTCCTTCTGCTATATCTATTACGGAAGACCTTCCTCCAGACCTTATTTTCTGTTAGCAGACATCCTTTACAATGCAGACCTAAAGATTCCCAGTGCAATAAGGATAGGACCTCAAACGTTAAAATCAGCATGCTTTACCAGATCTGGCCCCTGCCAACTTCTCACATTTCATCCGATAGCCCTCCGTTTCTGCATTCTCCATATCNTCAACAGGTTACTATCTCTTCCTGGGCTGCTTCTGTTGCCTCCTTCTGCTATATCTATTACGGAAGACCTTCCTCCAGACCTTATTTTCTGTTAGCAGACATCCTTTACAATGCAGACCTAAAGATTCCCAGTGCGATAAGGATAGGACCTCAAACGTTAAAATCAGCATGCTTTACCAGATCTGGCCCCTGCCAACTTCTCACATTTCATCTGATAGCCCTCTGTTTCTTCATTCTCCATATCATGTAGCCACACTGCCTTTTTTTTTTTAATTCTCAGATGTATCAGGATCTTTCTTAACCTCAGACCCTTTGCAAATAATGTTGATTTGCTGGGAATGCTTGTTCCATTCTTTGCTCATTCAGCTTCAACATCTCCTTGTCTGACCCTGAATCCATCCTCAAAGCATCTTGTATTCCTCCTACTTAGACTATTAATAAAGTCTTTCCCAAGCTCTGTCTGTACCACTAGACCTAAAGCTTTTGGAAGAGGAGCATTTGTCTTAGGCTGAATGTCTAGGGCCTAGCTCATATACTGACAATCAAATATTTTTTGGAATAAACAGTAATAGTAATAGAAGATACTATGCATAGCACTCATAGTAACATAACTTCCATTAATAAATCTCCACTCGCTTAAATCTTCACAACAACCCAATAAAGGAATAAACCAAGACATTTAAAAGTTTAGATAGCTTACACAGCTAAATAAGTCCCAGAGTTTGGATGGGAAACTAGGAGTCTGGAATCTTTTTTCTGGACATATATTCCATCTCCTCTGTTACGTAGTCAATAAAGATGCTAAGGGAGAGTGGGATGAGAAACTGAAATTAAAGGCCTATTAGGAGCTTAACACCAGCAGGCAAGAACAGAAACAAAAGAGGACATTTAAGGTAGGTATAAAGTAGAAACAGTGACTTTAATTGCCTGAATTACGCACTCTTAGGGTGTCAGCAAATAAAGACAGCTCTTTTGGATGTATAATGAAGTCAATGGACTCTTCTCGGACAGTATTTTTTTTTTAAGTTAATAAAATACATAGGATTACCAAGGGAACCAATTATAGTGGAATACAGTTCAATTTTTGTAAATACCAAATCTTTGATATATTGTCACATATGTCCTTCCTTATCAATGCACTTTATATATATCTAAAACTATAGTTTTTTCATCTAAAAACAGCTTATTTCTGTGAAAAACTCATAAAACTGCTAATATTACTATTTTTTATATCTACATTTACAAGAAAAAGAAATGTAGCTTAGAGGTTAGTGAAATAAAGATGTAACTTTTATCCCATTGAGGTTCACAGACCCCAGGCCCTAAATCTTATCCCCCGGGGTTAAGAATTCCTGGCCTAAAAAGCATACTTGCTGCGGATGACTGGGCCACAGGACTGGAAAAGATCAATTTTCATTCCAATCCCAAAGAAAGACAATGCCAAAGAATGCTCAAACTACCTCACAATTGCACTCATCTCACATGCTAGTAAAGTAATGCTCAAAATTCTCCAAGGCAGGCTTCAGCAATATGTGAACCGTGCACTTCCAGATGTTCAAGCTGGTTTTAGAAAAGGCAGAGGAACCAGAGATCAAATTGCCAACATCCACTGGATCATGGAAAAAGCAAGAGAGTTTCAGGAAAACATCTACTTCTGCTTTATTGACTATGCCAAAGCTTTTGACTATGTGGATCGCAATAAACTGTGGAAAGTTCTGAAAGAGATGGGAATACCAGACCACCTGATCTGCCTCTTGAGAAACCTGTATGCAGGTCAGGAAGCAACAGTTAGAACTGAACATGGAACAACACACTGGTTCCAAACAGGAAAAGGAGTACGTCAAGGCTGTATATTGTCACCCTGCTTATTTAACTTATATGCAGAGTACATCATGAGAAACGCTGGGCTGGAAGAAGTACAAGCGGGAATAAGACTGCTGGGAGAAATATCAATAACCTCAGATATGCAGATACTAAGTCGCTTCAGTCGCGTCCAACTCTGTGCGACCCCATAGACAGCAGCCCACCAGGCTCCCCCATCCCTGGGATTCTCCAGGCAAGAACACTGGAGTGGGTTGCCATCTCCTTCTCCAATGCATGAAAGTGAAACGTGAAAGAGAAGTCTCTCAGTCATGTCCGACTCTTAGCAACCCCATGGACTGCAGCCTACCAGGCTCCTCCGTCCATGGGATCTGCCAAGCAAGAGTACTGGAATGGGTTGCCATTGCCTCCTCCGATATGCAGATGACACCACCTTTATGGCAGAAAGTGAAGAAGAACTAAACAGCCTCCTGAGGAAAGTGAAAAAGGAGAGTGAAAAAGTTGGCTTAAAGCTCAACATTCGGAAAATGAAAACCATGGCATCCGGTCCCATCACTTCATGGCAAATAGAAAGGAAACAGTGGAAACAGTGGCTGACTTTCTTTTTCTGGGCTCCAAAAATCACTGCAGATGGTGATTGCAGCCATGAAATTAGAAGATGCTTACTCCTTGGAAGGAAAGTTATGACCGACCCAGACAGCATATTAAAAAGCAGAGACATTACTCTGCCAGAAAAGGTCTGTCTAGTCAAGGCTATGGTTTTTCCAGTGGTCATGTATGTATGTGAGAGCTGGACTATAAAGAAAGCTGAGTGCAGAAGAATTGATGTTTTTGAACTGTGTTGTTAGAGAAACCTCTTGAGAGTCCCTTGGACTGCAAGGAGATCCAAACAGTCCATCCTACAGGAGATCAGTCTCCTTTAGGTGTTCACTGTAAAGACTGATGTTGAAGCTGAAACTCTAATACTCTGGCCACCTGATGTGAAGAACTGACTCATCTGAAAAGACCGAGATGCTGGGAAAGATTGAGGGCAGGAGGAGAAGGGGACGAGAGGACAAGATGGCTGGATGGCATCACTGACTCAATGGTCATGAGTTTGGGTGAACTCTGGGAGCTGGTGATGGACAGGGAGGCCTGGAGTGCTTTGGTTCATGGAGTCGCAAAGAGTCAGACACGACTGAGTGACTGAACTGAACTGGCTATGAAACGCTAGAGCCCAATTTTTCCTATTACTTTTAATAACAAGATCTATACTTCAAAAACTAGAAGAATTATGAACCCATGGTTCTTGAAGTCAGTACTCAGGATAAAACCATCACTATGTCAGGCATCTAGGTAAAGAATTTCACTAACTTTTCATGATCTCTTCCTCTTTGCTTTTCACTCTGTTAAAGCAGATATCTATAAAAACGATCTCAAAGGCTTGAAAGACATTGGGCTGATGTTTATAAACTGACTCAAGGTGGTGCTAGCAATAAAAAATCCGCATGCTAATGCAGGAGATGCAGGTTCAAACCCTGGGTCGGGAAGATCCCTGGGGGAGGGCATGGTAACCCACTCTAGTATTCTTGACTGGAGATCCCATGGACAGAGGAGGCTGGCAGACTATAGTCCATGGGGTCTCAAAGTGGTGGACATGACTTAAGTGAGTTAGCAAGCACACAAGGAAACAAACTGTCATTCACATATTGAAGGTATACCAACACAAGAAAATAAAAGATTTAATAACAGATATCAGTAAGCCAAGAAAAGAAACAAGTATAAATCAAATATTATATATGCAAAATAAATTTCTTATAAATTATTTACTCTACCTAAGGAAGTGCATTCACATAAAGAATAAGACTATACCGTGGCTAGGGACAAAAAAATAAAAATAAGCTAGACTAATAAACTCAGAGTAGCCTGTGCTGTGTCATCTTAATTTGTGAAACTAAATAAATATCAGTAACTACATTGTAGATTAAAACTTGCCTCTGTATTCTTTTTCAAAGCAGGGTAACTATTTCCTACAATGACAGCAGGAATTGAAAACCATACTAATTTCACCACTCTCCACTTATCTTTACACATGGAGAGTTTCAACATTCAACATGAAAGTTTGTTTTTGAGTGAAAATAGGGGACATGTCTGTTGAACATAATGCTACGGATTCTGCTGGTAACTACCATTCTAAGAATGATGGCCTATCTTAAATCAGAAAAAACTCTTTCATAACGTGTCCACTGGAGGGAAAGGAAGACACATTTCCTCCAATCTTCCTGTTTCTACTATTTTATAAGCAAAAAAAAAAAAAAAAAAA
>SJYW01031151.1:90067-110771 GCA_006410735.1 Raphicerus campestris | reverse complement strand
AGATGTTCAAGCTGGTTTTAGAAAAGGCAGAGGAACCAGAGATCAAATTGCCAACATCCACTGGATCATGGAAAAAGCAAGAGAGTTTCAGGAAAACATCTACTTCTGCTTTATTGACTATGCCAAAGCTTTTGACTATGTGGATCGCAATAAACTGTGGAAAGTTCTGAAAGAGATGGGAATACCAGACCACCTGATCTGCCTCTTGAGAAACCTGTATGCAGGTCAGGAAGCAACAGTTAGAACTGAACATGGAACAACACACTGGTTCCAAACAGGAAAAGGAGTACGTCAAGGCTGTATATTGTCACCCTGCTTATTTAACTTATATGCAGAGTACATCATGAGAAACGCTGGGCTGGAAGAAGTACAAGCGGGAATAAGACTGCTGGGAGAAATATCAATAACCTCAGATATGCAGATACTAAGTCGCTTCAGTCGCGTCCAACTCTGTGCGACCCCATAGACAGCAGCCCACCAGGCTCCCCCATCCCTGGGATTCTCCAGGCAAGAACACTGGAGTGGGTTGCCATCTCCTTCTCCAATGCGTGAAAGTGAAACGTGAAAGAGAAGTCTCTCAGTCACGTCCGACTCTTAGCAACCCCATGGACTGCAGCCTACCAGGCTCCTCCGTCCATGGGATCTGCCAAGCAAGAGTACTGGAATGGGTTGCCATTGCCTCCTCCGATATGCAGATGACACCACCTTTATGGCAGAAAGTGAAGAACTAAACAGCCTCCTGAGGAAAGTGAAAAAGGAGAGTGAAAAAGTTGGCTTAAAGCTCAACATTCGGAAAATGAAAACCATGGCATCCGGTCCCATCACTTCATGGCAAATAGAAAGGAAACAGTGGAAACAGTGGCTGACTTTCTTTTTCTGGGCTCCAAAAATCACTGCAGATGGTGATTGCAGCCATGAAATTAGAAGATGCTTACTCCTTGGAAGGAAAGTTATGACCGACCCAGACAGCATATTAAAAAGCAGAGACATTACTCTGCCAGAAAAGGTCTGTCTAGTCAAGGCTATGGTTTTTCCAGTGGTCATGTATGTATGTGAGAGCTGGACTATAAAGAAAGCTGAGTGCAGAAGAATTGATGTTTTTGAACTGTGTTGTTAGAGAAACCTCTTGAGAGTCCCTTGGACTGCAAGGAGATCCAAACAGTCCATCCTACAGGAGATCAGTCTCCTTTAGGTGTTCACTGTAAAGACTGATGTTGAAGCTGAAACTCTAATACTCTGGCCACCTGATGTGAAGAACTGACTCATCTGAAAAGACCGAGATGCTGGGAAAGATTGAGGGCAGGAGGAGAAGGGGACGAGAGGACAAGATGGCTGGATGGCATCACTGACTCAATGGTCATGAGTTTGGGTGAACTCTGGGAGCTGGTGATGGACAGGGAGGCCTGGAGTGCTTTGGTTCATGGAGTCGCAAAGAGTCAGACACGACTGAGTGACTGAACTGAACTGGCTATGAAACGCTAGAGCCCAATTTTTCCTATTACTTTTAATAACAAGATCTATACTTCAAAAACTAGAAGAATTATGAACCCATGGTTCTTGAAGTCAGTACTCAGGATAAAACCATCACTATGTCAGGCATCTAGGTAAAGAATTTCACTAACTTTTCATGATCTCTTCCTCTTTGCTTTTCACTCTGTTAAAGCAGATATCTATAAAAACGATCTCAAAGGCTTGAAAGACATTGGGCTGATGTTTATAAACTGACTCAAGGTGGTGCTAGCAATAAAAAATCCGCATGCTAATGCAGGAGATGCAGGTTCAAACCCTGGGTCGGGAAGATCCCTGGGGGAGGGCATGGTAACCCACTCTAGTATTCTTGACTGGAGATCCCATGGACAGAGGAGGCTGGCAGACTATAGTCCATGGGGTCTCAAAGTGGTGGACATGACTTAAGTGAGTTAGCAAGCACACAAGGAAACAAACTGTCATTCACATATTGAAGGTATACCAACACAAGAAAATAAAAGATTTAATAACAGATATCAGTAAGCCAAGAAAAGAAACAAGTATAAATCAAATATTATATATGCAAAATAAATTTCTTATAAATTATTTACTCTACCTAAGGAAGTGCATTCACATAAAGAATAAGACTATACCGTGGCTAGGGACAAAAAAATAAAAATAAGCTAGACTAATAAACTCAGAGTAGCCTTTGCTGTGTCATCTTAATTTGTGAAACTAAATAAATATCAGTAACTACATTGTAGATTAAAACTTGCCTCTGTATTCTTTTTCAAAGCAGGGTAACTATTTCCTACAATGACAGCAGGAATTGAAAACCATACTAATTTCACCACTCTCCACTTATCTTTACACATGGAGAGTTTCAACATTCAACATGAAAGTTTGTTTTTGAGTGAAAATAGGGGACATGTCTGTTGAACATAATGCTACGGATTCTGCTGGTAACTACCATTCTAAGAATGATGGCCTATCTTAAATCAGAAAAAACTCTTTCATAACGTGTCCACTGGAGGGAAAGGAAGACACATTTCCTCCAATCTTCCTGTTTCTACTATTTTATAAGCCAAAAAAAAAAAAAAAAAAAAACGTATAAGAAATTGTTAGAGTTCAGCATTAATTGAATTACTAGTATTTGGATTTTCCCTTTCACTATTAACAAATAAACAAGTGTATAAAATATATTCAACTGTTTCAGAGAGTGGAAAATAGGAAATAATAAATCTGTGATCCCTGAGAGAAGGAAAGCAAAGAGGATGAGCCTCCAGCATCACTGTGTTTTTTTGCCTAAAGGCCATTTCTGGACTTTGGCCCAGGGAGGAGGAATCCAGGCCTCACCTAAGGAAAAGTAGATTTGAGCTCAGGGAAACTGAGGTCACTGGAACTTGCAGGGCATAATACCAGAGATTACGCAGGAAATTATGCAGATAAAAAGCAACAGAAATCTACAAATGAATTCCTGTCTTTGACTCTGCTGTTTGCAGAGGGTTAAACTTCCAAAAAGCAAGAGTAAGAAAACTACTAAGAAAAGAGAAAAAAATTGAAAAATTGAAAGATAAACAATTCAAAGAGCTTTTATAAGGCTCTGAGATGTCTGAGGTAAAACCAGCCAGGGTGAAAAGTCTTCTTCACTGAGTACTTAGGGGTATCTAGTAGTGGCCCAAGAAGGGAGACACTTCAGGGTCAAAGGCTCTCAGAAGAGAGCTAAACTAACCCAAGTGGAACAGCTGCTCAGGAGCGACTGTAACTAAGCCATAGACAAAGTTCACAAACGAACAGTTCCACAGTAAATCTAACTGTTCTTGAAACAAAACAAAGTTTTTTAAAGGCAGACAACAAATTGTAGACACTCAGCATAACGTTCATCATCCAATACAAATTACAACAGACATTCACAGAAATAAGGAAATGTGATCTATAACTGGGAGTGAAATCAGTCAATAAAAATAGTCCTAGAAATGATAAAGATGATGATAAAATTAAGAGACAAGCACCTTACATTGGATATTACAGAAAAGTATTTTTCAGGATGCAAAGGGAAATATAAATACTGATATAATGAGAAAAGAAATGGATTTTAAAAAAAGAACCAAAGAGAACTGAAAAATACAGCATCTGAAATAAAAAATTCTGTGAATAGGGTTAACATCTGATTAAACTGTGCCAAAGAACAGATCAGAGAATATAAAGTAGAGCAATAACAGCGATCCAAAATGAAAGAGAGAAAACACGGAAATAGTGAACTTCACTGAAGCACAATGAGGAGTAGCTTAACATACAGGTTATTCTGACTGACTGGAAAAGACCCTGATGCTGGGAAAGACTGAGGGCAGAGGAGAAGGGCTGGGCGACAGAAGAGGAGATGGATGGATGAGATCATAGACCCAATGGACACAAGTTTGAGCAAACTCAAGGAGATAGTGAAGGACAAGGAAGCCTGGCGTGCTGCAGTTCATGGGCTAGCAGAGAGTCGGACACGACTGAGCGACTTTAAAAACAACCATTGGAGTACAGAGTCGGGGGCTGTGGGAAGGAGGGGAATGAAGAAATATTTTTAAAAGTAATGGCAGATCATTTTTTAGATTTGATAAAAAACTATAAATGCACATATCCAAGAAGCTTAACAAAGAAGATAATGAAGAAAAGAACCCCAAGGCACATTCATAATCAGATTGCTGAAAATTAGTAATAAAGAGAAAATCTCTAAAGCAGCCAGAGAAAACAACACATTACATAGAGGAAATTAAACATAAGAAATACAGCTAACTGTTCAACAGGAAAAAATGCAAACCGAAAGAAAATGAGGAAACATCTTTAGAATAACCCAAGGAGGAAAAATACCCCACACTTAAAAGTCTACAGAAACTGAAAATATCCTTAAGAAATGAAGACAAAATAAAGACCTTTCTAGACAAACAAAAGCAAGAAAATTAACTGCCAGCAGACTGGTACTAAAAATATTATAAAATGTCCTTTACGCTAAAGAAAATTATTCCAGATGGAAACTCAGATATAGGGCAAAATGAAAGTACAATGTTATGAGGCTCTCCTATTATTATTTGGAGTGGTATAATTTGAAGATAAACTATAGCAAGTTAATGATGAATACTATAAACCCTATAGTAACCATTCATAAAATAAAACAAAAAGGTATGGTAAATAAGCCAAAAGAGGAGATAAAGTAGATTGCTACCAATATAATACATTCAGTTAGATTTACTACTTCTAGCTGAAGTTTTTTCTTATGAGTAAAAAGATGATCCTCTACTGACGTCTATAGAATACACTAATCATTTGCCTGTTTTTGTACCAACATTAATTATACAGTTTCTCCATGTACAAAACTAAAGGATCTCAGGATACAAGCATTCTAGAAATTTGATAAACACTATTCTGCAAAAAAAAAAAAAAAGATTCCTACTTATATAAAATATAATTTTTACCAAACATAAATATTAATTTTGTTCAGTTTGATCTGATAATTTCAAAAGAATGGGACTCACCAAAATTTTAAATTAAGGTTCAATGGTATAAATCTTTTCTCAGAGTATGAGAACATAACTTTTCATTTTTAAAACAATTCAAGACCTTTAAAAATATCTACTGCAGTCTAGAAAAGACCTGACAGGAAAAAAACTGTTTCTATTTCTAAAATCCATATAAGAAATAAAACCGCCTTTCTAATGATTCCCACACAATTTCAGAAAGTAAACTTTAAAGGCTTATATATTGCTTATACATGCTAAAGAGATTAGTTCTCAACAAAATACAAAACTTGATAAAGTGGAAAAAAACCTCAGTGTTTTAACTTGACAAAAGCAAACTCAAAACAACCTTAAATATATAATATGTAACTTCAGTGATATCTGAAAGCTATTTTATTATATAAAATATTTTCTTTTGGCAAGCCTCACCAGCTGGTACCACGTGCCCAGAGAGACAGCTGTTTTTCAGTTTTCCTATTTCAGCACGTTTCCAACTGTCAGTTCTAACTGTATGCAATCCCACAGTGACAGAATACTTTAAGAGAAATGGCTCATTAACTGTGAATCTACAAAGTCCACTCTCTTCAGTGAATTCAAATTAAAACCCACAGACTTGCTAGCTCATAACAGAATTCCCCACACATTTTTTGTTGTTGTTCTTTTGCACTGCAGACTTAAAATATTCATGCCATCTACTATAAAATTTTTTGCTCAATCCTGTAGATGTACTGACATAAAATGTTAGTGGAAGTATGTCTTGAAAACTCATGAATGATAAAACTATTTTGTAAAAAATGAGAACTTCCAAATTCCTTTACAATGTAAGTGGCTTACGATTTTGCAGACAGACTAGCTTGAACAATAAAGTTCACATTTAAAAGATATAATAGGTTCTTAGAAAATTCCCAGGAACAATGCTAAGAACAGACTAACCTTACAGGTCTCTAAGAATCAGATGAGATATTGTATATAAAAAAACTTGAAAAATACAATCAGCTTTTAAGTGTGAAGTGTTTTTACTATCAATACAAGTAAACCACTTTTAAAAATTATTTGGCAAGAATATAAAAAAATAAGCGTGGACTATGTGAGATAGATGCATGTCAAAGTTCTGTATACCAAGAGCATACCACTCGATGGCAACCACAGTGATTCCAGAAAGTGGAAACCTTGTACACCGTTGGTGAGAAGACAAAATGGTGCCGCCACTCTAAACAATAGTAGAGAGGTGCCTAAGAAAGTTAAAAATGAATTACCCTATGACCTGGTGATCCCACGGCTGAGTATATATCCAAAGGAATGAAATTCACAATCTCAAAGAACTATCTGCCCTTTCATATTCATGACAACATTATTCACAACAGCCAAGAAATGGAAACAACCCGAATGTCCAAAGACGGAGGAATGAATTCGTAGAGAAAGTGTGGTATATATGCCTAGGCTGAAATGGTATTCAGACTTTAAAAAGAAGGAAGTCCTGCCATATAGGACGACACTGATGAACTTGGAGGACATCACGCCAAGCAAAGTCAGTCAGTCACAAAAGGACCAATATGGCATGTATATTCCACCTATATGAAGCTATCTAAAATAGTCAAACTCAGAGTATTTCCCAGGGGCTGAGGGGGAAACTGAAGTGAGAAATGCCTGTTCGACGGTCATAGAGTTCCAGCCATGCAAGACGGTTAGCTCTAAAGATTTGATGTACAACACAGTGCCTATGGCTAACAACACATTGCGCACTTCAATATCTGTCAAGAGGCCAGAGCTCATGGCAAGTTTTCTTACACACACACACACACACACACACACACACACACACACACGTATGTTAGTGGAAGTAGATCATGAAAAACTATGAATTAAAAAGATGTTTTTTTAAAAAAAACAAGAGCTTCAAAATTACAATGTTAAGTCAATTACAATTTTGAAATTATACCTTATATGTCTATTTCATGACTACAAACACAAAAGACAATTTGCTAAAATGAAAAGAAACTTCTAAATAAGTACCTTATTGGGTACATCCTGATTTGGCAACCAAGTCACAGAAATTATGGCTCCTTCTTCAATCTGTTCCAAATGGACTATTTTCCCCAAATAGATACATGTTGCCTAAAGAATCATCAAATATATGGAGACCAAGTCTCTTCTGTGCTGCCCATGGGAACATATTTTTGCTAAGATTGTCAGCCCACACCACCTATGAAACTATTCAGAAATTTTCACTAATTAGGAAAATGTGAGTGTTTAAATCTAGTAATGTACACTATTTATATTCCTATATCTACATCTATCCACCTATGTGTGTAAACACAAACATGCACACAGAAATACATGTCCAGATAGTCAATAGGTTTCTTCCTGAGAAAAGGAAATTAATAACTTTCTCTGAAGAGGTATAGTGGGCTTTCTAAATGATAGAGCAAATATAAACAAATATCTTTATGAAATCAGTAGACCAATGGACAGCAGCCTTTTCAAACTAACTTTTCAAGTAATGCATTGTTTACAGACCTCAAGTCATATGAGAATGCAGACCACTAGACTGTTCAACTGGTTCTAAGATCTGTATGACTTCTCATTGCATTGAAGAGTCCCAAATAAACTCTGCTTCACAAGTCCCAGTCAGAATTCTTGCAGTGGTCCCTAATTTATCTCAAACTAAGATCATCCTGCATTCTGGTATGTACTCAAACTGTTCTATAACCACTGACTTCCCAGGATACGTAGTACATCATGATGAAAAAGAAACTGCTTTCCTGGTATTACATTTTCCGATTTCATGAGTCTTTTTAATTCAAGCAACTGATGCCTTGAAAATGCTCAATTACAAAAACATACATTTGTTATTTTCTAAGAAATAATTATGATCTCTGAGATAGCAACAGCCTTTTTGAAAGCAAAAAAAAAAAAATAATTCTTCACTCTCTATCTGCAATCTTCTACTCTCCTTCCAGCAATGAATACAGCATTAAATAGTGGGAAGTCTAATCCTTGCTCTCTGTCAGGTGGTCTGCTCAGTGAGCAAATGTTTACTGAGAAGTTTCTACATACCAATCACTGATCATGCACTGGGGATACAGAAGATAAAAAGACAGGTATCTGTTCTGTCTTCTAAGAGTAAAAAGTAAACAAATAAATTATTGCTGTTCAATCGCTAAGTTATGGTCGACTCTGCATTGCCATAGTCTACAGCAGACCAAGCTCCTCTGTCCTTCACTGTCTCCTGGAGTTGGCTCAAATTCATGTCCGCTGAGACGTTATCTATCCATTTCACCCTCTGCCACCCGCTTCTCCTCCTGCCCTCAATCTTTCCCAGCATCAGGGTCTTTTCCAATGAGTCGGCTCTTCAAATCAGGTGGCCAAAGCATTAGAGCTTCAGCTTCAGCATCAGTCCTTCCAATGAATATTCAGGGCTGATTTCCTTTAGGATGGACTGGTTGGATCTCCTCTAGTCCAAGGGACTCTCAAGAGTCTTCTCCAGCAACACAGTGTGAAAGTATCAGTTCTTCAGCACTCAGTCTTCTTGATGGTTCAACTCTCACATATGTACCTGAGTACTGGAAAAATGATAGCATTGACTATAAGCACCTATGTCGGCAAAGTGATGTCTCTGCTTTTTAACACACTGTCTAGGCTTGTCATAGCTTTCCTTAGAATTTTAAAGACTTAAAATTAAGTCTTTTAATTTCATGGCTGCAGTCACTGTCCGTGTTATTTTTGGAGCATAAGAAAATAAAGTCCTGTCTGCCACTGCTTGGATAGCTCTTTATTGCTTCACAGACTTCTTACTTCCCAGCTAAACCTCTCACCTCTAGCTTCTATGTGCCAGGCGGATCTGCCAGTTGTTTATACTTCCTAGTTGTTAATAGTAACGTTATACTTTTTGTTACTATTTCCACCAAATCAGCCATTAACTAAACATAAGTTGTTTGAGCAATCTGTTTTCAAGCTCCAAAAGATGTCTAGCCTAGTCAAACTAGATTTTAGCAAACAAATATTTTATTTGATATACTGGTTGTGCCCCCTCGATTGGTTTTAGCATTAGCATAACACAGGCAATTGTTCTGGGAGCTAGATAGGAAATGAGTACAGATGAACACTGAATCTGTTTTCTAAGAGTCCTAGTATAGCTTCAAGTAGTTATTCTGTATTCAACAAGATATTTCAGGAATCTAAGCAAAGCTAAAAAGTATACACAATCTTTTCATATAGTCTACATACTTCTCAGCAATCAAAACCCACATTTAATCTTAGATTTAGGAAACCTAATGCTGTAAACATTTCCACAAACTGGTCTTCCCTCCTTCAAGTTACATCTGCTCTAACTCCTAGAAAAAGTTACTCTTGAAGAAGGAATTCAAATGCCCTTGAAATAAATGACTTTCTAACTCAAGATTTGATAACCACATACCATACCCTCTCCCTCAGACTCCTTCATCTATAAAAATGGGCAAACACAACTTTCTGCACTTAAAAATCAACTTCCATGTTTTGTTAAGGTATTCCAAACTCTGAATAGTGTCATACTGATTTCAAATACTTATTCTGAATAAATGAAGTTTCAGAATTCTTTCTAAATGCTGTATCACAAGATAATCAAGATCCCTCCGTTTTGATCAAATAATTCACAAATTCCCTAAAAGACATTCCCAGTAGTATATGTGTCTGTACACACACGTACATGAATATGGATATAATATGGATATATGTGGAAGCATGAGTGCATCCCCAAAGGAAAAAGAGGTTCAAGGAACAATTTGTTCAGTCTCTTCTTTAAAAATCAGAAAAGAAAAAAAAAAAAACTGACAAATTCATGAAGAAGAATAAAGAGTGTAATGAGAAGGCCCATCTGCCTATGACATAATAGCCAAGCATGATTTTTTAGAATCTTTTCCCTTAAATTAACAAAATGTTCTTAAAACCTAGAGAGTATTGACATGGGGAGATGGTAGAGGGTGGGGAGGGCATCAATTATCATATATTTCAAAAGTCAAATACAATTTATCTTTACCGGTCCTAGCAGAATTTAGCCAATTTTAATTTCTATTATTTCCAAATCCTAATTAATTTTGAGGAAAGGGAGAAAGAAATTTAAAAATGTGCAAACTTAGAATATATCTATCCTTCTTCTGGCTCATGCAAGATATATTTGCAAAATATTTGTATGTAAAAACAACTTACATATATTGCAAACTACATTTTGTGCAAAATATACTTTGCATTAAATATCTACCTGAATAAAGATTTTTCTTTCCAGAGAATAGAAAGATAAAGATTTAGTACAAAAGGACATTGGCTCAGAAAAACATACCAGATGAACATAAAAGGTTAATTTTAATAATCAAATTCATAATTCATCTAATCTAGGAAATGCCAAGAATAGTTTAAAGAGATATTCCATTAACATGAACTAATGCACCAACTGTCAGTAACAGTGAAGATGACTAAATGATTCTGAAATACAATATGTTTGTGTTTAATGACATCAATAGACATGTAGGAAATTTACAATAGATTATTTGCCCAGTTACTGTGATGCTTATAAACTATTACTAGGCTACAAATCTTATTCTACTTTTAGAACTGTCAATGATCCAAGAAAAGGAAAAAAAAAAGCATAAAACATATTATTCTTTTCTTAGACAGGTACATTTCAGTGAAAATACAATTTTAAGAATGTTATGCTTTTGTTTCTGGCACAGAAAAACATCTCTAAGCATTATTCATATTATTTCTCTCCCCTAAAGTTAACATACTTTAATGCCATATGGGCACAAATTTACTTCTGTTCATTTAAACTTGCAATTAAACTTTATAACATAGAAAACTGCTAAAGTAAAATAATCCCATTCCACTGAAAAGCTTTTTTTTTTTTTCTAAAATAACATGGGTGATGTGCCAAATGGCTGGGGTGGTAGCTCATTATACCTTCAGAAAGAATCCAAGTTTGAGGCTTATCTTGGGTTCTCACACATAGCAGCAAAACCTTGGAGTGCTATCAAGGGTTATAAAGGGCAGATCAAATGTCTGAATTGAGTGAATCCATTCAGAGGGCACTGGTGTTTAGTACTCTAATGAGCAATGCATTGATCTATTGATCAAGACGTTTTACTGTAACTTTATTAAATAACAGAGTTTATTACATCTAAAATATTCAAACCATTTCACAGAAAGAAGCCCTTAAGCTGCCCAGAAAATGTTCCTTTTTAAAAAAAAATCTATGTCAACCATTTAAAATCATAAAATTCCACCTAGTGACTTAAAGAAATAACTTGTGAAATTTTGATTTATAGGCAATCAGAAAGCTAATATACTTTCAAAGAAGTACACAGCAGGATCTGGCCCAGCATATCATTAATCTTAAATACACATTCATAAAGTGGTTAGAGGAGAAGATTAGGCATCCCCAACTACAGTAAGAAGGCCAAAGGAAGGGATCTACAGCATCAGCCACCAATATTGGGAGGGAGGCAACCCACACACATAAAGCAGCATTTTCTATAGTGTCCTTAGTATCAAGAGTAAGTTTAAAGGAATCCTTCCTTATTCCAAATTGGACAATTTAAACAATGTTGTAAGGGCAGATAATAATTATACATAAATGCCAACTGCTGGCACCATGACAGATAAGCCAAAAAATAATCAGTTCAAAAGCAAAATAAATACTTTCTTTTTGAAACTGAAATGCAATCACATATTCAATTAAATTAGTCAATTTGATTAAAAAGTATACATAAAAACTTATAGCTAACATTATACTTAATGGTAAAAGACTGAATGCCTTCTCCCTAAGATTGGGAATTAAATCAAAGATTTAAATTTTTAACACTCTTATTCAACACAGTGTTGGTGATTTTGGCCAGTGCAATGAGACAAGAAAAGGAAATAAAAGACATACAAATCAGACAGGCAGAAATAAAACTGTCCCTATTAGATGACACAGTTATCTACAGAGAAAATCACAAAGAACTAGCAATAAAAAACAAAATCTTACAACAAATAAGAGAGGGCAGCACATAATGCAGGATACACGATAAACCTAAAAAAATCAGCTGAAATTCTTATACACAGCAATGAAAACATTAATGTTGAAATTTATACTACAATAGCATTTACAACCACTCAAACCAATGAAATACTCAGCTGTAAAATTAACAAAATGTGTATATGACTTGTATGCTGATAATTAAAAAAATACTGATAAAAAAATCAAAGCTATAAAGAAATGCANGCAATGAAAACATTAATGTTGAAATTTATACTACAATAGCATTTACAACCACTCAAACCAATGAAATACTCAGCTGTAAAATTAACAAAATGTGTATATGACTTGTATGCTGATAATTAAAAAAATACTGATAAAAAATTCAAAGCTATAAAGAAATGCAAGTCATAGTATGTTCATGTAAGACTCAAGATGTCAGTTCTCTACAAACTGATAAGCAGGTTAATCCCATTCCTATCAAAATCTAACCAAGCTTCTTTTATAGATATTAAAAGTGAAGTGTTAGTCACTGAGTCATGTCCAACTCTGTGACCCCATGGACTATAACCCACCAGACNAATGCAAGTCATAGTATGTTCATGTAAGACTCAAGATGTCAGTTCTCTACAAACTGATAAGCAGGTTAATCCCATTCCTATCAAAATCTAACCAAGCTTCTTTTATAGATATTAAAAGTGAAGTGTTAGTCACTGAGTCATGTCCAACTCTGCGACCCCATGGACTGTAACCCACCAGACTCTCAGTCCATGTAATTCTCAAGGCAAGAATACTGGCGTGGGTTGTCATTTCCTTCTCTAGAGGATACAAGGATAGAACCCAGGTCTCACACGTTGCAGGCAGGCTCTTTAACATCTGAGCCACCAGAGAAGCCCTTTTATAGATATAGATCAGATAATTTTTAATATATATATGAAAAGGTAAACAAACTAGAAAAAATAAAACAATTTTGAAAAATAAATAACATGGGACCTAAGTCTACTTAATTTTAAGACATATTGTCATAACAATTGAAACAATGTGGTATTGGCAGAATAACAGATATATAGAAAAATGGAACAGAAAACTCAGAAGTACGCACACATATAAGCAAGTGAATTTTGAGAAAGGTGTAAAAACCATTAAACGGAGAAAAGACAGTCTTTTCAACAAATGGTGGTGAAGCAAATGAATATCTTTATGCAAAAAACAACCAAAACCAAAAACGAACCTAATTGTCACACATTATACAAAGCTTAACTGAAAAGGGATCATGAATTAAAACTGTGAAACATGAAACTTTACAAAACTTGTAGAAAAAATCAAAAGAATATATCGGATCTAGGACTAGGCAAAGTCCTTGGACTTGACCCCAAATGCATGATCTATAAAAGAAAAAAGTGAGGAATTGGACTTCATCAGAACTAAAAGTTTTACTCTGTGAAAAACTTCAGAGGAATGAAAACCCAAGCTACTGATGTGAGAATATATAAATGATACCCTTTATTCATTGTAGTTATGTTCTATGGATTTTCCTTGAACAATGAATTAGCAAATGTCGAGATACAAGTTCCTAAAAGCTTCTGGTCAGTTTTATCAAATGATCAACATATAAAGTTGTTTTATGTGTGTTTCTGCTTAAAGTCACCTTATTTAATATATATTGGTTCATTATAATATGATGAATTCATGGCCNGCAAATGTCGAGATACAAGTTCCTAAAAGCTTCTGGTCAGTTTTATCAAATGATCAACATATAAAGTTGTTTTATGTGTGTTTCTGCTTAAAGTCACCTTATTTAATATATATTGGTTCATTAACACTGAATTCATGGCCAATAACATTATAACTCAGTCTGAACAAAGCTTATTTAACACACATATTACCTCTAAGGCATATCACAGCACAAAAATGTGACAGCCATGGACTAATCTGTAAAGTAGACGCTCGCTTGCAACAGGAGTGGTAAAAACAAGAAGGCAGAGCATCACTTTATTCAATCCCTGATGAAAATGTGTGCTCTTCCGGAGACTCAAAATTTCTGCCACACTGTAAATATCTGCAAATGGCTAAAAGAGCACTGCAAGTATTAATTTGAGGGCTACAACTGACCTAAGTTTTCCGAAAGTTGAGCTTTAAGCCAACTTTTTCACTCTCCTCTTTCACTTTCATTGAGGCTTTTTTGTTCCTCTTCACTTTCTGCATAAGGGTGGAGTCATCTGCATATNATCTCTCTTGATCTAGCTGAAATATAGCACTCAAATTTCAAGCGGCAGATTTTAAGGTAATCAAGAAAATCCTTCATAGTGTATATTTTGCTTTCGTAGTTAAACAAAAATTTTAAAAATACTGTATTTTCTCACAGTAAAACTATAGCCATCTATTTAATGGGTTAAAATCGACATTAACTTACTATAATTTCCCTCATGTGACCTTTACAAATGTTTGGTAGAATTCACCTCTAATGCCATCTGGGTCTGTAGTTTTCTCTGAGAAAGGATGTTTAACTACTTCTTTAATAGAAATAAATAGAATAGTAAAGCAGGAAAAGTTGAAACAATCTATTCAGGTATCTCATTATTCTTCAGTTAGATTTTAGAGTTTGTGTTTTCCAAAGACCTTGTACATTTCATCTAAGTTGTTGAATTTATTGGCACACTTTTTAAAAATATTCCCTTACTACCCTTTTAGTCTGTAATAAGATATGTAGTNAATATATTCAGGTATCTCATTATTCTTCAGTTAGATTTTAGAGTTTGTGTTTTCCAAAGACCTTGTACATTTCATCTAAGTTGTTGAATTTATTGGCACACTTTTTAAAAATATTCCCTTACTACCCTTTTAGTCTGTAATAAGATATGTAGTGATATCTCCCTTACACCTAAAATTGTCAAATTATGCCTTCTGGCTAGGAGTTTATCAAATTTTCTGATAACGGCAAACAATCAGATTTAGGTTTTATTGATTTTTTCCCTTTATGGCTCTTCTGTTTCTACTTACTTTATTTCTGCTTTTATATTTATTATTTCTTTCCTCAACTCACTTCAGACTTTATTTCTCTTCTTTATGTAGTTTCTCAAGGTGGAAGTTTAGGTCATCAGTCTTAAACTTTTCTACTTTTAGATATAACCAGTTAAAGCTATATGCGCTCCTATAAGTACTGCTTTAGCTGCACCCCATGAATTTTGACATGCTATATTTCCATTTTCAGTAAACAAAAATATAAAATTTCTCCTTGAAATTTCAACTGCTGAGTTATTCAGAATTATATTGCTCAGTATTAAACAACAGAATTGGGATTTTCCAGATAGCTCTCTATAAGAGAATGTACTTACTGTTTATAGTCAAAGAACATGCTACTTGAGAAGTGAAGATTTTTAAGTTTGTTGAAATTGATCTTATGGCCAAGAATATGGCTTATTTTGGTAAATGTTCTGAGTACACATGAAAATACTGTGTATTCGTATGTTGTTGGGTGGAGTATTCCAAGAATATCCATTTGATAATGTTACAACTGGACAACAGCGACATTAGGTCATTTTGTTGTTGCTCAGTCGTGTCTGACTCTTTGTGACCCCACGGACTGCAGCACTACAGGCTTCCTCGTCCCTCACTCTCTGCCGGAGTTTGCTCAAATTCATGTCCATTGAGTCGGTAATGCTATCTAGCCAGCTCATCCTCTGCTGCCCTCTTCTCCTTTTTGCCTTCAATCTTTCCCAGCATCAGGGTCTTTTCCAGTGAATAAGTTCTTCACAACAGGTGGCTAAAGTACTGGAGTTTCAGCTCCAGCATCAGTCCTTCCAATGAACAATCAGGGTTGATTTTCTTTAGGATTGACTGGCTGGATCTCCTTGCAGTCCAAGGGACTCTCAACAGTCTTCTCCAGCACCCACAATTCAAAAGTATCAATTCTTCAGCACTCAGCCTTCTTTATAGTCCAACTCTCATACCCATACATGACTACTAGAAAAACCAGACCTTTATTGGCAAAATGATGTCTCTGTATTTAATAAGCTCTCTAGGTTTGTCATATGCTCAAACTTTTTATATCTTCACTAATTTTTCATCTACTTATTCGATGAAACAAGTTCGTTTATTGAGAAAGTTGCTAAAATCTTCAGCTATAACTGGATTTATCGACTTTCAGGTCTGTCAGTTTTTGCTCCGGGTATTTTGAAGGACTGCTATTAGGTGCATAAGCTTTTAGAATTATTTTATCTTCTTAATGATTAATCCATTTATCATGGTTACATGACCCTCTTCAGCCTTAGTAATATTCCTTGCTCTGGAATCTAATTTCTTTGATATCATTATAGTTCCAGCTTCTATATGATTAACACTAACATGATGTATCTATCATTTGTCCATGCTTTTATATTTATAGCTGGTATATTTATTTAAAGCAGGTTATTGCAGATGGCTTATGACTTATTACAGAGTTATATGACTAAGCCTTGCTTTTTAATCCAATACAACAACCTCTGATGTTTCACTGGGCCTTTTAGATCATTCATATTTAAAATAATTGTTACGGCTGAATTTAAATCTGACTTCTTGCTATTTTCTCATGTGTTCCGCATTCCCTCTTTGATTTTTTCCTAGGCTACTTTTATGCTGATGTTTTTCTTAGTTATATCATTTTATCTCCTTTATTACATTATTGACTAAACCCCTTTATGCTCTTTTTTTACAAGGTCAGTCCAGAAATTACTAATACATTTTTAAGGTATCAGATTAGACCACTCCAAATACACTCCAAAAAATTTAAAATACTTCCATTTCTCCCTTCCCAGCCTTTGTGCTACTACCATACACTTAATTTGTACATATACTTTAAATTCCACAATGCATTATAATGATTTCCCCTTAAAAAGTGAAATCCTTCAGCGTCAACTTTATCGAGATACAATTCCACAGCATAAAACTCATCATTTTGAACTGCAGATTCAGTGGTTCTTAGTATATTCACAGAATTGAATTGCCACTATCTAAATTTAGAACATCCGTATTATCCTACTGGTTAATTAGCAGTCATTCTTCAATCATCCCTGCACCTAATACCTGGCAGTGACTAATCTACTTTATGTTTCTATATATTTACCTATGGTTTCCCAGGTGGCGCAGTGGTAAAGAATCTGCCTGCCAATCCAGGAGTCCTGAGAGATGCAGGTTTGGGTTCAATCCTGCAGGTCTGGGTCAGGAAGATCCCCTGGAGTAAGAAATGGCAACCCGCTCCAGTATTCTAGCTTGGAAAATTCCATGGGCAGGAAAGCCTGGTGGGCTACAGTGCGTGGGGTTGCAAAGCATCGGGCAAAACTGAGCACACGTGTGCGTGTGCAAAGACACACACACACACTTACCTATTCTGGAAATTTCATATATTAAATTCATTCAATATGAGTTTTCTTGTGACTGGCTTCTTTAACTTGTACAGTATTCTAAAGGCTCATCCATATTGTACCAAGTATCAGTATGTCATTACTTTTAACTTTTACTTTCTACTTGGTATCATTTTTTCCTTCTGCCAAAAGGACCTCCATTAATATTTCATGGTACTAATCATCTGATTACTTCAGCTGAATCACTTCAGCTTTTATATATTTGATATTATCAAAGTTCACACTCTACTTTCTTCCAACTTTCATTATTTCAGATGAGCAATCTGCTGTCATTGCTATACTTAATCCTCTAAATGCAAGGTGTCTTTTTAGAGAATTTATCTTTATCACTAGTTCTTAGCAATTTGATTATGCTGTGTCTCTGTTTGATTTTCTTCATGTTTCCTCTGTTTGGGGTTCATTTTGTCCCTTAACATCTACATGGTTTATATTTTTCATATATTTGGAAAATTTTCAATCATTATTTCTTCAAATATCATTTTCTGCCACCAAACTTCTCTCATTCTGAGACTCCAATAACTCATATCTGAGGTCTCTTAATATTGTCCCGTAGCTCTCGTGGCTTTGTTCACTTGTTTTTTTCAGTCTTTCCCTTTTTTTCTGTTTTATTTTAAGGAGTTTCTATTCTTATGTTTAAGAGTACTTATCTTTATTTCTGTAGAGTCAAATCTGTTATTGAGCCCACCTGGCATATTTCCAACTCTAAAGTTCAGTTTGGATCTTCACTTTATTCATTTCTCTATCTTCTTGAACTGCGGAGTCTATTTAAAACAGTTAATTTACTGTTGTCATCTAATCATGTCCTATGTGTCATCTTGGATTTGCTACTATTTTCTCCTGCTTACAGGTCATACTTTGCTGCTTCTGTGTACGTCTCGCAGTTTTCACTGGATGCCAGACACTGAATTTTATGGTGGTTGCTAAACTTCACTATATGCCTTAAAATGTTTTGAGCTTTTATTCTGGGGTTGTGGGATGCAGTTAAGTTACTCTGATACAGTTTGGCACTTGTGAGGATGTTTTTAAGCTTTTTTGCAATGGTTCCTGAATGGCCTTTACTCTAGAGTTAATTTGACTCCATTGAGTACTAAGGCAGTACTCTTTTGAAAAATAGCCAGCGTCCCATAATAAGGAGATCATTTTACCCTGGTGAAACATAAAGTAGGCCAGGCCCAAGGAAAGCTTCAGAGACGGCTTTCCACGTTCCTTTCCTGTGGCTTATTCTGCTCTGCTTTTCAATTGTGTAAAGCATGCATTTTAGTAGATATAGTAGCTTACCGATCATGTGTGCACTGATCGGTACTCAGCCAGAAACTCAAGATGAACCCACTATAGCTCTCCAGAGCATTTTTCTTTTTGCTTCTGTGCAGCTCTCTCCTTCCAACATACTGTCACACAAATGTGAGCAAATCCTAGCCAGTAAAGCCTCCCTAAACTGTGATTTATCAACTCAGTCACACCGTCAGGCTAAGTTTGGATTCCTTCGCCCTGTGCTAACCTGGAGCCTCTTCACAGGCAGTAAGCTGTTGTGCAAGATTATAATTTTATGTATTTCCTCTGAATTTTATGACAGAGAAAAAAATCCATTAATTGTTATTCCATATTTTAGCTGGGCATGGAAGTCCTATACACTTTTAGGACTATAAACATTCATTTATTTACCAATCTTCTGCCACAAAACTAAGGACTTTGAGTATTATCATACTTCCTCAAGTTCTGGAATGTTTGTCTTTCTTATAGACGTCATACTCATAATGCATCATCTATGAGTTCTCCTTTACGTTCTTTAAAGCCACTGAGCACACTTAAAACATTTAAGAAATACTTGCAAAGCAATGAGGAAAAATTTATTTAGGTAACTGCCTACAAACACACACACACACACACACACACACACACACACACACACACACACACACAATCTCTTACCGTATTGCATTCATATCTAGGTTGACAGGAATTTCTTTTACTACTTTTCTTTATCCAATATTTCTAAATATTCAACTTCTTCTTCATAAAAATAAAAAATATTTTTCTTCCTTTTCAGTTTTCACTGGCTTACATAATTATAATAAAAATAACAACTGGAATAAACAAGTTGGGAATAAACTCAGCTAGAGGGAAATATACATTGACCACTAGAGAATGCCCTACGCTAGCCATAATGTTCAGTGTGAATCAGACATTCAATAAATTGGTAAGAAACCACTTGGAAGTCTGTTAATAGTGTTTCTACTATATAACTAAGTTGTATCAGATAATTTAATACCTAAGAACTACAGGCTTTTATTAAATATTTTAGGAAATAATACATTAATCAAAGGAAGCAAGTCTCATATAAAATGGCAATTACTTAGATAAGTGTAGAACCCAAAATGAAGATTGTGCCAAGGAATCCTACTGCCTTTCCTTGTAACAGTAATCATGTGAAACTTAAAAATACAGGAAGGATATAAAATCAACACACAGAAATCCCTTGCATTCCTATATACTAATAATGAGAAAGTAGAAAAAGATATTAAGGAAACAATTCCATTCACCACTGCAACGAAAAGAATAAAATACTTAGGAATATACACCTACCTAAAGAAACTAAAGACCTATATGTAGAAAATTATAAAACACTGATGAAAGAAATCAAACAGAACACTAATAGATCGAGAAATATACCATGTTCATGGACTGGAAGAATCAATGTAGTGAAAATGAGTATACTACTCAAAGCAATCTACAGATTCAATGCAATCCCTATCAAGCTACCAGCGGTATTTTTCACAGAGCTAGAACAAATAATTTCACAATTTGTATGGAAATACAAAAAACCTCAAATAGCCAAAGCAATCTTGAAAGAAGAATGGAACTGGAGGAATCAACCTGCCTGACTTCAGGCTCTACTACAAAGCCACAGTCATCAAGACAGTATGGTACTGGCACAAAGACAGAAATATAGATCAATGGAACAAAATAGAAAGCCCAGAGATAAATCCACGCACCTATGGACACCTTATCTTTGACAAAGGAGGCAAGAATATACAATGGATTAAAGACAATCCCTTTAACAAGCGGTGCTGGGAAAACTGGTCAACCACTTGTCAAAGAATGAAACTAGATCACTTTCTAACACCACACACAAAAATAAACTCAAAATGGATTAAAGATCTAAACGTAAGACCAGAAACTATAAAACTCCTAGAGGAGAACATAGGCAAAACACTCTCCGACATAAATCACAGCAGGATCCTCTATGACCCACCTCCAAGAATACTGGAAATAAAAGCAAAAATAAACAAACTGGATCTAATTAAAATTAAAAGCTTCTGCACAACAAAGGAAACTATAAGCAA
>SJYW01031151.1:75106-87906 GCA_006410735.1 Raphicerus campestris | reverse complement strand
CCGACATAAATCACAGCAGGATCCTCTATGACCCACCTCCAAGAATACTGGAAATAAAAGCAAAAATAAACAAACTGGATCTAATTAAAATTAAAAGCTTCTGCACAACAAAGGAAACTATAAGCAAGGTGAAAAGACAGCCTTCTAAATGGGAGAAAATAATAGCAAATGAAGCAACTGACAAACAACTAATCTCAAAAATATACAACCAACTCATGCAGCTCAAGTCCAGAAAAATAAATGACCCAATCAAAAAATGGGCCAAAGAACTAAACAGACATTTCTCCAAAGAAGACATACGGATGGCTAACAAACACATGAAAAGATGCTCAACATCACTCATTATCAGAGAAATGCAAATCAAGACCACAATGAGGTACCATTTCACACCAGTCAGAATGGCTGCGATCCAAAAGTCTACAAGCAATAAATGCTGGAGAGGATGTGGAGAAAAGGGAACCCTCTTACACTGTTGGTGGGAATGCAAACTAGTACAGCCACTATGGAGAACAGTGTGGAGATTCCTTAAAAAATTACAAATTGAACTGCCTTATGACCTAGCAATCCCACTGCTGGGCATATACACCGAGGAAACCAGAACTGAAAGAGACACGTGTAACCCAATGTTCATCACAGCACTGTTTATAATAGCCAGGACCTGGAAACAACCTAGATGTCCATCAGCAGATGAATGGATAAGAAAGGTGTGGTACATATACACAATGGAGTATTACTCAGCCATTAAAAAGAATACATTTGACACAGTTCTAATGAGATGGATGAAACTGGAGCCTAATATACAGAGTGAAGTAAGCCAGAAAGAAAAACACCAATACAGTATACTAACACATATATATGGAATTTAGAAAGATGGTAATGATAACCCTCTATGCGAGACAGCAAAAGAGACACAGATGTATAGAACGGACTTTTAGACTCTGTGGGAGAGGGAGAGGGTGGGATGATTTGGGAGAATGGCACTGAAACATGTATACTATCAGGTAAGAAACAAATCGCTAGTCTATGTTCAATACAGGATACAGGATGCTTGGGGCTGGTGCACGGGGATGATCCAGAGAGATGATATGGGGTGGGAGGTGAGAGGGGGGTTCAGGATTGGGAACTCATATACACCTGTGGCTGATTCATGTCAATGTATGGCAAAACCAATACAGTACTGTAAAGCAAAATAAAGTAAATATAAAAATTTAAAAAAACCACACATTCACTATTAAAAAAAAAAAAAAAGATAAAAGCAGCTTGTGTGAAGGGAAGAGGAGCAGACCAGGTGAATGTGGCGGCACAGACAAGTCTCAGCAACGTTTATAATGTGGCGAAAAACCTAACAGCCGAGTGTAGAGGGCAGGGATTTACACCAGTAAGTCAGTTCTGTCCAAGGAAGAAAATGCAGTATATATTTTATATATAACTTTAAAATGAAGAATCAGCTGGAGAACCCTTTAACACTCAGTACTTTAAATTGGATTAGACACCACAATCCCTAAATTACCCTTTAATAAAGTATAGAATTAATTTACTAAAAACCACTTCAGATAAAAAAAAAAAAGTGAAAATCTTCCTACATGCTCAACTTACTTCCTAGAAAGAATTGATCATGTTCAAAACACTAATATAGAGCATTATAAAGAATGGTCTGGTCTAAACACTTAAAAAAAAAACCTAGCTACACTGTAATAAAAGTTGTGCATTATGTCACCATAACACTCAGCCAAAGATACTAAAAAATTCCCATAAACTGCTGAATCAAGGTTTCCAATGTATAATACTGGAAGGTGGTGTGATTGTGAAGAATGAATATGGGATTTATTAGTAAAGCACTAACTGTTCTTAAGTAAATCATTTACCTTTCTCTTGTTCTATTTAGTCATATCTCAGATCTGTACAGGGAACTTTAAAAGTCATACAGAATAAGATAAGCTGTGATTATAACGCAAAATATTAATAAGTATGATCGGTTCTTCAGGATATCACAAGAGAAAGCAGTACATCTCTAAGGATATAACTAATTATATCCTGAACATGATACCTTCAAAACTCACTGCTTTGGGTGCTTCTAGAGGTTGTTCAGGGCTTCCCTCGTGGCTCAGTGGTAAAGAAATCAACTATTAATGCAGCAGACACAGTTTGATCTCTGGGCTGGGAAGATCCCCTCCACAAGGAAATGGCAACCCATTCCAACATTCTTGCCTGGGAAATCACACGGACAGTGGAGTCTGTTGGCCTACAGTCCATGGGATAACAAAAGAGTCACAGTGACTTAGCAACTAAACAGCAGCAGCAAAGGGTGTCCCACTGTCCACCAGGCATCTTGGTACACAAGCAGAGAATTTTTTCCTGAATATTCAACTTAAACTTTTCTTTCCTTAACTTCAGGCAACTGCTGCTCTCCTACAATCTTCAGGGAATAAAATAATTACCTTCCTTCATTTATAGTGGTACCTTGAAGGGATCTAGGATCTAGTTCTCTGCAGTCTTCCCTTTTCCAGTCTATATAAATATAGGACTACATTACACGTTACTTCTCAATCTCACATTCTTTGGATTTTTTTTAATATTTTCTCGTGTTAGATTTTTCTTCTACATACATACTTTTTAAAAGTGAATTTATTACTACTTTAATGCCAAGTCTTTTCATTTTACATAAATATATATACATTTCTGAAGTCACAATAGGAACAATACATAAGTCCCATAACAATTCTGAACAGAAATACCATATTATAATTTTATTCTACAGTCAAACAAAAAATATTGAGTGCTAGTCTCAAGCCAGGCTCTGTGCTTGTCACCAGGAAAAATGTGTAAACCAAATGAACAGAGCCTCTGACTTCACTTAGCTTACAGCTGAGAGAGAAAGAAGTACCTAAGTGAGAGAGACATGAAACTCCAGGAAGAAAAGTGTAATATGAGTTCCATCTAGTCAAAGCTATGGTTTTTCCTGTGGTCATGTATAGATGTGAAAGTTGGACTATAAAGAAAGCTGAGTGCCAAAGAATTGATGCTTTTGAACTGTGGTGTTGGAGAAGACTCTTGAGAGTCCCTTGGACTGCAAGGAGATCCAACCAGAACATCCTAAAGGAAATCAGTCCTGAATATTCACTGGAAGGACTGATGCTGAAGCTGAAACTCTAATACTTTGGCCACCTGATGTTAAGAACGAACTCATTGGAAAAGACTCTGATGCTGGGAAAGATTGAAGGTGGGAGGAGAAGGGGACAACAGAGGATGAGATGGTTGGATGGCATCACTGATTCAATGGACATGAGTTTGGGTAAACTCCAGGAATTACTGATGGACAGGGAGGCCTGGTATGCTGCAGTCCATGGGGTCACAGAGTCAGACATGACTGAGCAACTGAACTGAACTGAATATGAGTTATGACAGCAAATATCAGAATCTCTGAGAATCTAGCCTAATTCTAGGTTAAAGAAAGTCTCACTAAAGAATTGACACTTGATTAGGGAGAATGGCATTGAAACATGTATACTATCATATAAGAAATGAAGCGCCAGTCTATGTTTAATACAGGATACAGGATGCTTGGGGCTGGTGCACGGGGATGATCCAGAGAGATGATACGGGGTGGGAGGGGTGCAAGGGGGGTTCAGGATTGGGAGCTCGTATACACCCGTGGTGGATTCATGTCAATGTATCGCAAAACCAATACAGTATTGTAAAGTGAAATAAAGTAAAAAAAAAAAAAAATGACACTTAAGTTATTACCTTCAGAATGAACAGTAGTTAGATGAGAAGGGAAGAAATATTCCATGCAAAGAATAGAGTTCATATTAAAGCTGACGGGCGTCCCTGGTGGCTCAAACATTAAAAAGAATCAGCCTGCAGTGCAGGAGACCTGAGCTTGACCCCTGGGTTGGGAAGATCCCCTGGAAAATGGAATGGCAACCCAGTCCAGTATTTTTGCCTGGAAAATCCCATGGACAGAGGAATCTAGCTGGCTACAGTCCATGGAGTCCACACAGACTCGGACACGAATGAATGACTAACACTTTCATTTTAAAGCTGTAAGAAAAATAACTTCAAATAACCTAAGAAGTTCATAATGGCTTGAAGTGTAGCGGATGACAAAGGAAAATGAAGCTACACAGATAAGCTTGAGGCTTGTAGGCCATATGAAGTAGTTCGCTCTTTATCCTAAAGTCACTAAGAAATAAAAGATAAAGTTAATAACTTTGGAATAATGTTTTTGGCTTCAGAGTGAGATTCAAGGATTACACTTAGCCAGGGAGACAGATGAGTCAGGAGAATTTCAACCAGAACACACTCAACTGGTCGCTGTTTGACTGAATCTATAGAATCTATCGTCATTCCTTCTCCTAGATACATGGTCTTCACATGGCTTTAAGAACATCACAGGCTCAGTTTTCCTCTTGCTCAATGGCCTGCCCTTTTGGTCAATGCTGTTGATTCCTCATCTTCTTGATTTCTTTAGAGCTGAAGTGCTCCTGGGTACAGTGCTTGCACTTTCACTCATCCTGACCCACAGCTTTTATTTGTTTTCCAAAACAAATATCTACAAATATCTGTCAAATATCTACTTGTTATCCAAAACAAGTATCTACAGCTAAATGCTATTTATTTTGTTTACTACCTGCCTTCCCCTCCCCCACAAAAAATGTGATCTCCATTCCATGTTTATCTGTTTTGGTTAACTAACTGTGTGATCTCCTCAGTACCCAGAGTACTCAGTACCCTCAGTACCTACTCTGCATGGCTCAGAGTAGGCAGTCAAAAATGTGCTTTTTTTAAAATTAGGGACTATTGAATGGATAAATGAATAAACAAACAAACAAAAGAAGCTTGCGACTACCACAGACTCAACATGGATGAAGGGGATTAGGGGACCAGTGTGTAGGACACCACAAAGAATGGTGAGCTATACAAACTGAGGGAGAGGAAAAACTCAAGTTCAACTCCTACATAGCTAGTTTGAGTGACTACACAGATTACACATGTATAGGAAAACATTTCCAAGAGAATGTAAAGATGGTCCGTCAGTTCAGTTTTGCATAAACAGTGTGAGATGCCTAATGCAATACCCTCATGAAGATGTCCAGTTCAGAGCAGAGGGAGATAAGGGCGCAGATTAGGATTTAGATCAAATAGCACAGAGATCNGTCAGGAGAATTTCAACCAGAACACACTCAACTGGTCGCTGTTTGACTGAATCTATAGAATCTATCGTCATTCCTTCTCCTAGATACATGGTCTTCACATGGCTTTAAGAACATCGCAGGCTCAGTTTTCCTCTTGCTCAATGGCCTGCCCTTTTGGTCAATGCTGTTGATTCCTCATCTTCTTGATTTCTTTAGAGCTGAAGTGCTCCTGGGTACAGTGCTTGCACTTTCACTCATCCTGACCCACAGCTTTTATTTGTTTTCCAAAACAAATATCTACAAATATCTGTCAAATATCTACTTGTTATCCAAAACAAGTATCTACAGCTAAATGCTATTTATTTTGTTTACTACCTGCCTTCCCCTCCCCCACAAAAAATGTGATCTCCATTCCATGTTTATCTGTTTTGGTTAACTAACTGTGTGATCTCCTCAGTACCCAGAGTACTCAGTACCCTCAGTACCTACTCTGCATGGCTCAGAGTAGGCAGTCAAAAATGTGCTTTTTTTAAAATTAGGGACTATTGAATGGATAAATGAATAAACAAACAAACAAAAGAAGCTTGCGACTACCACAGACTCAACATGGATGAAGGGGATTAGGGGACCAGTGTGTAGGACACCACAAAGAATGGTGAGCTATACAAACTGAGGGAGAGGAAAAACTCAAGTTCAACTCCTACATAGCTAGTTTGAGTGACTACACAGATTACACATGTATAGGAAAACATTTCCAAGAGAATGTAAAGATGGTCCGTCAGTTCAGTTTTGCATAAACAGTGTGAGATGCCTAATGCAATACCCTCATGAAGATGTCCAGTTCAGAGCAGAGGGAGATAAGGGCGCAGATTAGGATTTAGATCAAATAGCACAGAGATCGGAGAAGGCAATGGCACCCCACTCCAGCACTCTTGCCTGGAAAATCCCATGGATGGAGGAGCCTGGTAGGCTACAGTCCATAGGGTCGCTAAGAGTCAGACACGACTGAGCGACTTAACTTTCACTTTTCACTTTCATGCTTTGGAGAAGGAAATGGCAGCCCACTCCAGTGTTCTTGCCTGGAGAATCCCAGGGACAGGGGAGCCTGGGGGGCTGCCGTCTCTGGGGTCACACAGAGTCAGACACGACTGAAGTGACTTAGCAGCAGCAGCACAGAGATAGTATCAGAAGCTACGGGAGTGCCATCAGTTACCAAAGGAAAATGAACAGAGAAAAACAGGGGACCTAGAACTGGGTTCTGACAAACCTCACATTAAGGGATGCGTAAAAGTACAAGAAGTGATCACAAAGGAGATGGAGAACAAATGTTCAGAGATAAGAAGAAAAGCAGAAAATACCATTACATGAGGGTACAGTTGAGACAATATTTTGAAAAGAAAGAAGTCATTTTATCTCCCACATATTATTTACATACACATTACATATTATCTTAAAACCTATGGTGCCAGTGATGACTGTTTGGGTGGCTGCAGCAATAACACAGTATCAAAACATATTAACAATCACAGTTTTTTGCAAGCACAAGTACCCCTTATTCCCACTTCCAGTGGCTACCATACACAGCCTTTACTATTACAGTCAGATGAAATAACTTATAAGGTATAAAGGGTCAGAGTGAACAAAAAATAGATAGTGATTTCCAGTCACACTTAACATAGCTAACTGCCTACTAATAAGAGCGGTTAAGTCCTATGTATGGATGACATCTGTATATAAAAACTGGTCCGGAGATAACATTTAATAATACGGGCAAAATCATAGCCTAATTTTTAAAAACAAAAAAATAATGCATTTGGGGAATACACAAAGAGTACTTTTACTTTAAAATTCACCACAAAACATATGCAAATGGAGCCTACTTGCACTCTAATAAGACACTTAAATTGAACACCCTATCTCAAATCTCTGAGCGTGGAGGAGTGGACACCCACTTTAGCAGGTGGAGGCCTTGTGTCTCCAGTCTGCTGCCCTAGGCAGCACACACATGGATTCCTGACAGGAGGAAATAACAGCATTCTTAACAAATGCCTGCTGAGAAGCGGCAAGCTACCTGTCACGCAGGGCTACGGCGCCCAACAGAGAACACCATCACAGCTCAGGCTGAGCTTTTTTCAGAAATCTTACCTAAGAACTAACTGCCTACTTTAGTTGAAAATTATTCTCATTAAGTGGGTAAACACTGAGTGAAAAAAAATGTTGTATTGACTGAGATCATATCTTCATTGAAAGAATCCATGTGTGTTTATGCACCTGTTTATTCCAGTCTCAGGACAAACCATCACCTTCCTTTTAACCAACTCACACCGCTATCTACTCTCACAGGTTATTAAACACAGAACTAATCCCCATCTGACCTTAGTTATTAAATGTTCTAGCTTTTTACATCAGCGTTAGTATATTTATCCTATCTGTTTTACTACCCAGCTAACGAAGTTCATCAGGAAAAATTATATATTATCCTCCCATTCTACAAGTCAAAAACAATGCAGCAGTATTTCAACATTATTTAAAGAAAGTTATTATTTTTTTATCTTGCAAATGCCTTTTTGTTGATATCTATCAGAAAAGAGTCAATCAGCATTTGCCTTCATGTGGGAAGGACCCCATGTTTCCTGTTTATCCACAAGATTATCTGAATTCACCAGTTTACACTCATTAACAATTTGCTTGGCAATTTTAACAAAGTTCCAAGGACCTGCTCATATGTTAAAGTTTTCATGAGTAACTTAGACAGGAGCCACTGATGATATTCCACAGGCAACCAGGAAGGAATTGCTGCCCTTGCCTACCTCAGAAACCAAAAGAGAAGCTCAGCACTTCGTTCAGTTCAGTCGCTCAGTCGTGTCCGACTCTTTGCGACCCCATGAACCGCAGCACGCCAGGCCTCCCTGTCCATCACCAACTTCCGGAGTTCACCCAACCTCATGTCCATCGAGTCGGTGATGCCATCCAACCATCTCATCCTCTGTTATCCCTTTCTCCTCCTGCCCCCAATCCCTCCCAGCATCAGGGTCTTTTCTAACGAGTAAACTCTTCGCATGAGGTGGCCAAAGTATTGGAGTTTCAGCTTTTGCATCAGTCCTTCCAAAGAACACCCAGGACTGATCTCCTTTAGGATGGACTGGTTGGATCTCCTTGCAGTCCAAGGGACTCTCAAGAGTCTTCTCCAACAACACAGTTCAAAAGCATCAATTCTTCGGCACTCAGCTTTCTTCACAGTCCAACTCTCACATCCATACATGACCACAAGAAAAACCATAGCCTTGACTAGACAGACCTTTGTTGGCAAAGTAATGTCTCTGCTTTTCAACATGCTATCTAAGTTGGTCATAACTTTCTTTCCAAGGAGTAAGCATCTTTTAATTTCATGGCTGTAATCACCATCTGCAGTGATTTTGGAGCCCCCAAAAATAAAGTCTGACACTGTTTCCATTGTTTCCCCATCTATTTCCCATGAAGTGATGGGACCGGATGCCATGATCTTCGTTTTCTGAATGTTGAGCTTTAAGCCAACTTTTTCACTCTCCTCTTTCACTTTCAGCAAGAGGCTTTTTAGTTCCTCTTCACTTTCTGCCAAAAGGGTGGTGTCATCTGCATATCTGAGGTGATTGATATTTCTCCCGGCAATCATGATTCCAGTTTGTGCTTCTTCCAGCCCAGTGTTTCTCATGATGTACTCTGCATAGAAGTTAAACAAGCAGGGTGACAATATACAGCCTTGACGTACTCCTTTTCCAATCTGGAACCAGTCTGTTGTTCCATGTCCAGTTCTTGCTGTTGCTTCCTGATCTGTATATAGGTTTCTCAAGAGGCAGGTCAGGTGGTATTCCCATCTCTTTCAGAATTTTCCACAGTTTATTGTGATTCACACAGTCAAAGACTTACCTCAGAAACCAAAAGAGAAGCTCACTACTTAGTTAGGTTGGTGTGATTATAGAGAGGACATATTCTACAAGTGAGGATACTGCTAGCTTCTGTCCATAAAGCTTCTGAAAGAAGGCCATATTTAAATGAAGGCCTGCACAACAGCAGGCTGTGTCTGAATTACAAAAGGCCACAGGGGCCCAATCAGTACATCTGGAATTCTTACGATCCACCCTTATATATAATTCTGGAAGTTTTTATAACTTGAACTCACTCCTCCAGACTGGAACTTATGGCAAAAGTCTATGAGGGCTGTCCAGCAGGGACTGCTGAGCTTTAGACAAAAAATGTCCTGATGCAACAACCCAGCACCTTCTGCTTGAAAGACGCTGGCTCGGTTCCAGGCATCACCTGAAACTGCCTGCATAACTGAAGGCAATGATGCTGAGATCTGAGCTACCCGTAATGTTCTGTGTAATGTCAAGAAAGAGTCTAATAAGGAAGAGTGCACAAAGGAAAATTTCACAATAAAAAGGGAAATGGTTGATACAGGAGCATCTACCAGAGGAAAACAAGAAAGGTACCTGCTCATGTGAGCAGACTGCCTCTTTCCCATTAGGACCAATTTTGCAGCCACCTGGAGAACCACTGAATCCCAGTGTCACCCGGGAGCGCCTTCTGAGGGGTCCCTAGTTGACAAACAAGAAGCCTCCTGGTTTACAGATGTCACTTCCAAGGTGACGGACGGCACCCCTGGTGGCAAGCTTCCACACTGTGATCAGCTGATGGAAGAGACTGACTGAAGATTACAATAAATCCGCTCAGTGGGCAACAGTGCAAACTTTCAGTGACAAAAGCATCAGACAACAACGTGGGTCCTACAGTCTGTGTGACTTACGGCTGCTGGTGAACGGCTTGGTCATATGGTCAGGTAGATGGGCTGTGGAAAAGCGAGCCAGGAAGGTACTTCAGAAATGCAGACTGGAGCCTAGGGCAAACGCCCATGAGTGCTGCCCATGAGTAAAACCCCATGGGAGTTTAAAGGACTCACTAAAGTAAGATACGCTGGTTGCTATCAAAATAATCATAAGGTAACTCTAACCAGCAAGTGGATACCTTATCGTGCTCACCTGACCTTGCCACTTTAGCCTCATAGATACGTGGATACAGTGGAGCTGCACCCTGCAACAGTGGCTGATCGGCAGCTTATGCCTCTTGGACCCTCAGAGGCACAAAATGACAAGGACTGTACTATCCACTTATGAGAAAACAGACTGCAAAAGCCATGAGGCAGATTTCCTACAGTGAAGGTCCCACATGCAGCTGGCAAGTGAACTATACTGGACCACTGCCCACAGCCCGCAGGGACTCTAACGGACATGACAGGTATAGGCACTTAGGGCTAAGTTTTGCATACATGAAAGTAAACACTCAACACACAAAAAAAGCACTGGAGCAAAAAACACAGTACCAATTTGGAGAAGGTATTCAGGTAAAAAAGCTATGTTTTATGGTACGTAGGGTCCAGCCATGGGTGAAGAAATATCACCTCAAATGCACATATGTTGCTTATCAAGCTCAGCGTAGTGGTTTACAGAAAGCTGCAATAGGCAACTGAACATTTGTTACCAAAAATGGGTAGAAATAAAGTCAAGAAGGGCTAACTTGTAGACCTACACAAGCGTATGCTCATGCTCAACCAAAAGGGAGCCAGTCCGCAAAAGACCTAGGAGAAGCAAGACCAAGGCAGCCAAAGGAGGGTCCCCACAAAACAGAATTCTCTGTATTTGCAAGGGATCTAGGAAAATGGGGTTGGGGAGGATGCTGGTGTGACAATACAAGTCTTCTTTTGTGTCTTACAGCACTAAATGTCCAAAGAGGTTAAGCTCTATGTTTGCCAAGACAGTCTCTGTTTTGGAACCTGGCATGGTCTAACCTGCTGCTGGTAAGTCGCTTCAGTTGTGTCCAAGTCTGTGTGACCCCAAAGACAGCAGCCCACCAGGCTCCCCCGTCCCTGGGATTCTCCAGGCAAGAACTCTGGAGTGGGTTGCCATTTCCTTCTCCAATGTATGAAAGTGAAAAGTGAAAGTGAAGTCGCTCAGTCGTGTCCGACTCTTAGCGACCCCATGGACTGCAGCCCACCAGGCTCCTCCGCCCATGGGATTTTCCAGGCAAGAGTACTGGAGTGGGGTGCCATTCCTTCTCCAGTCTAACCTGAGAAGCATCAAATGGCAGACATTTTGGTCCTTCACTGTGATGATGAAAAGGACCAACTGCTGATGAATGAATCTTACTCTAGTAACAAACCAATATCTTTTGATTCTTATGTTTCAGGTTACATCTTCTACAAAAGATATCTTTGGGAAGGAATTTCTCTTCCCTGCTGGGCCATCAAATCATGCGGTATATAACTTGCAGCAGGCTGGTCACTATGAAACTGTAAACCTTATGACTGAAAGCTTAGAAAAGTTCCTGTCTATGATGGAAAAGAAAAAGAAAAAAACAGCTGCTGCATGCTTATTATGCCACAGTACAAATATATATCCCACCTATTTCTGTGAATGGAAAGAATTAAACAAGACAGAAAGAAATTGAGGGGTTCTGGTGAAGAAAAGGCAGTAGGCATCACATCATGGGCTTGAATTTCTACAGAAAATGACTCGACCCTGAGCCTAAAGGCTATGTGAGGTCTTACGGCCTATTCAGAATAAATCACAGAATAAAACTGTGATCGATTGTGTCATCAATCTTTGCGATGTTCAACTTTATGGATCAGTCTAGCTGGGCCATGGTGCTCAGATACATGGTCAGACATTATTCTGGCTGTTTCTGTGAGGGTATTTTCGAATGAAATTTACATGTAAAGCAAGGTACTTGAAGTAAAGTAGATTGACCTCCCTCATGAGGGTCAGTTAGTCAGTTCAGTCACTTAGTCGTGTCTGACTCTTTGTGACCCCATGGACTGCAGCATGCCAGGCCTCCCTGTCCATCACCAACTCTTGGAGCTTGCTGAAACTCACGTTCATCAAGTTGGTGATACCATCCACCATCTCATCCCCTGTCATTCCCTTCTCCTGCCTTCAATCTTTCCCCGCATCAAGGTCTTTTCCAATGAGTCAGTTCTCCTCATCAGATGGCCAAAGTATTGGAGCTTCAGCTTCATAAGGGTAGGCCTCATTCAATCAGTTGAAGGGCTTCAAAAAATAAAGGCTGAACTTTCCAGAGCAAATGCTTCCCTAGTGGCTCAAACAGTAAAGGATCCGCCTGCAATGCAGGAGACATGGGTTCAATCCCGGGTTGGGAAGATACCTCAAGGATCTTTCATTTCACTTTTTCCAGAGCAAGAGGGAATTCTGCCTGAACATGTATTTGAAATCAAACTGGAACATCTAGACTACTGACCTCCTCATAAGATTTTGGACTTATCTAGTCTCCATAATTACATAAGCAAATTGCTTAAAAAGAGTATATTTCTCTCTATATATACAACCTGTTGGGCTTCCCTAGTGGCTCCGCGGTAAAGAATCTGCCTGCCAATGCAAGAGATGTGGGTTTAATTCCTGGGTCAGGAAGATCATCCAGAGAAGGAAATGGCAACCCACTCCAGTATTCTTGCCTGGGAAATCCCGTGGATAGAGGAGCCTGGCAGGCTACAGTCCTGGCTAGGGTCACAAAAGAGTTGGACATGACTTAGTGCAATAACAACATAAACCCTGTTAGTTTTGTTTCTCTGGAGCACCCTGACTAGTGCACTATCTATTCAGCCTCAGGTAAGCTCCC
>SJYW01031151.1:37622-55373 GCA_006410735.1 Raphicerus campestris | reverse complement strand
GAGCGACCACCCTGCACCTAACAGTTTGATTGGGTCACTATATCAAAGGATCGTAGATCAGCTGGCTCAAACGACCGAAATCCACTTCTCACGGTTCTGAAGGTTGAGAAGTACCAGATATAGGTGCTTGGCTGATTAGGTTCCTGGCGAGAGGGCTCCTTCTGGCTGGGAGACAGTTGCTTTCTTGCTCTATCCTCACATGGCCTTTCCTCGGTGCATACACGGAGGAGAGGGGGAGAAACGGAGAAGGGGCAGGAGTGGAGAGACAGACAGAGAGAGATCTAAAGCGACCAATCCTATCCGACTAGGGCCCCATCTCTATGACCACATTTAACCTAAGTTACTTTCTAACAGCACCATCTGTAAATACAATCACCCAAGGGGTTAGAGCTTTGACATATGAATACTGACGGGGGGGATGCATTTCAGCTGAACTGCAGAGATATAGTTTTAAGAGATGATACAGAACTAAGCTCAACCAACAGCAGTAGCAATGGAGGAAGACAAGATGCAAAAAGGTAAAATAACGAGACCTGGCCACACATTAAACACCAAGAGTGAAAGGACTACGAAGCTTCTAACATAACTGGCTGAATGGTGCTGCCGTCTGTTTAAAATAGGAAGGCACATTACTGGCCTCGCAGAACCTCAGGGCCTTCAGGCTTAGAAAATGCAGGTCCAGTGACGAATGGAAGTACATAGTCAGACTGAAAACAGGAATTACTGAAGATCTATTCATTCTTCTAATGCTATTCATTCTTCTAAATGCTGTTAACAATTGTCCAATCAAGGAGGAAGACGCAAAGATGCTTATTGCACCATTTTCAACATTTCTGTGTGTTTGAGAAGTTTCACAAGTTAAATGTTGGGGGAAAGGAAGCTGGTGATAGGAACCTGAATACGCTTCACGTTCATGAGTGAGGCTTGCTCCCTGGCAGGGAGTCAATTGCCACTGACAGGTCTGAGATTTGCTTTTGCTCTAGTTACAAACTAATCAGCTAGCCTGTTACTGTTTCATGGGTGCTAATGCAAGACACAAAACTTCTGGGTCACAGACCAAGGGCTTTACTCATTATAGAATATCATCAGCATACTTGCACTGGTTTCCTGGACCCCAAGTCCATGGAGCACAACATGATGTGACCCTAGACGGATGCTGCACACACAGCTGTTCAGACTGAAGCTGTGAAATACCGAACTTGGGGAGCTTACCATTTGACAGCAAGCTGTAAGCAAGCCCGTTCTTTGTCCCAGAGAAAGACCTAACTTCATGCTTCAATATTGCTTCTTGCAAACACAACTCTTGAGAAATGGCCCAAGTGAAAAAGCAGGCAGGGCCTTGTATTCTTGGCATATCCAAGATGACATACGGGAGTACGAGAGATTCACAGCAACTGTCATAATGCTCCCCGACTGAGTTCACTGCCTCTGTGACACCAAACACGTTTATGCCTCAGGCAAAATACTAAGTAAGGTACTTCTAAAAAATAGAATAAACTATTGGGAGACAACTCAAGTCCTAGAATGCATGCTGTTACGCCAGAAAAAAAGTACTCCAAATTCTAGGATTTGATGGGTCCCAAATAAAACAGTGGGCTTCCCAGGTGGCCCTAGTGGTAAAGAAGCTGCCTGCCAAAGCAAGAGACTGAGAGACGCAGGTTTGATCCCTGGGTTGGGAAGATCCCCTGGAGGAGGGCATGGCAACCCACTGCAGTATTCCTGTCTGGAGTATCCCAGGACAGAGGAGCCTGGCATGCTGTAGTCCACGGGGTTACAAACAGTAGGACATGACTGAAGCAACTCAGCAAAGCACGCAACAGATAAAATGGTACAGTCCAAGAGCACCGAAGCATGCCTGCCGGGGAGCAAGCCTCACTCAACAAACGCGACGCGGACAGGCTCCTATCACCAGCTCCCTTTCCCCCAATATTCAACTTGCGAAACTTTTTATACCCACAGAAATGTTGAAAAATAGTATAATAAGCATCTTTACATCTTCCACTTTGATTGGACAACTAACAGCATTTTGCCATATATACTTTCTTTTTATTTTCCTGGGTTTTCCTCTTCTTTAGGACGCATTTAAAAACAGCTTGCAGGCACCATGACTTTCTCCTTAAATATTTCGCTAGCATCACCTAAGAATAAGGACATTTTCCTAGATAACCATAATATGCAATATTTCATACCTGAAAAACATAAACAATTCTTCCTTGTTGCCCCTAAAGAGTACAGAGGTTGTTTCGCCTTATTATTTTTTTTAACCAAAGTTCCATCAGTGTTCATATATGCAAGCTAGTTGCTGTCTCCTTGTTTATTTTCACCTACAACAGTTTCTTTATCCTCAACACACAAATCTTTTCAGTATTTGTCATGGCATTGTCTTCTACATGTCCCTTGTACTGGATTGTGTCCTTGTGGTATCATTTGCTCTTTCCTCTATTCCTCTATTTCACAAAAATGGAATACAACTCTAAAGGGCTGATTAGCATCAGAGTCAGCGTATGTAGCAAGCTATATCCACAGTTAATGCTGTGTACTTCAAACAGCATCCTATCAGAAGACACAGAATGTCAAGTTATTCTACCACTAGCGATACTAACTGTGTTCATCAGGTACTGTGCTGACAGCTAAATCTCTATTTTAAGGTATCTATTTTTCTCCTTACAATTTCAAGAAATCTCTGAGTTGATACTCTGGGAAAAGTGCAAATATTCTGTGCAAACATACTGTGCAAATATTCCCTCACATCCTTCATGAAATCAGTCATTTCAAGAAGGGGTAGTATGGCAGTTTTCCTTTACTAAATTAACAACCACAAACTTAATTTACCAAGTTACCACAAACTTAATAGCTTTAAACAGAGTTCAGCATCTCACAACTTACAGATCACAAATATGGATTGGTTCCACTGGCGTCTCTGCTTTAGGTTTCACAAAGCCAAAATCAAGGGGTCAGCCAGCTGGGCTCTTACCAGGAGGTTCTGGATCAAGTCCCCTTTCAAGTTCACTCAAGTTGTTGGCCAAATCCAGCGCACTGAGTTTTCCATGCTTCTTAGTTTAGGGGTACCCTGAGCTCATGCAGGCCTCTCTCTGGTTCTATCTCAAAGCCAGCAATGGCGTGTGAATCTTTGTGCCTGAAACCTCTCTCCCTGCCTCTACTGCAGAATCTCTGTGATTGACTCTTCTGCCCTTTCTCTTCGGCTTTTAATTGCTCTTGTGATTGTACAGAATTCACCCAGATAATCCAGGACAACCTCCCTATCTTAAGATCTTAAGATCAGTTGACTAGTAATCTTAATTCTATCTGCTGTGTAAGTCACTTCACTTACCGTGAAGTCCCTTCACAGTAGATCCCAGATTAGTGGTTGACTGAATAAGCAGGAAATGGGACTCTTGAGGGAACATCTTTAGAATGATGGTGATTTTCTAATTATATCTTTCTTTTTTTTTTTTTTTACTGTTAGTAGCCAGTGTTCTTAGGTAAAGTAAAACAGTCCTTCTTCTACTGCAAATGAACTACAGTTTCTCATAAAATGTCAAGCTACTTAATTCTTTCCCTTTGATTACCAATTTTCAGATAATTTTCATCTTAGGACAGCAAATTAGCTATATTATAAAAATGCTATGGAATCATGACTTTTAATTATTTTATAATCAATAGAAGCCTTATTCTGTTTTACCCTCAAATTGTCCTAATTTTGGCCAAAGGAAATCCTCTCAGGCTGGGTTTCTTTGTCCTGTTCACATGCTGCCATTAAACTGAGGGTTTACTTTCCAAGAAAGCCAATGTCCTAGGTTCATCTTATATTTTCTCTACCACAGAGATAGTGCTGAGCTAAAACTAGGACCCAGATTTCCTGACAGCCAGGCCTTTGTTTCTGTCACAATATGAGATGTGGGAATTTCACATTATATGAAGGTATTAGTCACACACGATCACTGGCATCAGCGACTCAATGGACATGAGTCTGAGCAAACTCCGGGGGACGGTGAAAGACAGGGAAGCCTGGTGTGCTGCTGTTCACGGGCTCACAAGGGGTCAGACACGACTGAGCGACTGAACAACAACAGATCACATTATATTCAAATATTTGACGACTAACATAATAACATATTATTATTCTTTACTTTAAGTTGTTCCTATTTCAAATACCTGACTATGGCCATTGGAAAAATCCAATTTTTATAGCTGCATAAATTCTATCTTTTTAGTAGTAGTACTTTTCAATAACACTGCACTCTTTTACAACTCAAATTACTAATTTAGGTCCGGGGGGGCGGGGGGAGGTGAAATTATGCCTTTACTTTTTTTGTAAGTGTGGTCCTAGCCATGAATAAAAAGCCAAGCTTTTAAGACTGTTCAATCAATACTATCCTCTTACTAAGCACACTAACAATTTATTAACTTTTAAAGAAGTAAACAAATATCAAAGGAAGTACAAAGACCCAATTTAGGCAAAACATTCAAATCTTTCATNTTACTTTTTTTGTAAGTGTGGTCCTAGCCATGAATAAAAAGCCAAGCTTTTAAGACTGTTCAATCAATACTATCCTCTTACTAAGCACACTAACAATTTAGAAACTTTTAAAGAAGTAAACAAATATCAAAGGAAGTACAAAAACCCAATTTAGGCAAAACATTCAAATCTTTCATTAGAATTTCTTCTGGATTACAAATTCTCCATTTAATAAGAATTCGGTATTGACATGAAAGAGATAGTTGAGAAAACTTGACAAGTTACATGCTGGGTTTTTCCATTCTATTTATTACTTAAATGATAGCCTTTCTAATCTTTCAAAGGAAACGTTATTCCTTGGCATAATATTCGTCTCCAACATATATGCATGAAAACTTCTATTCTGAAAATCACCCTTTCACACCACTCTCTCACTTCTTTAAACTGAAAAGTATCTTTCTAAATTTAGACAAATTAACCAAACTTATTAAAAGGCATATGTTTTTATCAAGTTATATGTAGACAGTAAAAATATATATATACATATTAGCAAAAGCATTTGTTTAACTGTAAAAATGTAACTATGTGAGTGTAAAAGAGTACTCTTTTGTGTAGTTATGACACTGCATTCTAAAAAGAAAATGACATCTCAGTTTATTTTACTTACACAGTTAGTTTAATTTACATAGAAATGATAGAGCATTTCAGGAGCAAGTCTTAAAAACAATTTCTGCTGAATGACTGCTATAATAATCTCCTTAAGAGAGAAATAAACATAAACTAAAACGGCAGTTGGAAACATATATAGTACCTCTCAGCTGAAGACAAAACTCAATATTCTGTAGGAAAACACTTAAGAAAACAGAAGGGGCTTTGGTTCGATTGTTGGCTAAAGTCAAAAGCTGTCTCCTTAAAACTTAAAATTTAAGCACACCAGAAGTTTATTTATTAGGGCAGGCTCTCAGAAAAAAAACTCAAATTTCTGAATTCTGCCCTATCCATCACAGAGGAGAAAAGTTTTTTCAGTGCTTTTACATGGAGGGCACCGGTGAGAGACTTGTCACAGGTTCTCGCGTAACAGAACTAGAACTAGAGACCTTATTGGTAATAAGAAGCATTAAACTATTTTCAGAATTTAAACACAATGTTTACATGTTTTCTGGGAACTCTAGATAGAGAGTTCTCTATATGAGAGCTGGCATTTTCAGAATTATGGTGACATGTCTTGAGACTGACTATGAGGCTCACAGTCAAAACTTCTCTGACTCTTCATTGGCATGAAAGTAAAGTCAAAGTGTCAGTCGCTCAGTTGTGTCCAACTCTTTGCAACACCATGGACTGTAGCCCACCATGTTCCTCTGTCCATGGAATTCTCCAGGCAAGAATATTGGAGTGGGTTGCCATTTCCTTCTTCAGCGGATGCTTCCTACCATGAAATTCCCTGGACATCTAACAAATCTGTCCTCTGCGCTAGAAGAAGACACAATCCCTATCTTCTAAGTCTGCTTCCTAATCAGACATCTTAAAAAATGATGGTTCAGAACAAAAGCTGTCAACGCCTTTGCTCAAAGATCTGCAGAAGAGATCCAAGAAAATCTGTATTCCAGAAAACATAAACTTAATTTCATATATTCTTTATGCTACTGTTTAACCAAATAATTCATTTTGACTACTTTTATTAGACAGCCAAAATATAAATAGAACTTTCAGCTTTTCTTTATAGAAATCAAGCAGTTGTCAGTTATCACAGTGAACAAACGTGTTTATATGCATTTTATGAAAAACACAGAATATGACATCAAAAATCAGAGACATCACTTTGCTGACAAAGGTTCATACAGTCAAAACTACGGTTTTTCTAGTAGTCATATACAGATTTGAGAGCTGGACCATAAAGGAGGCGAGTGCCAAAGAACTGATGCTTTTTAATCGTTGGTTCTGGAGAAGACCTCAGAGTCCCTTGGACTGCTAGGAAATCAAACCAGTCCATCCTAAAGGAAATCAACCCTGAATATTTACTGGAAGGACTATGTTGAAGCTGAAGCTCCAGTACTTTGGCCACCTGATGCAAAGAGCTGACCCACTGGAAAAGACCCTGATAGTGGGAAAGATTGAGGGCAGGAGAATAGGGCGACACAGGATGAGATGGTAGGATGGCATCATCAACTCAATGGACCCGAGTTAATAAGCGAGACAGTGAAGGACAGGGAAGCCTGCCATGCTGCCTGCAGTCCATGGGGTTGCCAAGAGTCTGAGATGACTAAGCAACTGAACAACAACAATATGACACTAATGAGTAAAACTCTGAGCTTTAACAAAACATTCACTTGAATGACAAATGACATTTTCAAAGGTTCCTACGAGTGGTGGCATTAAAGAGGCATGTAATGTTTCACAAGGCCTAATGCTTTATCAAGTCAAAGATACGTAGTTTATATTTAATTTATTAGCCAATACCAATTTTCTTCCTATAAACACTTTTTTGTAACTTTCAGTAATAACTGATAACTGTATTTGTATATACTTAAAACGCACAATAAGATGATTTTATAATTGCCAGGAAATTTCTAAGAAAAATTGCCAAGACCAGGATAATTAACACATCCATCATCTCACATAATTAACAATGGTAACTCTCTGTGCTTTTTGTTTTAGATAAGCATTTAAAAAAAGACTTATTCTTCCTGGCACAGCAGAGGACTCAACCTCCTAAAAACATTTTTTAAAAAAATTTAGCATCAATTTGTTCCCCTTATAATGACTCATTACGAAATATCAAGGTCATGAAAAAATTTGTGTAAAAACATAAAATTTTAAACTGAAATTATGTTTCTAACGCTACCACTAAAAATTAAAAAAAATACAAAAACCTTTTTGAATCATTTTGTAGAAAGAACACATGTACTGCTTCAATTCAAACCTTTATTCTGACTATTTAAAATTGGAATAAAAAACAAGGTTAAATCATATACACAATCATACCTCTCCTAGTGCTTCATATCTTTTCTGGTTCCATCTGTGCAAGTCTTCCCGGTAGTTAAAAACAAACGGCTCCCCAGTTTTTATGTGTCTTAACTGCCCCTCTAGAAGACAAACAAACAAGTTTATTTGTTAAAATAGTGCTATGATTCAGAGTATATTTATAAGAATATGTAAAGCATAATNAGGAGAATAGGGCGACACAGGATGAGATGGTAGGATGGCATCATCAACTCAATGGACCCGAGTTAATAAGCGAGACAGTGAAGGACAGGGAAGCCTGCCATGCTGCCTGCAGTCCATGGGGTTGCCAAGAGTCTGAGATGACTAAGCAACTGAACAACAACAATATGACACTAATGAGTAAAACTCTGAGCTTTAACAAAACATTCACTTGAATGACAAATGACATTTTCAAAGGTTCCTACGAGTGGTGGCATTAAAGAGGCATGTAATGTTTCACAAGGCCTAATGCTTTATCAAGTCAAAGATACGTAGTTTATATTTAATTTATTAGCCAATACCAATTTTCTTCCTATAAACACTTTTTTGTAACTTTCAGTAATAACTGATAACTGTATTTGTATATACTTAAAACGCACAATAAGATGATTTTATAATTGCCAGGAAATTTCTAAGAAAAATTGCCAAGACCAGGATAATTAACACATCCATCATCTCACATAATTAACAATGGTAACTCTCTGTGCTTTTTGTTTTAGATAAGCATTTAAAAAAAGACTTATTCTTCCTGGCACAGCAGAGGACTCAACCTCCTAAAAACATTTTTTAAAAAAATTTAGCATCAATTTGTTCCCCTTATAATGACTCATTACGAAATATCAAGGTCATGAAAAAATTTGTGTAAAAACATAAAATTTTAAACTGAAATTATGTTTCTAACGCTACCACTAAAAATTAAAAAAAATACAAAAACCTTTTTGAATCATTTTGTAGAAAGAACACATGTACTGCTTCAACTCAAACCTTTATTCTGACTATTTAAAATTGGAATAAAAAACAAGGTTAAATCATATACACAATCATACCTCTCCTAGTGCTTCATATCTTTTCTGGTTCCATCTGTGCAAGTCTTCCCGGTAGTTAAAAACAAACGGCTCCCCAGTTTTTATGTGTCTTAACTGCCCCTCTAGAAGACAAACAAACAAGTTTATTTGTTAAAATAGTGCTATGATTCAGAGTATATTTATAAGAATATGTAAAGCATAATAAATGATGTCTAATAAAAATTTAATGTCTCAGGAAATTCTCATTGTTTTCATTAGATCTTTTTCTTTAAATATCCATATAGTGCAAAGATATACATAGTATAAAAGAAGGACCCAAGTACTCAAAGGCTATGTCTTCCATCTTCATTTCTCTAACCCAAAGCAAATTAACAATATTTGAAGGCCTATAACATATGAAGATTTTTGCTAGCTACAGCCATCAACATGGTCCCGATTCTTAAGCTTAGAGGTTACCTGAGGAGTAAAACCATAAATATTTAAAAGTGAAGTAACTTTTTACAAAGAATGAAGTCAACAATCTAAAAAACCGCTACAGGCAGTTCACATAAAGTCTAAAATGAGTTTAGAAAAACGAAGGATCCCTATAGGCTAGAATAGGTTCAAAGGTTTTAATGAAATTTCTCACCTGGCTTGAAATACAAATACGATTTCAAACAGAAATGGGAGAGAGACAGTGAACCAAGGCAGGTTTAGACTGCTAGGTAGGAAGTTAGGCATGAGCAACAGGGGGTAACCTAGCTGAAAAGGAGGCAAACTGATCTCTAAACCCCCTCTCAGACACACCCAGGGGGGCTCACAGATTTGCTACAAAAATAACCAGAGAGACTGTTCCAACTCCAGCACAGGGAGCCCTAGGCACAGAGTGGATACAAACTAACCATGGGGGCTTCCTCAAGAAACCTTAGGCAGCTAGGAGCCTGTTAAGGGTTCATAAATATTCTACACATATATATACAGCTGATTACAACAGCCTGAATTATGGGAAGACGCACGCAACAGAGCCTGTAGTTTTATAACTTGCAATTGTCAATCGGCCTTGAACGTATGCCTAGCTGCATTCCCCTTCTTGACTGGTGGGGGGTATAAGCCCTGTTCTGCATAGGGCACAACCAAGAGGAGGAGACAGGAAGTATAAAAGGGGGAAATCAAGGATTGTTATGACGACTCCTTTGGGATCAGCCAGCTTCCACATTCTGGGAGTGTCTGTCTAAGAAAAGATCTGTCTGCTTGAGCCAGCCTGAACTGTGACTTGTCTGTTGTTTTAAACCCTTTAGTGAGTGAAGTTGCTCAGTCGTGTCCAACTCTGCGATCCCATGGACAGTAGCCAACCAGGCTCCTCCGTCCATGGGATTTTTCCAGGCAAAAATACTGGGGTGTGTTACCGTTTCCTTCTCCAGGGGATCTTCCCAAACCAGGGATCGAACCCGGGTCTCCTGCACAGTAGGCAGACGCTTTACCGTCTGAGCCACCAGGGATTTTTAGTCTGTTCCAAATTTTTGTTTTGAGGAGATGAGAACTGAGGAAGAGAAATAAACCGACCTGATAAGACTGTCAAGACACACTCACAAAGTTCAATCACTGTACTGACAATAAATAACTTTATTAATAATTTCAATGGCCCAAGCAACCAGAAGGCACAGGCAAAGAGGGAGTGGTTTGCAACAGCCTGGCTGTGTCTTCACAGTCTTCTCTTCTCACTGGATAGCATGCTCTGGTCCAGAACAGGTGCTGTCTCTAAGAGGGGCATGCGAGTTACTGCACACATTGGTAAGCATGCTGGTTATAAACACTTCTGCTTTATGTGCCAGGGAGTTGTACGGCTCACGTGATATTTTTTCAAAGAGACATGCAATCACACATCTTCAGATTATAGGGTTAACTTCAAGCAATGGCAAACCAGTTAACGTGTTCAAAATACTTCATGGAGAAGGATTCTCCCCATGGCAGACCAAGCTACCTGTCTTGTCTCCCCGGAAGCATTCTCCTGGTATTCAGGAGAGAAAAACAGATCAAGTGCTTTAACAACTTCCCTCCCCTCTACTCAGACAATGAAAACATAATTTTGAAAATAAACAAACAAAAAAAAAGATGGCAAGTTCAAATAATGGTGAACAACCCAGTTTAACAGAAACAAAGAGAGTACTCAGACGAATTGAATAATACAACAGTGGCGAACACAGGAAATCAAATAGTAGAAGCCTCAAACTTTAGCCTTTAGCCTTTATCCTAGGAGTGGCAGAAGAGGCACATGGTCAAGCTAAGCTGAGTTATTCGTATTTGATTTTTATCCAATGAGGGCTTGCAAGAGTGAAGAAAGACTTGAAAGGAAAGCTGTGGCACCAGAGCTAAAATCCAGGAAACATTACTACTCTAAGAAAAACTATCTCATATCATTATTTTTATGGATCAATTTTACTACACATACTCAGTAGTTTTAAGATAAGTGCTAATTCTTATTTCTAAAGCTTTTTAATACTCAAATGAGACACAGCACTAGATCACCGTAACGAACACTCATTTATGGCCAGATGATGACATATCATATCAATTACAAGGTACATCTATGTCTTTCTTTTAAGGACAAGGAAATTCCCATTTAGGATACCAATACAAGTGAATTTAAGGTATCTGCAAATCTGACATTTGTGATTTTGACTGAAGCAACCTTAAAGGCATGTGGCACATAGTAACGTGTAATACTGCTGCAGCTAAAATTCAAAACGTATTTTCTATGGGACTGTTCTGTGAAAGGGAACTGACTGACTGAGAGAGGGAGTTTATGTAGTTAGATGTAGATATATCTACATCTCAAAGAGAGGTCTGCTGTTTTTTTTTTAATTCTCTACTCATTTTGAACATGATTCTCATTAAGTCGATAATGATTTTGATACTTAGGAAAAATGAGCCTTGCCAAAATAGCCAACTACTAACACTAGTATTAAAAGTAAAAAGAACATAAAGAGGCAAAGAGAGTAAGCATTCTTAACCAGAAGAGATAACCTGGATCACTTACAGTTGGATTTGCAAATAGTATTTCTCAAAGGTTTGGAAAATCTCTTTAGCAACTGTCAAGGTCTGATTTAGGACATTTTAGAGTCTCCTAAAATCAGTTGTAAAATCTCTGATGTATAACCAAATGCATGTTATTTTGAAAAGTGTATCCATATATTTTACCAGGTTGGTGGTAGAATCTGAGACCCAAGATAAGCTATCAATGACCTACATGAATTAATAAACTGAAAATATTTAAGACACTTTCTGACAACAGTAAGAATCCAATAAAAATCAGCCATCATGGAAGACAAGCTTCAAACTCAAAACAGTTTGTTGCTGAGTTATATGTGTGTGTGTGTGTGTGTGTGTGTGTGTGTGTGTGTGTGTGTTGGTGATACGAAAGCGTGATTTCTCACAGTACTGCACCAAAGTATAGGGAGTAAGAGTGAGGGTGTAAGGTGAAAGCCTCACCTTCATCTTTCAAGGCGAAGGCATTCGAGCTGGGCTGTACACCAAATGCAACTGGAGAACGGCTGGCTAAACAGGCACTTAAACACAAAGAGTATTTGAAAAGGTACAATGACTTGAAAGAACAAGGTATCCGTTTGATGCAGGTAAAAAGAATCTCTTCCCCTTTGTTACAGTTTTCTTTTTCTTTAGAGTGAACTCTGTATCTTAATTTTTCTTTACCCAACTAAGAACTTCAAAGTTCTTTAGAAAAATTTAGAAGCTTCTTTCAGTCAATGAAAGTTTCAATTCAAAGCTTTCATGAAAGTTTTTGCATTATAAACCCTGAAAAAAAGTCCCCGGAGATTCTAAGATAGGACTGCTCTCTTAGGGATTTAATACTGAAACTAGTTTCTTGGTTTCAAATCCTCACATCTTTAAAAAAAATACTCACCATTCACCGTGAATTCAACCCTGAACTGCATCATGCTAAAAATAAGATCCATAAAAGTGGCATTCTCTCCTTGGAATGCAAGAATCTTTGCCCATACTGTAAGTCTACATTTATGCAAGACAATGTCCAAGATACTTTAAAAAAAATATGTGATAGGTGTGTGCAAGGGTGCTTACACATTCAGGTGTAAGTCCATGAAAGCACACGTGCATTTGCAAAGGTGTAGGTGTGTCCCGAAAGTGAGTGTGTGCATGCAAGAATGTAAACATGTAAGCAAAGATGTGTGTGTATGAACGTATCTGATAAGAAAATGAGAGCTAAAGTGTATTGCTTCTTTGTCTTTCATTTCCTTTAAGAAATGTTCAAGGAAGATGAAAGGTAGACTTCAACAGAAACAGGTGTCTTCTATTCATAAAGCAAACACAGTTCTATGATTCATCTGCAGTGCCAACACATGCCCCCATCCCTGGCCTGAAAGAGGAGTCTGGTCATTGTTTCAAAGGGGCAGGAGCAATGTCAGTCTCAGAGTTCTTTAGAGTCTGTTAAACTATAAAGAAATTTTAAATTTTCTTTTAAAAACAAAATATTACTACTCACACATACTTTGCCAAAAGATACCCTTTATTAAAAAGAAATTAATATCAGAAAAGAGATCAAGGTTCCTAATATGTTCTAATACTTTCTAACATGTCTCTAATATATTCTAATATGTTCAGTTAATATTCTAGTACACAGAGACTATCACTATAAGCTCTAGTACCCATAATTGATACTGCAAAGACACATCGATCTAAGGCGGCTTCACTGGCAGTAACTGTATGGACGCTGCAAAAAACCAGAGATTCTCCTGTGGCAATATTCACAGCTTCAAGTACATCAAGTGACAGGACATCTGAACTCTTCTTGTAACTTACTGTATAGTTCCTCTTCCGCAACCTGGCTCTGACCTGGTGTTAGAAACCTGACTAGGCTTTTTCCCTTTTTGTGGGTGGTATGACAATAGTCAATGTGAACAGAATAAAGTAATCCATGTAAAATTGAAAACACACACACGCAGTGATGACAGATTACCAACTCAGCTGATGCAGTACATCAGACAGCGATAATTCAAATGCTACCTGGCCTGTAACAACAGTCTCTCTCAAGTATTACAGTATTATTAATCCAGTTTCATGGTTCTTTGTACAAAAAACATTCTTGCGATCTATGGTACCTTATTCCAAGTCCCAAGCTTACTTTATTCAGAACTTAGTGAAGTTTTACAATAAGAATGTTGCCTAAAAAATAATAACGGAATCAAGTATTATGTTTTAAAACAGTGTCACAGATAATTAGCGCCAGTCACTTCATCTTTTAAATAAACACACGAAATAATAACGTCTTTCCACACCATTAACGGGGAGTTCCAGCTGGATACAAGAGAGCCGAACTCTCAAGACTGAAAATACCTAAGCTGAATTAAATTCATATCCGTTGGTTTAAGTGACTTGACAAGTATGAGAAATTATTATTTGGCTCTTTTACTTGACAGAAGAATTTCATCACAAAAGGATAAGATATTGTTTCTCAAAAGAAACACACAAAACTTTCTAGCTGTCAAATAAAAGTTTAGGATTGTTTATTTTCTATTAGCATCGTTAAACAAATTTTGCATATATACAGCACATACCACTTACTTTCATTAAAAGCATATTCAAATCCTTCCAGTGTATCAGGAAAATCAAGAGGTGGTTCATCTTTTTTCATTAGTTCATCCAAATCTATCCTAGATAATAAATCTAGAAAAGAAATGACATGAAAATTACTTATATTCATTTTGATAATTAATAACAAAGATGGTATCTTACATTATTTTAATTTTTTTCTTTTTCTATTAGGTTACTTTTTATGTGTTGCCTTAAATGGCAAGATTCTTATTAATAATTTAACTTACCAAAATGCTTCATTGTGATGACAANTGACATGAAAATTACTTATATTCATTTTCATAATTAATAACAAAGATGGTATCTTACATTATTTTAATTTTTTTTCTTTTTCTATTAGGTTACTTTTTATGTGTTGCCTTAAATGGCAAGATTCTTATTAATAATTTTTTAACTTACCAAAATGCTTCATTGTGATGACACACAGTATCAATCAATATAACAAAAGTACTTTCAAAACTGTAATTCTCCAATCACAACTCAGATCTTATGTACCACAGTGATTAATTATGAACTTCTTTCCCTTCGGAATATACAGCTACTAATTTGTACCTTATTAACCTCCTTCTATTATTTTTTTAATTTTCAGATATTAATATGACTTTTAAAGATCACCAAATGTTACTAGTGCTATGAAAAAGGGAACTTAAAAATCTAAATAATAGTAATATACCATCAGTCAGTTCAGTTGCTCAGTCGTGTCTGACTCTCTGCAACCCCATGGACTGCTGCTCCCTGTCCATCACCAACTCCAGGAGCCTGCTCAAACTCATGTCCATCAAGTCAGTGATGCCATCCAACCATCTCATCCTCTGTCGTGCCCCCCCCCACCTTCAATATTTCCCAGCATCAGGGTCTTTTCCAGTGAGTCAGTTCTTCACATCAGGTGGCCAAAGTATTAGAATTTCAGCTTCAGCATCAGTCCTTCCAATGAATATTCAGGACTGATTTCCTTTAGAATGGACTGGTTGGCTCTCCTTGCAGTCCAAAGGACTCTCAAGAATCTTCAACAATACCACAGTTCAAAAGCATCCATTCTTCGGTGCTCAGCTTTCTTTATAGTCCAACTCTCACAGCCGTACATGACTGCTAGAAAAGCCACAGTTTGACTAGACGGACCTTAGTTGGCAAAGTAATGTCTTTGCTTTTTAATATGCTGTCTAGGTTAGTCATAGCTTTTCTTCCAAAGAGCAAGCGTCTTTTAATTTCATGGCTACAGTCACCATCTGCAGTGATTTTGGAGCCCAAATAAAGTCTCTCACTGTTTCCACTGTTTCCATTATTCTACTTTTAGAAGGGAAATAACAATAGTAAAATAAAACACGCTAACTGGAGAAAACAGGCTGACACAAAACCGTTTCTATTCTTCACATCATTTGACTATACATAATAAAAGACTGTCAATAATATTTTGCAAATAAGCGTTTTATTTCTGAATCATTTTAGACACAGATAAGCTGAAAGATAGTACAGAAGGGTCTATATCCAGTTTTCCCTATTGTTAACATTCTGCCTTACCATGCTATGTTTGCTACAATGAAGAAACCAACGTTAGTACATTACTATTAACAGAGCCCAGATATTATTCACCCGTTTTTCCATTAATTTCCATTTTCTGTTCCACGATTCTGCCCAGGACACTACAATGCAAACAGTCATCCCGGCTCCTCAGTCTCATCTTTTTATTTTGTGAGCATTTTCTTATTTCCTGTTACTACACGGTGTTGCAGGCGTGTCTTGCATTTTCCCTGCCCCAGCCTCAAATCAGTCTGTCAACCGAATGTAACAATTTCTTACAGGTTATTAGAGGATGAGGCAAAAATTCCCACTATACGGTGTCATCCTTGTGTCACATGCAAACTTGGAACAAATAAAAGATAAACTTCAAAGTGATTTCTCTCTCAAAAGATTTTCTTTTTTAAGTTTAGATTTGGGGACTTTTTTCCCCATTCAAACTCAACTTCCTGAAGAGAGAAAAAACTCCTAGGACACATAGTATAGCAAACCAGCAACTTCCCACCCCCAACCCTGGCCTTTGTTTAAAACAAAAGAATCTCAGAAGTAACACTTTATTTCTGTCTCTCACTTACAGAGATATAATAAATCCATCTGTACAGATCATAAAAACATGCCAGAGGAAAAAATAGTTTGTCTACCTCCAGTCTCGAGTCTCTCTCTGTGGGACACAGAGATAAGATATCAAAAAACTTGTAAAAAAAAAAAAAAGTCATTGTTTAAAACTCTTTAAACTACTGCATCAGATAAACCTCAACGTACATAAAAATATACCATCTTCAACATACAAGTGAGTTTATTTTAAAAAAATCTGAAAATTATCTAGTAAAATAAAAAATGTCACAAAGTATGCATACTAGGGCAAATGGGTACATGCTGACAAATTTCTGATTCATTAGTAAGGTTCTGAACAATGTGTAAATCTTTGCAAAACTGATTAAAATATTTATCAAAAATTGGCTTGAAGATTCTCACTTTTCTCCTTCCATTGAATTAAATTCTTTTATTTCACCGTCATCCTCCACAGTTCAAAACTTAGAATCCTCTTTAATCAGATACACACAAAACCATCCAAAATATAAGCAGCTATATGTCTAATATTGATTTTCTATCAGCTCAGATCATAAAATGCCATCTAACATCTACATATCATCTTAAAGATTTCACATACTATACTTCATTTGACCATCACAGCCCTATAAAGAGTAGCACATGTTATCTTCACTGTCTTTGAGACAAGGAAATAAGCCCAGAGATGTAAAATGGCTTGCCCAAAATTATACCTTAATAGTAAACCCCTATACTTTTATTCTATGTCCTGTATAAGCTCCAATATAGTCTAACCCCTCTCTTCATTACCTTATAAAAAGAATAAACTCTTCTGAATATAGAAATATGCTTTTGCTTTGACCAAAAAGTTCCTTTGAATGATGAATAACTAAACTAAAACATGTATTCCTCAAACTCCTTCTCTGTCAATTAGAGAACTAGATGTGGATATTTTTAATTTAACTGGCATTGAGTGTGTATGCTCAGTCACTCAGTCACATCCAACCCTTTGCAACCCCATGGACTGTAGCCCACCAGGCTCCTCTGTCCATGGGCTTCTCCAGGCAAGAATACTGGGGTGGGTTGCCATACCCTTCTCAAGGGGTCTTCTTGACCCAGGGATCAAACCCAGGTCTCCCGCATTGCAGGTGAATTCTTTACCATCTGAGACACCAGGGAAGCCTAAGAATTCTGGAGTGGGTAGCCTATTCCTTCTCCAGGGGATCTTCCCATCCCAGGAATCAAACCGGGGTCTCCTGCACTGCAGGCGGATTCTTTACCAGCTGAGCTACCAGGGAAGCCGACTTGAGAAGACTCAGAAACAAACTTTCAGAAATTATTTTTCTGCTTTCTAAAAGGAAAACAAAGCTATATAACTGCATTTTGCAGAAACTTGGTTCCAAAGGCAGTATATTAGGTAAAAATCAAGTATAATAGAACATTTCCATGCAAAATCCCTTCAATCTCCTATAAAATACAGTACAACTGAATCCTTATAACCTAAATATACATCAGATGTAACCACTGTTTTTTCTAAAACACATCTCTGGTCATTAAAGCCATTTAGCAACTAGAATTCTAAACTTCAACTAAACATATGAAGTAATTGGATAAAAA
>SJYW01031151.1:0-30355 GCA_006410735.1 Raphicerus campestris | reverse complement strand
AACATTTGAGTCTGCAGACTGGGTCAAGCAGGTGGCCCCCCACCTCCAATACAGACGAATTCATCCAATCCACTGAAGGCCTAAGTAGAACAAAAATGGTGAGTAAGACAGAATTCCTACTCTCTGTATGACTGTCTTCAAGCTAGGACATCAACCCTCTCCTGCCTTCACAGCACAGGTTCAGGATTTTGTCACAAAGCCTTACTATCCACTGTAGGTAACTAGTCTCTTTTTGAGAAATACCTCTTGGCCTGCTACTGGGCCTGAGTGGAGACTGAACACTTAACCACAGGCTGCCAGCTTACCATGAGACCTTAGCAGGCCATCATGAACTAGGAGGTAACTGACACACCAAGAATTAAAGTTGGGTGTGTACCATAGCACCCCATCATCAAATAGGGAGTGGTGTGTATGTGGTTAGGACTGAGCAAGCCCTGAAGACAAAAATAAGTAACATGCCGGAGAAGCCCAAATGCCTAGGGTCTCCACTCCTACGACACCGCCTTCTATTCATCAGCACGCACCTAAAGCCTCATCAGCTGGCAGAAGAAGAGAAAACTCGAGTCTGGATCACAGATGGTTCTGCATGATACTCAGTCTCCACCTAAAAGTGGACAGCGGAAGCATCAGAGGCCCCTTTGGGGACATCCCTAAACACCAGTGGTGAAGGGAGATCTTCCCAGTGGACAGAACTGAGAGCAGGGCACCTGGTTGTTCCACTTCTCTGGAAAGAGATATGCCCAGAGAAGTGACTATAAAATGATTCATGGGCATGTGGTCAATCGTCTGGCTGGATGGTCAGGGACTTGGAAGGAACACGATCGGAAAACTGGTGACAAGGAAACGTGGAAAAGAGGTATGTGGACAGACATCTCTAAATGAGCAACAGAATGTGAAAATATCAGCACCCCAAGTGAATGCTCACTAAAAGGTAAGCTCAACAGAGGAATATTTTAAAAACCAAGTGCACAGGATGATCCTTTCTGTGGACACCCGTCGGCCTTATCCTGGTCAAATCCGTCACCACCCAATGAGCTCAAGAACAAAGTGGCCACCGTGGCAGGGTTGGAGGTCATGTGTGGGCTCAAAATATGACCCTGTACCCACCAAAGCCAACCTGGGTACCGTCATAGCTGGGTGTCCAATTTGCCAGCAGCAGAGACCACCGTGGCAGCCCTCAACATGGCACCATGTCCTGGGGGTGATCAGCCAAGTAACTGGAGGCAGGTTAATTACATTGGATCAATTCCATCATGAAAGGGGCAGAATTTTGTTCTTACTGGATTAGATCCTTTCTCTGGATACAGATTGGCCTTCCCTGCACTCAAGGCTTCTGACACATCTAACTATCTGTGGACTTGCAGGATGCTTTATCCCCCATCCTGGTATTCCACACAGCATTGTTTCTGATCAAGGAACTCACGCCCCAGCAACAGAAGTGCAGCAGTGGGCCCATGCTCACGGAACTCACGCGTCTTACCGTGTCCTCACCATCTTGAAGTGGCTAATTTGACAGAATGGTGGGCTGCCTTCTGAAGATTCAGTTACAGGGCCAGCTGGACGGCAGAATCTTGCAGGCCTGGACCAAGATTCTCCAGGAGGCAGTATATACTCAGAACCAGTGTCTAACATACAATGCTATTTCTCCCAGAGCCAGAACTCACAGGTCTAGAAATTAAGGGGTGAAAATGCGAGTGCCGCCACTCACTATTACCTAGTGAATAAGGGAAGAATATCTGTTCTAATTACTCTTATTTAACATAGCACTGGAAGTCTTAGCCAGGGCAAAAAAGTAAGATGGTTAATGAAGAAATAGAACTGCCCAATTAGCAAATAACATGATGGTCTACATAGAAAACTCCAATAAAACCTCTGAAAAAAATAAGCAACTTCCAAAAAGTCACAGACTATATCAGTACACAAAATTTGACTGTATTTCCATAAATGATCAGTAAATGTGTGACAACTGAAATTAAAAACACAATACCATTTATAATCACTCTAAAATTATAATACAAATCTAATAACATATGTATAAGACTCAGTTATATGATGAAGATTGCAAAGTGTCAATGAAGGAAATCTAAGATCTAAATAAACGACAGATACTCCATGTTCATGGATTGGAAACATCAGTTCTAGTAAAGACGTAAATTCTCCTCACATTCGTCTATAGGCTTGAATGCAATCTCTATCAAAATGCAAGTAAATTATTTACTGTGTAATGTCACCCTGCTTATTTAACTTATATGTAGAGTACATCATGAGATATGCTGGACTGAATGAAGCACAAGCTAGAATTATGATTGCTGGGAGAAATATCAATAACCTCAGATATGCAGATAACATCACATTTATGGCAGAAAGCCAAGAAGAACTAAAGAGCCTCTTGATGAAAGTGAGACAGGAGAGTGAAAAAGTTGGCTTAAAACANTAAATTATTTACTGTGTAATGTCACCCTGCTTATTTAACTTATATGTAGAGTACATCATGAGATATGCTGGACTGAATGAAACACAAGCTAGAATTAAGATTGCTGGGAGAAATATCAATAACCTCAGATATGCAGATAACACCACATTTATGGCAGAAAGCCAAGAAGAACTAAAGAGCCTCTTGATGAAAGTGAGAGAGGAGAGTGAAAAGGTTGCCTTAAAACACAACATTCAGAAAACTAAGAGCATGGCATCTGGTCCCATCATTTCATGGCAAATAGATGGGGAAACAATGGAAACAGTGACACACTTTATTTTGGGGGGCTCCAAAATCACTGCAGATGTTGACTGCAGCCATGGAATTAAAAGATGCCTGCTCCTTGGAAGAAAAATTATGACCAACCTAGATAGCATATTAAAAAGCAGAGATATTATTTTGCCAACAAAGGTCCATCTATTCAAAGCTATGATTTTTCCAGTAGTCATGTATGGATATGAGAGTTGGACTATAAAGAAAGCTGAGCACAGAACNTGCCTGCTCCTTGGAAGAAAAATTATGACCAACCTAGACAGCATATTAAAAAGCAGAGATATTATTTTGCCAACAAAGGTTCATCTATTCAAAGCTATGGTTTTTCCAGTAGTCATGTATGGATATGACAGTTGGACTATAAAGAAAGCTAAGCACTGAACAATTGATGCTTTTGAATTGTGGTGTTGGAGAAGACTCTCGAGAGTCCCTTGGACAGCAAGGAGATCCAACTAGTCCATCCTAAGGGAGATCAGTCCTGGGTGTTCACTAGAAGGACTGATGTTGAAGCTGAAACTCCAATACTTTGGCCATCTGATGTGAAGAGTTGACTCATTTGAAAAGCCCTGATGCCGGAAAAGATTGAGGGCAGGAGGAGAAGGGGACAACTGCTGCTGCTGCTGCATCGCTTCAGTCGTGTCCGACTCTGTGTGGCCCCATAGATGGCAGCCCACCAGGCTCCCCCGTCCCTGGGATTCTCCAGGCAAGAACACTGGGGTGGGTTGCCACTTCCTTCTCCAATGCCTGAAAGTGAAAAGTGAAAGTGAAGTCATTGAGTCGTGTCCAACTCTCAGCGACCCCATGGACTGCAGTCTACCAGGCTCCTCCGTCCATCGGATTTTCCAGGCAAGAGTACTGGAGTGGGGTGCCATTGCCTTCTCTGTAAAGGGACAACAGAGGATTAGATGATTGGATGGCATCACCGACTTGATGGACATGAGTCTGAGCAAGCTCTGGGAATTAGTAATGGACAGGGAGGGCTGGTGTGCTGCAGTCCATGGGGTCGCAAAGAGTCGGACATGACTGAGCAACCGAACTGAAATTATTATTTTTTACAGTTATAGACAATTTTACTCTTAAAATTTATATGGAAAGGCAAAAGACCTAGAAAAGCCAAATAATAAGAATGAATTTGGGAGAATCATCCTAGCCAAACTTAAGACTTACTATTTAGGTTCAGTAATCAAGAGTATGTACTGGAGGAGAGACAGACACAGATACGTGGAACAAAATAAGAGACCCTCAAAAGATGAAGAAGTAATTCAACAGTGCAAAAGATTTTTTTTTTTCACAAGTAGTGCTGGTGCAATTGGACATCAATAGGCAAAAAATGCAAACCCTGACCTAAGGCTCATCTCTTAAATAAAAATTAACTCAAAACACATCATTAGTTTAAATGTAAAATCTAAAACTATAAAACTCTTAGAGGAAACATAAAAGAAGATCTTCATTAAGCAGGACTAAGCCAAGAGTACTCAGACCTAGTACCAAAAGCACAGTTCACAAAAGAGAAAAACTGATTAATAGGACTGTTTGAGGGATAAATTTTATTCTGTCAATTTGCTCTAAGATACACTTTATTTAACATTTGCCATTTTATCTTCTAATATTTTCAATTTTGACTACTTCACTAATCATTACAAGCTCATGTGCTAAGCATTTATATTCCTATTGTACCAGTGAAGAAAATGATGCAGAAAAGATAAGCAATTTGTTTCATGGTAAGTGGGAAAACCTCAGTTTGTATTCAGAAAGTTCTATATTTATAACCTTATTACTATATTTAGACTACCCAAATGCTTTTAACATCACTATACAACCTCTAAAATCCAGAAAACCAATCTGATTTCTTATATACTGCTTGTGGAAGTTTAAATTGGAACCACAACTTGAGAGATCACATTTTCACATTATCAGGTAAGGTTGAAGGTAGACAAAAGCTTTCCAAGTGGAAACCCAGCAAATCCATTTGGATGAAAACACACCCATTCCCTCATTCGTTACCGTCTTTTGTAAANAATTGGAACCACAACTTGAGAGATCACATTTTCACATTATCAGGTAAGGTTGAAGGAAGACAAAAGCTTTTCAAGTGGAAACCCAGCAAATCCATTTGGATGAAAACACACCCATTCCCTCATTCGTTACTGTCTTTTGTAAATTAACTATTATTCTGAGTGTGTTGGTCTATCTCAGCAGCATACAAACATGCAGTGAAACCTTCCATAGAGTTGTCTATTGTTTAGTCACGAAGTCACGGCTGACTCTTCTGCAACCCCATGGACTGTAGCCCACCAGAATCCTCTGTCCATGGGATTCTCTAGGCAAGAACACTGGAGTGGGTTGCCATTTCCTTCTCCAGGGGATCTTCCCAACCCAAGGATCTAACCCTCACCTCCTGTGTCTCCTGCACTGGCAGACAGAATCTTCACCACTGCGCCACCTAGGAAGTCCATTATTGATTATTGATGACCTTGATATACACTGGATAAAGGTCCTTTGTCAGATATGTGCAGTGCTTAGTCACTTCAGCCACGTCCAACTCTCTGCGACCCCATGGACCACGGCCAGCCAGGCTCCTCTGTCCATGGGGTTCTCCAGGCAAGAATATTGGAGTAGAGTGCCATTTTCTTCTCCAGGGATAAAAGTATGAAGTGAGTGAAGTGAAGCCGCTCAGTCATGTCCAACTCTTTGCGATCCCATGGCCTACCAGTCTCCTCCGTCCATAGGATTCTCCAGGCAAGAGCACTGGAGTGGGTTGCCATTTCCTTCTCCAGATATATGAATTGCAAATATTTGTCCCTATCTAGATGGCAACCCACTCCAGTGTTCTTGCCTGGAGAATCCCAGGGACGGGGAAGCCTGGGGGGCTGCCGTCTATGGGGTCGCACAGAGTCGGACACGACTGAAGCGACTTAGCAGCAGCAGAGCATATCTCTCCTTTTTCTTACAGCAGTCCATGCTGTGTGGTCAGTTGCTATGTCGTGTCTGACTCTGTGAAGTGCTTTCTTCCTATTCTCTAACTGAAGTTTTCCAACATGACTTTCATTTCCTTCAATTCACTGAAACAGCTCTTTGTGAAGAACATCGATAACCTCCACACTGTTAAATATAAAAGTAAACTCTCAGTCCTCATCTAGCTTGGTTTATGGGTGTGCTTAGCCACTCAGTTGCGTCCAACTCTTTGCAACCCCATGGACTGTAGCCCACCAGGCTCCTCTGTCCATGGGGATTCTCCAGGGAAGAATACTGGAGTTGGTTGTCATGCCCTCCTCCAGCGATCTTCCCAACCCAGGAATTGAACCCAGGTCTCCCACATTGCAGGCAGATTCTTTACTGTCTGAGCCACCAGCGAAGCCTGCTTTATAATCATGATTAAATTAATTAAAACCATTTTCTTCAGTAGGTGTTCAGGATCTTTCTCTCGCTCCTAGCTTGCAGCCTATCTTATCAGAAATCATTTTAAGTGTCTATTGCTAGTTCTTCCTCATTTTCCTGACCGTAAGATTGAGATGACCCACACTTCAGTCTTCAGACTTTTTCTCTTTCTGTTTGCAGTCTCTGATGATCTCAATTAGGACCATAACTTTAAATATTACCTCTATGCTAATAATTCCCAAAGCTTTAATCTCCAGCCCAAATACTTTCCCAAACTCCACACTCAAACTTCTCCAGCCTGATATTTAAGTGGCATCTCAGTTTACTATTTAATATGTCTAAAACCTGCTTTCCTCACACTTTTCTTAATCTAACAAATGGCACCCAAATTCCCAAAGAAAGTCTAAAGCATATTCCTTCTTACAGAGCGCTTCTCATAAGATATTCTTCGTGCAATGCCACAAAGACAGAATATAGGATTAGACAGATCATTACTTTAACCCAGTATGACATTTCAAACAACAAAAATATGGTATGGGGACTAGGCTTGATTCAAGAGATCTCTGGTATTAGTTTTACCATTAAATACACAACCTTGAATCAGAAAAGCATTAAGAATTCTTACAGCTGTAAAATCACATGACTTTATGATTTATCTACCTAGTACATACTATATCTCAGACATTGAGGTGGTCACTGTGATGGACATAAATAATTATAGATTACAGATATTCTTATTTTAGAATGGAAGTGAATGTAAGGTCACCTAAATATTCCTGCACCTTCACTAGGCACATGGAAAATATCCTAAAAAAGCAAATTAAGTATGTACCTTTGAGTGCTGTTGTCTTTTCTTTCTCATCTGGACCTCCCTGCTGGATTTGTGCCATGCTTATCCAAATTGGCAACAAAATTAAAGAGCTCAAGGAAATAGACATCAATCTTCAGAAGACAGTCTAGAATGAATGAAAGCAATAAATTAAGCTCTACTCAGTCCTACCTGCTCCATGAGAAGGTCCTAGACCCTCCCAGTTGGGATTAATCTCTCTATCCTGCTTTCCCACGGCATTTTGTTGATGCCTGTACCACAGTCCTTATCATAGCCTGCCTTGCATCACTGTTATTTATGTATTTGTCTAGGTCAGCTAACAGATTACAAGCCCCAGGATAAAGGTATCAACTTTTTGTCATCTTGATATCTCCCATATTACCAAACACAATATCTTATATACACATATGCTTAATGCTGCTGAACTGAATTTAGCTAAACTATTTCGGTATAATTCCCCAATATCCAATTTAAAAAAAAAATACTTCCAGGTAGTTTCAAAACCTGAAATTTCTTTTAAAATAAAACTGCAAGCATATGTCATGTACCAGGTCAGAACATTTTCTTTCTGGGACATGCAGCCGGGCAGAAGGAGAAACATACATATACTATCCATTAGTGTATAATTCAAAATGCAAATTTAAGGGGAAAAAAAAACAAAACAGCCCTTAAAAAAAAAAAAAACCTATGTCAAAATCAATGTCTAAAAGTTACAGTCTATAAATGGCACCCAAAACAATCATAATATAAAGTTTAAATTTATTAAAATCTAATTCTGCTCTGCTTTGGCCAAAGGGAAAACATTTGAACTATGGTCAGTTTCTCCCAGGGTGCCAACAAACAAGGGGAAAAAAAACACAATTCCTAAAATTTAACAGAAAAAAAAAAAATGCAACACATACAATGGGAAAAAATTAAACTAAACTAATATAGTCAATCCATGACTGTCAATGAGATTACATAAAAGCTGAGGTAAGACAATATTCCTCTAATTGATTTACTTACTATCTAAAGAGTAAACGCCAGTTTCTACTCAAGAGGTATACTGTACAATTATCTTTAAAAACTCAGGCATTTGTGTAATTAACAGAGTAAAACAGAAAATACTTAAGAATAATAATGCTTAAAATAATAGTTTTAAACTAAGAACGTTCCCAGGGTCATAAATCAACACTACCCTTAGCTCAGCTCTGACTGTAGGTGGGGAGACAGAAGGGAAAGTTCTCTCTGGCTCTCCCAAGAGCCAGCCATGTGCTCTTGGCAAATTATCTAACTCCTCCATGTCTCGTCTTCCACACATGTACAATGGAAATGATAACCATGCCTCCCTCGTGTTGTTACAAAGAGTTTTAATGTAAAACACTTAGTATAGTGCCTGATGGGTAATTTAACGGTTCAATATACCTTGGTTTGTTTTTTTAAAATTCTATAAATGTATCCTAGCTTCCCCACTTAGTAACAGCTCTGTGGCTAGAGTCAAGCCACTTAATATTCAAAAATCTTCAGATTTCTCATTTGTAAAATGTAGGTTATATTGTCGTGGTTGAGAATTAATATTACGGAAGGTGTACATAGCTGACTGTTGCTATTACTAGCGGTATTTTATCGCTTCTCAGGAACGTGAAGTTTCCTCAACCAGGAATAACTAGGATATGAGACTGTCTTTGGGAAAGCACTCTCACTTAGCATGGAAATAGTTGCTATTTTTCTTCTGTGAACAGGTAACTCAAAACTCTGTAAATTGTACAGAGATGAAACATGCCTAGATTCCCTCAAGAACCAGTTCTATCTGTCTGATGAGCCATGTGCAAGGTTCTAGGGTGCAATGGAGTGTAAAACATGGATGGCCTGGGTGGGGCTTATACTCTAGTGACCAGATCAAACTGCCCAACTGCCACAAATAAAACATGTAAGACTCAGACTGATCATTACAACACATAAGAAAAGGCAATATTTGTAAGGGCTATAGGGCTATGCTTGGGAATTAACTTTCATCTGTCAAGCCCCACAAGTTTGGGTACAAGTTTCCCTAGCAACTCCTTATTATCCACCATCCTGTAGCAGAAAGTAAATAGAAATGCTCACAACGAGACATTTCATACAGTGCTTCTTGCTAGCAATTCCAAGACCAAATTAACTATTCACAGTAGACTTCTCACACTTTTTTACTCTATCCCCTTTGTCAATTCAGTATTCTTGTAAATATGAACTTTTGGTTTTCAGTGGCCTCAAACTGTCTAATTTCTAAACAGAACAACTTATATGATTATTTCATTGTGACTGTTTCACTGAAAGAGAAAGTATAAAATATTTTTTATGTCAGACTCATTTTCAAAATTCACATTTTAAAATTATGGGGATCTCATGTACAACATGGTGCCTCCAGCTATCAACACCGTGTTGTATGCTTGAAAGTTGCTAAGAGGGCAGGTCTTAAAAAAAAATAGGTAACTATGTGAGGTGAGAGATGTTATTAACTAACCTTATTGTGGTATCACTTTGCAAAAGATACAGAAATCAAATCATCACATTTAATATGCCTTAAATGCACATAATGTGATGTCAATTATATCTCAGTAAAACTTGAAAAAAAAAGTTGTAACTGCTCTTCAGTGTTTAATAACAAGCTCCCCCTTCAGACTTTGATCTCCATGAGGACAGGTATCTCATCTGTCCCTAAAATAAGGTCCGTTATACTTGGAGCCCAGTGGATATTTGTCAAATTCCCAAATAAATGAGTAAGAGATAGAGCGGCAAAGATCAAATATCAATTAATAATCATTTGCTTCTTTTATAGAAGACAATCCGAAGATAAACACTGCAATTTACTGAAGTGACAATATTTAAGTTCGGAGACTACTAATTACTCTCTTTGACCCTAAACCTTGTAACAGCAGATACGAAGCAGATAGGTATGAAGCAAATAGCCTACTGCTTTCTTATTCACTGTTAGATTTTTACCTTCTCAAGTTATTTTCCTTGGCAGTGGCACAGCTGGTGAAACTAAATCAGGAACATTATAAATTCTCAATTTACTTTTCCTAATAAAAATTCAGAGTTATAACTTGCATGACCACAGATAAACACTACTGCAAATACAGCCAGCAAGCTGTTTGATACATTTGATATATATATATATATAAAATACGTGCACTCGACATAGTTTATTTAGCATTATCTGATGGATGTTAGGTTATAGGGAATAAAGTGGTAGAAGGTTTTTACTGATGTGAATTGGGACACAGTTGACATGTTGTATACTTCATGATAACCACTGCTGTTTAAATACGGTTTCCTAGAAATGGTTACAGTATAAACTAGATTCAAAACATCTCGGTTTGAAATTTTATTCTGTGAACTACACAAAGCAATTATCATATCTTCTTCCCTTCTATGATTCCAACAGAGAATCCACTATGTATAAATAAAACTATAAATAACTTGTCATGTGTAATCTTTATCCAGTCAGCATTTCAAAACATGAAACGGCAGAATATTGATTTGCCTTGTTTGCTCAAAATATGGCACAAACACTATAAAAAGTACACAAAGACACACAGAAGCCTTAGTTTCCTATATTTGTTTTTAGTTGTGTATTAAATATGACCTAGAAAGAGATTATTTTGCAACAGAAGGCCTTGCCACCTCATTCTCAATGTAATGATGAAAGTGCAAAATATATCATAGGACAAGTAAAATTGGGTTAAGTCCCTGGGATCCCTGGAGCTGATTTGGTTCCAAAGAATATATGCTAAGTCAGGCTCTTGAAACTCAGTTCAAGACAGCCTGCGTGTGGTGCTTAGCAGCTCAGTCTTGTCCGACTCTTTATGACCCCATGGACTGTAACCTGCCAGGCTCCTCTGTCCATGGGAGTTCTCCAGGCAAGAATACTGGAAAGGGTTGCCATGCCCTCCTCCAGGGGATCTTCCCAACCCAGGGACTGAACCCATTGCAGGTGAACTCTTTACTGTCTGAGTCACAAGGGAAGTCCCAAGAGAGCCTACTTGCAATCAAAACATAGAAACTTAATCAGTACCAGAGATTTCTGTGGAACTAAAACATCTCTCCAAATTATAGTTAAAGTATGCATGTTACTCAGAAGTTGCTCATCAGCAAAGGTTAGTTCATAACAATCCTGGACAGTTTACAGTTCTGAGGCAACAGTGTGAAAAATGTACGTTTTGGAGAGTGAGCACGTATGAGTGTGACTCTGTGTGGTGTGTGTGTACAGACACATGTGTCCTGGGGAAGAGGCTAAGAATAAGGGCATGAGGCAGAAGCAGGCATGGAAGACAAGGCCCAGGGTAATACGGGCTCCTAGTGCAGGGTTCCTGCCTGGAGAATCCCAGGGACGGCGGAGCCCGGTGGGCTGCCGTCTGTGGGGTCGCACAGAGTCGGGCACGACTGAAGCGACTTAGCAGCAGCAGCAGTGCACAGAGAATGGTGGCTTTTGCAGAGAATGTAATCTGCATGTGGGTCAAATTTTAGCTCAGAGTAGGAATACACTGTTCCAATCCAAGCACATCTAAAGTAACTCCTTAGTTCCTAAAGCAATGTGATGTAGGTTTGGGATGAGAAATTCAGACTTTTTAACCTCAATTCCACCACCTAGTGGCTGAGAGACCTTGAGGAAGTCACAGCTTCTCTAACTTAAGTAATGGGACTAACAAAGAAAATAAGCACGTCCCTTTACTGGGCGTTTCCCTTTGTGGCTCAGATGGTAAAGAATCCATCTGCAGTGCAGGAGACATGGGTTCAGTCCCTGGGTCAGGAAGAACCCCAGGAGAAGGAAACGGCAACCCATTCCAGTATTCTTGCCTGGGAAATCCCAGAGACAGAGGAACCTGGTGGGCTACAGTCCATGGGGTCAAAAAGAGTTGGATACGACTGAGTGACTAACACTTTCACTTTTCCTTTTACAGGATGATTATGAAGATTCTATGAAAAAATATAGACAAACACATTTTATAAACTACAAATTCCTTTACAAATATTAGTAATTCATATAACATTGGAAATAATTTGATTCCAATTACTATGTGCTCAAACTCCAAAAAAGCTATCCTTATCAGTTCAGCCTACAGAAATAAGAAGCTTTCAATGTGCAACATTTGGGTGAATTCTTAGAATAAACAATAAAGCCCCCCAATAAATACATCTTGAGTTGACTTGGCTTTCCAAGGCTATGTTGAAAATAATCATAATGGAATTTAAATTATTTATATTCTTGTCCAATCTTACTAAAATGTATGTCTAAAAAAGTTCAAGCATGTGAGTTCTATCTTCTTTCAGACCAAAGTCATGTCCAAAGAGCACTATTTTAACTATCTCTTAAATGCACATGTTACTCACAGAGTCACCAAGTCTTTTCACATCCAGTTTTTTATTAGGTACAACTTATTAGCTACAACTGACTGGTAGAGTCCAACTACTCAACTTCAACCAGGAAAACGATTCCAGTTTCTTCATCCTACAGAAAGTTTTCACTCCTGTGCACTAATTTATATGATCAGAGAGTATTACAATTTATTTTGAGCTAGTTGGATGAAATTAATTACATACATAAAAGTTGTCCACCAAAATTGTCTCATTCTATTTAGTTTGCTATTCAGAATTAATATTGATAAAAATTACTCCCCACCCATCACAATGGAATATTCCTGAGCCATTTAAAAAGAATGAACTATTGCCATCTGCAGCAGCAGGGATGGACCTATACAGTATTATACTTATTGAAGCAAGTTAGATAGAGGCAAATATTACATGGCATCACTTATATGTGGAATCCAAAAAGCAAAACAAATGGACCTACATATAAAACAGAAACAGACTCACAGACATAGAAAACAAATTTAGAGTTACCAAAGNATGAATTAGAGTAAGCTCCAGGAGTTGGTGATGGACAGGGAGGCCTGGCGTGCTGCGATTCATGGGATTGCAAAGAGTCGGACACGACTGAATCACTGAACTGAACTGATGAAGAATTAAAAAATGGGCAAGAGACCTGATAAGTACATCCTGACTAAAGAAGATTGCAGGTGGAAAATAAGCTTACAAAAAGATGTTTAACATCATATGTCATTCAGTTCAGTTCAGTCGCTCGGTCGTGTCCGACTCTTTGCGATCCCGTGAATCGCAGCATGCCAAGCCTCCCTGTCCATCACCAACTCCCGGAGTTCACTCAGACTCGCATCCATCGAGTCAGTGATGCCATCCAGCCATCTCATCCTCTGTCGTTCCCTTCTCCTCCTGCCCCCAATCCCTCCCAACATCAGAGTCTTTTCCAATGAGTCAACTCTTCGCACGAGGTGGCCAAAGTACTGGAGTTTCAGCTTTAGCATCATTCCTTCCAAAGAAATCCCAGGGCTGATCTCCTTCAGAATGGATTGGCTGGATCTCCTTGCAGTCCAAGGGACTCTCATTAGGGAATTGCAAATTAAAACAACAATAAGATACCACTACACACCTATTAGGATGGCTAAAATCCTTTGACAGTGACGACACCAAATGCTGACAAGGATATAGAGCAACAAGAACTTGCTTTCATTGTTGGCCAGAATGCAGAATGATACAGCTATGTTGGAAGACAATTTGACAGTTTCTTACAAAATTAAACATATTCTCACCATACAACCCAGGATCATGCTCCTTGGTATTTAGCCAAACTAGTTGAAAAATTATGTCCACACAAACATCTGCATACATATATCAACAGCAGTTTTAGTCATTATTGCCAACTCAGAAAGAACAAAAGTGTTCTTCAGTAGGTGAATGAATAAATCAATTGTAGTACATTCATACAAAAGAATATTATTCAGCAACACTTAAAAAAAAAAAAAACGGTATCAAGCCATGAAAAGACAGGGAGGAAACTTTAAAAGTATATTACTAAGTAAAAGAAGCCAGCGTGCAAAGACCTGCATACTATATAGAATTCCAACTCTTTGATATTCTGGAAAGGGCAAAACTATGGAAACTAAAAAGATTAGTGGTTGCCAGGCGTTAGGGAGGAAGGAGGAGTGAATAGGCAAAATAAAGAGGATTTTCTAGGGCAGTGAAACTATTCTGTATGATACTCTGATGGTAGACACATACCTTTATAGATATGTCCAAACCCACTGAATATACAACACCAAGAGAGAACTCTAATGTAAACTACAGACTTTGGGTGATAATGATGTGTCAATGTAGGTTAACTTGGAAGCAAAGTTATGACAAATCTAGACAGCATATTAAAAAGCAGGGATATCACTTTGCCAACCAAAGTCCACATAGCTAAAGCTATGGTTTTTCCAGTTGTATGTACAGATGAAAGAGTTGGATCATAAAGAAGGCTAAGTGCCAAAGAACTGATGCTTTTGAAATGTGCTGCTGGAGAATCTTGAGAGTCCTCTGGACTGCAAAGAGAGCAAACCAATGAATCCTAAAGGAAATCAACTCTGAATATTCAGTCCTTCTGGACTGAAGCTGAAACTCCAAAGCTTTGGCCATCTGATGCAAAGAGCCATTTCATTGCAAAAGACCTTGAGCTAGGAAAGACTGAAAGCGAAGGGGAAGCAGGCAGGAGAGGATGAGACGGTTAGATAGCATCACTGACCCAACGGACACGATTATGAGCAAACTCCAAGGGATAGTGGAGGACAGAGAAGCCTGGTATGCTGCAGTCCATGGAGTCACAAAGAGTCAGACACCACTGAGTGGCAGACCAATAACAACAGTAATGGCTTAACTGACTGTAACAAACGTAGAGGCACTCTGGATGCAGAATTTTATAGCAGGGAAGGCTGTGTGCGTGCAAGAGGCAGGAGGTATATGGGCAATCTCTGAACTCTCCACTCAACTCTGCTGTGAACCTAGAACTGCTCTAGAAAATAAAGTCTATTAAAAAGAGAAAAAAATTCCTCTCCAGAAGACAAATGAGTAAGAAATGTCTTCTAAGCAAATCCAGGACACTACCAGGAAAACATGGTTCCAAGATGAAGCTGAGTGTTAAATACTAATATATCAATACATTAAAGGCGACACCTTAGAATATCAGTCAGTCAGACAAAAGGCCCTTTCAAGAGAGTAGAGTGTGCCTTACTGATTCTCAAACAACAAAGCTTCTAGAAAGCTTACAGTCATTGCTCCTCAGCCTAATAAGCAGGAGCCTGAAGTACACAAGGATTTAACTTTTTAAAAATATGTGTAGTTGTGGCATTTGTCTAACTAAATAAATGTACCTCAATAGAATTCACTCAATAGAATTTACAGAATATCCACAAGATGTCTACAGGATTTTCAATACATCTTTTAATTTAACATTTAAAAGATTCAATACATCTTAAATGAAAAGAGGTTTTGGGACACTACTGTTTTACCAGTAGGAAGCAAATGGAGAAAACCAAACACCTATGATATTTTATGGGGAAAAAAAAAAAAAGAGGTAAGACCAAGAGTATAGATGGCAAAGCTGTAAACATGGATACCAATTCCCAGGGTTGAGCCCTATCAATACTGCCCATCTGGATTTCAGAAATGCTATGAGCCAGCGATTCCTTTGTGTCTCCCATTTTCCCCCTTAAGAAACAAGAACACCTACNGATTCATGGGATTGCAAAGAGTCGGACACGACTGAATCACTGAACTGAACTGATGAAGAATTAAAAAATGGGCAAGAGACCTGATAAGTACATCCTGACTAAAGAAGATTGCAGGTGGAAAATAAGCTTACAAAAAGATGTTTAACATCATATGTCATTCAGTTCAGTTCAGTCGCTCGGTCGTGTCCGACTCTTTGCGATCCCGTGAATCGCAGCATGCCAAGCCTCCCTGTCCATCACCAACTCCCGGAGTTCACTCAGACTCGCATCCATCGAGTCAGTGATGCCATCCAGCCATCTCATCCTCTGTCGTCCCCTTCTCCTCCTGCCCCCAATCCCTCCCAACATCAGAGTCTTTTCCAATGAGTCAACTCTTCGCACGAGGTGGCCAAAGTACTGGAGTTTCAGCTTTAGCATCATTCCTTCCAAAGAAATCCCAGGGCTGATCTCCTTCAGAATGGATTGGCTGGATCTCCTTGCAGTCCAAGGGACTCTCATTAGGGAATTGCAAATTAAAACAACAATAAGATACCACTACACACCTATTAGGATGGCTAAAATCCTTTGACAGTGACGACACCAAATGCTGACAAGGATATAGAGCAACAAGAACTTGCTTTCATTGTTGGCCAGAATGCAGAATGATACAGCTATGTTGGAAGACAATTTGACAGTTTCTTACAAAATTAAACATATTCTCACCATACAACCCAGGATCATGCTCCTTGGTATTTAGCCAAACTAGTTGAAAAATTATGTCCACACAAATATCTGCATACATATATCAACAGCAGTTTTAGTCATTATTGCCAACTCAGAAAGAACAAAAGTGTTCTTCAGTAGGTGAATGAATAAATCAATTGTAGTACATTCATACAAAAGAATATTATTCAGCAACACTTAAAAAAAAAAAAAACGGTATCAAGCCATGAAAAGACAGGGAGGAAACTTTAAAAGTATATTACTAAGTAAAAGAAGCCAGCGTGCAAAGACCTGCATACTATATAGAATTCCAACTCTTTGATATTCTGGAAAGGGCAAAACTATGGAAACTAAAAAGATTAGTGGTTGCCAGGGGTTAGGGAGGAAGGAGGAGTGAATAGGCAAAATAAAGAGGATTTTCTAGGGCAGTGAAACTATTCTGTATGATACTCTGATGGTAGACACATACCTTTATAGATATGTCCAAACCCACTGAATATACAACACCAAGAGAGAACTCTAATGTAAACTACAGACTTTGGGTGATAATGATGTGTCAATGTAGGTTAACTTGGAAGCAAAGTTATGACAAATCTAGACAGCATATTAAAAAGCAGGGATATCACTTTGCCAACCAAAGTCCACATAGCTAAAGCTATGGTTTTTCCAGTTGTATGTACAGATGAAAGAGTTGGATCATAAAGAAGGCTAAGTGCCAAAGAACTGATGCTTTTGAAATGTGCTGCTGGAGAATCTTGAGAGTCCTCTGGACTGCAAAGAGAGCAAACCAATGAATCCTAAAGGAAATCAACTCTGAATATTCAGTCCTTCTGGACTGAAGCTGAAACTCCAAAGCTTTGGCCATCTGATGCAAAGAGCCATTTCATTGCAAAAGACCTTGAGCTAGGAAAGACTGAAAGCGAAGGGGAAGCAGGCAGGAGAGGATGAGACGGTGACCCAACGGACACGATTATGAGCAAACTCCAAGGGATAGTGGAGGACAGAGGAGCCTGGTATGCTGCAGTCCATGGAGTCACAAAGAGTCAGACACCACTGAGTGGCAGACCAATAACAACAGTAACAGCTTAACTGACTGTAACAAACGTAGCGGCACTCTGGATGCAGAATTTTATAGCAGGGAAGGCTGTGTGCGTGCAAGAGGCAGGAGGTATATGGGCAATCTCTGAACTCTCCACTCAACTCTGCTGTGAACCTAGAACTGCTCTAGAAAATAAAGTCTATTAAAAAGAGAAAAAAATTCCTCTCCAGAAGACAAATGAGTAAGAAATGTCTTCTAAGCAAATCCAGGACACTACCAGGAAAACATGGTTCCAAGATGAAGCTGAGTGTTAAATACTAATATATCAATACATTAAAGGCGACACCTTAGAATATCAGTCAGTCAGACAAAAGGCCCTTTCAAGAGAGTAGAGTGTGCCTTACTGATTCTCAAACAACAAAGCTTCTAGAAAGCTTACAGTCATTGCTCCTCAGCCTAATAAGCAGGAGCCTGAAGTACACAAGGATTGAACTTTTTAAAAATATGTGTAGTTGTGGCATTTGTCTAACTAAATAAATGTACCTCAATAGAATTCACTCAATAGAATTTACAGAATATCCACAAGATGTCTACAGGATTTTCAATACATCTTTTAATTTAACATTTAAAAGATTCAATACATCTTAAATGAAAAGAGGTTTTGGGACACTACTGTTTTACCAGTAGGAAGCAAATGGAGAAAACCAAACACCTATGATATTTTATGGGGAAAAAAAAAAAAAGAGGTAAGACCAAGAGTATAGATGGCAAAGCTGTAAACATGGATACCAATTCCCAGGGTTGAGCCCTATCAATACTGCCCATCTGGATTTCAGAAATGCTATGAGCCAGCGATTCCTTTGTGTCTCCCATTTTCCCCCTTAAGAAACAAGACCATCTACAGAAGTCACCCTGTGCCTTACCCACCACTGTATTTGGGAGATGGGGCAGATGGGGGAGGAGAGACAAGTGGAAATGAGTGAACTCAAGAAGCTATGCTGAAGGAGTGACCTTCAAGGAACCCCACCTACACCTGGACCTGCCTTAGATGATGTGGTTCTGGACTTCAAGATGATACAGTCATGGAATGAGCCATGTGATGGCCTTGGGAAGTGGTGAGCATGCTGTATATGGGGAAAGGACAGGAACGGCTGCAGGCTGGGGGGCAGACGGTGGCAGGCAGCCTTCCATTCTTAGGAGTCACGCCTCCAAGAAGTAACCTCCCACACTGACCAGAGCTGACAACAGTGAACAAGAGAAGCAACAGTATCACTCTTCTGAGACTGTGGCTTCCATCCTGTGCGTGCTCTCCTTCTCTAGGATCATTCACTCCTGAGAAAACCTTGTTGTGAGCAGGCGTATGGAGAGAGGGGCCCTTGGGGTGAGTGAGGGCAGCTTCCTGCCAACAGACACATGGGCGCACGTTGGAAGCACGTGATTCAGACCAGGTTAGACTACAGATGACGGCAGCCCCAGGGGACACCAAATTTCCAACCCTGCGAGGGATCCTGAACAAGAACCTAGCCAAGTGAAAAGTTAAAGTGTTAGTCGCGCAGTCATGTCCGAGTCTGCGACCCCACAGACTGTGGCCCCCCAGGCTCCTCTGTCCATGGGATTCTCCAGGCAAGAATACCGCAGTGGGTAGCCATGCCCTCCTCCAGGGGACCTTTCCAACCCGACCCAAGGATTAAGCCCAGGTCTTCCACACTGCAGGCAGATTCTTTTCTCTCTGGACCCCAAGAACCTAGCTGAGCTGCTCCTAAATTCCTGACCCTAAGAGAACATGCAGATAACAGATGTTCTTCATTTTAGCTGCTACATTTTAAGATAACTTGTTACACAGCAACAGACAACAAATATTCAAATCCCCAGCGAACTGCTGCACATCACTTTAGCTCCCAGATTCATTTATTTTCATTATCACTGACTAAATTGCTTACTGATTTTCCAATTCAGCAATAATTTATTTTCCACGTGGGAAAGGAGCTTCTTTTGGATTTACCAAAGCAAAAATGCTGCTTTCTCCCACTGTTTTTGGATTTTTTTTTTTTTAAAAAGGAAATTAGCTTTAAAAACTCATTTTCAGTGTTAGCGATTGATCTGGCTCTAAGTCTTTTTTTGTTGAAAGAGAAAGAGAGAAAAACCTTATATTTTTAACTGGAACAGTTAGAAACACAAACACATATGCTTGTTTGGATAAAAATAATTATACATGCTTTTTTATTGAGGAAAAATATTCAGAATAAATAAACTGTTTTAAATAAATAGCTTATTTTGAATGATAAAATGGAATCATCTGGTTTGTTAGAACTACCTGCAGTGTTCCTAAGGCAGATCAAATTTTCACCGTTATAATCACTCACACTGCTTCAAAATGAAATAATATCTGCAAAAAAATGATACTTTTATCATAATTACCTCTGAAATATATTAGCATGAATTGATTTTATATTAGTCACCTAGAAAAAAGTAGGAAGATATCCCGAAAGAACAAGATACAGATCAAAAATGCTTTCCTGCTGGAGAGAAGAGGTCCAAAACTGTCTCCAGTAAGACCAACTTTGCCATATCTTAGAACCAAACCTAGAGTCATCCTGTATAAATTCAGACCACAATCCAATCTATAGCAAAGATCCTACCATCTATTATTTTTCATTTCATTTTTCCTTCCCTTTCTTCTACTTTCATGTACCAACTTTTTTGCTCAATCATTTTAGATGGTATATAAACTAAAAGTCCTCTTAGAGGTCTCTCTGATCAAATTCTTCCAAGTTTTTGAGCAATTTCAGGTGACTCAACTTTAAAGTGGGTCTAAGGATAAGCCTCCTATCCTTATCCCTCAGAAGGCAGAGAGAATGAAAACCATAATCACAGAAAACTAATCAAAGTGATCACATGGACCACAGCCTTGTCTAGTTCAATGAAAACTATGACCCATGCCATGTAGGGCCACCCAAGACAGACAGATCATGGTGGAGAGTTCTGACAAAACGTGGTCCACTGGAGAAGGCAATGCCAAACCACTTCAGTACCTTGCCTTCAGAACACCATGAACAGTATGAAAAGGCAAAAAAATAGGACACTGAAAGATGAACTCTCCAGGCTGGCAGGTGCCCAATATGTTATTAGAGAAGGGTGGAGAAACAAAACCAGAAAGAATGAAGAGAAGGAGCCAAAGCAAAATCGATGCCCAGTTCTGGACGTGACGGTTGATGGACATAAAGTCTGATGCTGTAAAGAGCAACACTGCATAGGGACCTGGAATGTCAGGTCCATGAATCAAGACAAATTGGAAGTGGTCAAATAGGAGAAGGCAAGAGTGAACATCAACATTTTAGGAATCAGTGAACTAAAATGAACTGGAATGGGGGAATTTAACTCAGATGACCATTATATTTACTACTGTGGGCAAGAATCCCTTAGACGAAATGGAGTAGCCCTCATAGTCAACAGAAGAGTTCAAAATGCAGTACTTGGATGCAGTCTCAAAATGATAGAATGATCTGTTTGCTTCCAAGGCATACAATTCAATATCACAGTAATCCAAGTCTATGCCCCAACAACCAGTAATGATGAAGAACCTGAAATTGAATGGTTCTGTGAAGACCTACAAGACCTTCTAGAACTAACACACCAAAAAGATGTCCTTTTCATCATAGGGGACTGGAATGCAAGTGTAGGAAGTCAAGAGATACCTGGAGTAACAGGAAAATTTGGCCTTGGAGTACAAAATGAAGCCAAGAGAATGCAGGGATCACAGCAAACATCCTCTTCCAAGAACACAGGAGAAGACTCTACATATGAACATGACCAGATGGTCAATCCCAAAATCATACTGATTATATTCTTTGCAAACAAAGATGGAGAAGCTCTCTACAGTCAGCAAAAATAAGACCAAGAGCTCACTGTGGCTCAGATCATGGCTCCTTATTGCCAAATTCGGAATTAAATTGAAGAAAGCAGGGAAAACCACTAGACCATTCAGATGTGGCCTAAATTAAATCCCTTATGATTATATAGTGGAAGTGACAAACAGATTCAAGGGATTAGATCCAATAGACAGAGTGCCTAAAGAACTATGGATGGAGGTGTATGACATTGTACAGGAGGCAGAGAACAAGACCATCCCCAAGGAAAAGAAGTGCCAAAAGGCAAAATGGTTGTCGGAGGAGGCCTTACAAATAGCTGTGAATAGAAGAGAAGTGAAGGCAAAGGAGAAAAGGAAAAATATACCCATTTAAATGCAGAGTTCCAAAGAATAGCAAGAAGAGATAAGAAAGCCTTCCTCAGCATTGAATGCAAAGAAATGAGGAGAACAAGAGAAGGGAAAAGACTAGAAATCTCTTCGAGAAAATTAGAGATATCAAGAGAACATTTCATGCAAAGATGGGCACAATAGAGGACAGAAATGGTATTAACCTAGCAAAAGCAGAAGACATTAAGAAGAGGTGGCAAGAATACACATAACTGTACAAAAAAGATCTTCATGACCCAGATAACCACGATGGTGTGGTCACTCACCTAGAGGCAGACAACCTGGAGTGCGAAGTCAAGCGGGCCTTAGGAAGCATCACCACAAACAAAGCTAGTGGAGGTGATGGAATTCCAGTTGAGCTATTTCAAATCCTAAAAGATGATGCTGTGAAAAGTGCTGCACTCAATATGCCAGCAAATTTGGAAAACTTGGCAGTGGCCACAGGACTGAAAAAGGTCAGTTTTCATTCCAGTCACTAAGAAAGGCAATGTCAAGGAATGTTCAAAATACCTCACAATTGCACTCATCTCACATGATAGCAAAGTAATGCTCAAAATTCTCCAAACCAGGCTTCAACAATACATGAACCGAGAACTTTCAAATGTTCAAGCTGGGTTTAGAAATGGCACAGGAACCAGAGATCAAATTGCCAACATCCACTGGATCATGGAAAAAGCAAGAGGTTCAGAGAAACAACTATTTCTGATTTGTTGACTAAGCCAAAACCTTTGACTGTGTGGATCACAATAAACTGCAGAAAATTCTGAACGAGATGGGAATACCAGACCACCTGACCTGCCTTCTGAGAAATCTGTACTCAGGTCAAGAAGCAACAGTTGAAACTGGACATGGAACAACAGACTGGTTTCAAATAGGAAAAGGAGTACATCAAGGTTGTATATTCTCAACCTGCTTATTTAACTTGTATGCAGAGTATATCATGAGAAACGCTGGGCTGGAAGAAGCACAAGCTGGAATCAAGACTGTCGGGAGAAATAGCAATAACTTCAGATATGCAGATGACACCACCCTTAAGGCAGAAAGCGAAGAACTGAAGAGCCTCTTGATGAAAGTGAAAGAAGAGAGTGAAAAAGTTGGCTTAAAGCTCAACATTCATAAAACGAAGATCATGTCATCTGGTCCCATCACTTCATGGGAAATAGATGGGGAAACAGTGGAAACAGTGACACACTTTATTTTGGGGGGCTCCAAAATCACTGCAGATGGTGATTGCAGCCATGAAATTAAAAGACACTTGCTCCTTGGAAGAAAAGCTATGACCAACCTAGACAGCATATTCGAAAGCAGAGACAGTACTCTGCCACCTAGATCTGTCTAGTCAAGGCTATGGTTTTTCCAGTAGTCATGTATGGATGTGAGAGGTGGACTATTAAGATAGCTGAGCGCCAAAGAATTGATGTTTTTGAACTGTGGTGTTGGAGAGGACTCTTGAGAGTCTGTTGAACTTCAAGGTGATCCAATCAGTCAATCCTAAAGGAAATCAGTCCTGAAATATTCACTGGAAAGACTGATGCTAAAGCTGAAGCTCCAATACTTTGGCCACCTGATACAAAGAACTGACTCACTGGAAAAGACCCTGATGCTGGGAAAGATTGAAGGCAGGAGAAGAAGGGGAAAACAGAGGATGAGATGATTGGATGGCATCATGTACTCGATCGACATGAGTTTGAGCAAGCTTTGGGAACTGGGAGGGAGGACAGGGAGGCCTGGAGTGCTGCAGTCCACAGGGTTGCAAAGAGTCGGACATAACTGAGTGACTGAACTCATGGAAAACTGAGTTCATTGAACTCCCAACATTCCTCCACTAGAGCACATGAAACCTAAATGCTGATTAAGAAAAAAAAAAAAAAAGATCATAAATTGGTATATTAGTCTGCTCCAGCTGCCATAACAAAACACCACCTGGCTCAAACAAAGGACTTTATTTTCTCACAGTCCCGGAGGCTAGAAATCCCATCAACGTCTGACAGGGTTGGTTTTTGGTGAGAATTTTCTTCTTGGCTTTTAGACAGGCACCTGTTTGCTGTGTTCTAACATGGTAGAGAGAGAAATCAAGTGAGGTTTCCGGTATCAAGACACAAATCCTATCAGATCAGGATCCTACCCACATGAGCTCATTTAACCTTAATTACTTTGGTGGGGTTAGAGCTTCAAATTATGTATTTTGAGAGATGCAACTGACTCCATAGCAATTAGAAAGTATCAGGGGATGTCTGTTTAGAAGCATTTGTGTTATAACATTCTTGATACTTTTCCAAACAGCCTCAATCTTAGAAGAGAGATTACTTCAACATCATCAGTTCCTTCGGCCCTGCATTCAAATGCTAAAGCCATTTTTGTTCCTAATCAGAGGAAGGAAGAAGCAGAGAAAGGAGAGATGTGAAAGGCTTTGGCCAACTATAGAGTTTGATGCAACAGTCCACATAAGAGATTACCCTCANCAGTTCCTTCGGCCCTGCATTCAAATGCTAAAGCCATTTTTGTTCCTAATCAGAGGAAGGAAGAAGCAGAGAAAGGAGAGATGTGAAAGGCTTTGGCCAACTATAGAGTTTGATGCAACAGTCCACATAAGAGATTACCCTCACGTCTAATGCTGATTAGAAGTGCACAGGATTCCCAAAGTCCATTCAGGCCTGATAATTCGCTAGAAGACGTAAATAACTCACTGAAAAATGTTTACACTCATGACTATGGTTTAAGCATGATTAAAGTCAGGGAAGGGAAGAAAACATATAGGACAAAGTTGGGAGTACAAACACGGGGCTTCCGATGTCTTCTGCGAAGCTGCGCTGTTTAGTCACTAAGTCACATCCAACTCTTTTCCAGCCCCNTTTTTGGGTGTTTTTTTTTTTTGGGGGGGGGGGGGGGGGGGGTTTGGGGGAGTCTCCATTGCACAGGCATGAGTGATTGACTGCTTACACGGCTGATCTCAGTTTCAATGTCAGCTGCTACCAAGGGAGTCAAAGTCCCTACACTAAAGTCGCACAGTCTTTCTGGCTATGGGCAGCCTCCACTCTAAATCATACTCTTAGACAATGTGATCCAAAGTCCCCAAGCAAACCAAGATACCATCCAGAAACTGAGGGCAAAAACCAGGCCTCTTTTGGGGCAAAGCTAAATTCTTTGTCACACAGGAGACAAGAAAAACCATTCAATAGTTTCTGTTGGCTACAGAGGCAAGTCCAGAATCCTTATCAAAACATACAAGCCTTCTCATAGCCTGTGTCTCTCCCTCCATGACTTGGTTCCTATCTGTTTCAACAACTCCATCTCTCATAACAATCAAACTTTCTGCTCGAGTATTTGCAAATTTCTTTTAGCTTTTAAAAAAGACCACACAGCTGACAGCTATTTCTTCTGTTTAGAAAGCTTTTTCACTTTATTTTTAAATGACTTATTCTTAAGTTTTCAACTTAGGCATCATTGTGTCTACCAAGTCTTTCAAAAACTCCAGGTAAGGCACTGTGCCTCTCCCATATCATCCTACATAAACTTCTATCATAATATGAAACATTTTGCTAAAACCTTGTCTTTATAGCAGACATCCCAACCAGCACATAAGATCCTCAAGTGTGGGATCCAGATGCCTTATGACTAGGCATCCATCTTTTACGGATTCAGATAACTGAGACCCTGCCTAACTTATTTCCCTGTTTTCCTTGCCTCATATTTTAGTTCATGTAGATCTTGGGCCTTTTCCTCTTCCTGTGTCTCCCCACTTTCTCCCATCACTTTTGAGATGAGTCCAATCCCTCTTCAGCTACAATACCTGTTGACAGAGCCCCTTTCTTTTCTGCCAGTACTTCCCCTGCTTTCCTGATCTGATTCTTCCTCTCTTGTTGACCAACCAATTCCTGGATCTGACCACTCAAGATAAATACTTCAACTACATTAATGGCTATTAAGACAAATGAACTGTGATGATTAGTTATTTCCCCAACTACTTGAGTTACTGTAAGAGTCACTTCCATAGCATAGACAAAGACATGATATCAAGAAGAATGTGGTGATTCAAGTCAAGAGAATATCTCAGTTATTAATTAGTCAAACTTTTTAGTTTCTTAAACTGCTTTACCTTGATTATAATTCTGGTCACATGTCTAGCTTATTCCATGTTCTAAACAAAGGACACAATGCTAAGTTAAGCTTTTCAGATGATAAAGATACCACACTGCTTCATTACCTTGGAGAGTAACTCTGAATTTTTTTTTTAAATACAAGTACTGTGTCTGTTGAGCCACATATAGTATGTTCCCTGCTGCCTTCTTACACCGTATCGCATATGATGGCAATGATTAGCGGGGGATAGGAAAACCAGCCACATCCACAGCCATTAGCAGTTATACTGTTGGGCACTAGTTGCTATCATTTCCTTAATTAGCTACTAACGGGTCTTAAGAGGCCCAAATCCACAGTCTTAGTCTTGTCAATGCCTCTCTAACCACTAAGCAATCAACCCTAAGTATATTATCAACCTAGACTACACCTGAAATTAATATCCAATCTGCTATAAAGAAATAGAAACACACAATACATGCTTTGCTTCAATGATCTGTCTTCACAGTGATATTTTTCTTTACAGCAAATTATCCGTTATCTATACTACAGTATCTATACAGCAAAAATGAACCATTCTCCTAAAAAGGAGACAAGAACACAATATCAGATGAAGTAGCAGAGCACTGTTACCTCTAATTTACCTTTAATTTAGCTGTGAAACGTTAAGCAAGTCAGTCATCTGGTACCTCATCCGTAGCAATTCATAGAATGATATGCAAGAGTGTGGTACAATTTTTCATTCAGCACTTTAAATCAAAGCATAGTAATTAACTTAAATAAGCTTTATAACTGAAATAGCTAAATGCGGTACCCACAAAGTATTTAATAAACGACAGTGTAAAAAACATTCAACAGCTGTTTTTTTTTTTAAAAGATGCATTATCTTGCACTAAAAAGTCCTTCCTTTCTTAAACGGATAAATTAAAAATAATTTTTAACAATGTTGAACATTGTTAAACTACAAAATTAGTCATTAAATGACTCAATTAAACCTCACTGCTCTATGGCTAGAGATGATATACGGTCTGAACAACTTAAGTTTATTTCTGTGGGCTGTATACATCGCACACCCTCCAAATACTAAGTGTTGAACCAGATGAATTGACATATGTTACCTGGTATATAGTTGGTGTGGAGAAGGCAATGGCAACCCACTCCAGTACTCTTGCCTGGAGAATTCCATGGACGGAGGAGCCTGGTGGGCTGCAGTCCACAAGGTCGTGAAGAGTCGGACACGACTGAGCGACTTCACTTTCACTTTTTACTCTCATGCATTGGAAAAGGAAACGGCAACCCACTCCAGTGTTCTTGCCTGGAGAATCCCAGGGACAGGGGAGCCTGGTGGGCTGCCATCTATGAGTCGCACAGAGTCGGATATGACTGAAGCGACTTAGAAGCAGCAGCAGCATACAGTTGGTGATGGACAGGGAGGCCTGGCATGCTGCGATTCATGGGGTCGCAAAGAGTCGGATGCGACTGAACTGGAACTGGACTGAACTGGACCTGGTATACAGTAGGTGTGGCTGAATAACTTAAGGCCAGGTGGCTGATTTCAGAACCACGCGATGAAATGCAGCAGTCGTTTGCACTCCCACCCTGTCCCCATCCCCTTCCAGTCTGGGGAGCTGCATCACTTTCTGTCCTTTCGTTCCCAGGTCCCCTGTCTTCTCCTGTCAGTTCCAGGGCTTAGTCCCTTAATGTTACTGAACTCCTTTGCTATTCTCCATCTAGCCACATCCAACTGCTACCTAACACGTCTTTTCTCTGTTTCTTCGTCATTTTTCTCTTTTCTGTTTCCTGCTCTTCTCAGCTACCAGAAACAACAACACAAGAGCGATCGACTTCACAGCTACAGTCTGCTAATCAATATATTCCTTCCCATCTAAAGAAAAAGAGAAAAGGATCAAGGCAGATCAGGATGATTTTCGGCTTTTCAGAACTTTTCATCACAGTCTGATACCCCGATGTTCATTCATTGTTATAAAAGGTATTTCACGGTTTCTTTTACTTTTAAATTTGGAATTACTACAGGTACTTGGTCTATAGAGAATTTAAGTTTTGATCATTATAGCATTTTAAGGTTACAAAAGTAACAGAAGACAAGGTGGCTGCTTTCTCAACCCTTAAAAAAATTTAAAGCCAAAAAACCTGCAAATTTTTCTATTATGATCAGACCTTAAGGGGAGTTCCTGGGTGGCCTCGTGGTTAGGATTCCAGACTTTCATTGCCATGGCCTGAGTTCAGTCCGTGGATGGGGAACTGAGATGCTGCAAGCTGTGTGCCACAGCCAAAAACAACAAAAAAATAGATCTTAAAATATGAACAATGCTCCAAAGAAGGACATAAAAATATAGCCAAAAAGCAGATTAAAAGATACTTAATATCACTGATCATTAGGAAAATCAAAACCACTGAGATATTACTTCATACCCATTAGGATGATTTTTTTTTTTTTTTTAAGAGAGAAAATATGTCTGGCAAGGCTATGGAGAACTATTGGTGAGGATGCAGAGAAAATGAAACCTTTGCACTGCCAGTAGGAAGGTAAAATAGTGCAGCCATTGTGGATAGCAGTATGGCAATTCCTAAAAAATTAAACACAGAATTAGCACATAATCCAACACTTCCACTTCTGGGTATATAACCAAAAGAAAGGAAAGCAGGAAGACTCTAACAGATATTTGCACACTCGTGTTCACAGCAGCATTATCTGCAATAGCCAAAAGGTGGAAGCAACACAGTATTCACAGACAAATGAACCGATAAACAAACTGTAGTCTATACACACAAGAGAATATTATTCAGTCTTAAAAAAGGAAGAACATTTAACATGCTACACCATACCTGAACTTTGAAGGCACTATGTTAAACAAAAGAAGCCAGTCACAAAGGGACAAATGTCATACGATTCCACTTATATGAGATATCTGGAGCAGAAACCGGAGAAGGCAATGGCACCCTACTCCAGTACTCTTGCCTGGAAAATCCCATGGATGGAGAAGCCTGGTGGGCTGCAGTCCATGGGGTCGCTAAGAGTCAGACACGACTGAGCAACTTCACTTTCACTTTTCACTTTCATGCATTAGAGAAGGAAATGGCACCCCACTCCAGTGTTCTTACTTGGAGAATCCCAGGGACGGGGGAGCCTGGTGGGCTGCCGTCTATGGGGTCATACTGACTCAGACACGAATGAAGCGACTCAGCAGCAGCAGCAGAGCAGAAACAAAATTCATAGAGGAAGAAAGTAGTCTAATGGTTGCCCAGGGCTGAGAAGAGGGGAGAATGGGAAATGTTTCATGGGTATGGAGTTTTGCTTGGGGAAGATAAAAAAGTTCCGGAAATGGATGGTAGTGACAGCCGCATGTGAATGTATTAATACTTGATGCCACTGAAGTGTATACTTAAAAATGGTTAAAATGACTAGTCTTATGTTATGTGTATTTTACCACAATTTTAGAGAAAAAAGAATGAAAAGTTGACATAAGTTAGCTTTTTTCACTCACTACTCAGTTATCCATGGCCACTGTACAGACCCAATTTTATCCTAAAACAGACAGGACAAGTTATGTAAATGTGCTAATGCGAGCTTGGAAACATCTTTACATATCTGAAGACATCAGATTCTCCTCATAGAGGTCTGTCGGGGAAAGCTGNGTTATCCATGGCCACTGTACAGACCCAATTTTATCCTAAAACAGACAGAACAAGTTATGTAAATGTGCTAATGCGAGCTTGGAAACATCTTTACATATCTGAAGACATCAGATTCTCCTCATAGAGGTCTGTCGGGGAAAGCTGAGCAAAATAGGCTGTCAATAGCAAAGGTCACTTACGGTCACACAAATCATTGAATAAATATTCTTGAGAATTTTAAACACTGATGCTTGCATGCCTAGATCCTTGCTATTCCAAGATATTCCAAGATATACCAAGATATTCCATACAAAATATATTCCTTTTCCAAGCCTGAAACATACCACATACCTCCAGAGCTCACTCTCTGATTTCATCCAGATCTCTACTCAGAAGTCCTCCGATCAAAGAGGCTGACACTGACCACACGATTTAAAAGAGCATGCTCCATCATTCTCTCTCCCCTCGGGGTGCTTTATTTTTCTTCATAGCTCTTATCACTACTTGATATATTTACTTGCTAATTGTCCTTCTCTATCCACAATGTAAATTTCAATACAAAGACGATTCTCTTGTTTGCTATTGGAAACCCAGCACCTAGAAGACTACCTGGCACACCAAAGGTGGCAAATGAATATCTGTTAATTGAATGACTGGATGGATGTTTACAGTTTCATAGGTCATATTGCCCTCTCGGCGTTGGTACTATTTTACCATTTACCAGCACTGTAGTAGCCACTGCCTCAAAGCCCTCCAGAGTATCCCTGGTTTGGGTTTTACCGTTAAGTTGAAGGAACACTTAAAGAGTCAGATAGAAGCCTGGTAGCAGCATGTCAAAAAAAATGCTCCCTGACTTACTTTCTAAATCAGTTCAGTTCAGTCAGTCCCTCAGTCGTGTCTGACTCTTTGCAATCCCATGGACTGCAGCACTCCAGGCTTCCATGTCCATCATCCACTCCCTGAGTTGGCTCAAACTCATGTCCATGGAGTTGGTGATGCCATCTAACCATCTCATCCTCTGTCGTCCCCTTCTGACATTCTTTTTCTAAATACATTAAATAAATACAGTGTATCTGTTCCTCGCAATGAGGGATAAAAAATAAACACGAAG
>SJYW01031149.1:10192-21505 GCA_006410735.1 Raphicerus campestris | reverse complement strand
GAGACTCCTCCCGACTCTCCAGGTGTGAGCACCTTCTCTTGGGATCGAAGGGGAACATCGCAAAACCTTTCCCCATGGAACAGGAAATGGCTCCTCATCTGGAGCTGAGCAGGGAAAATTGGAGCTCCTCCTGAGTCACTGTGGGACCCTCGGGCTTCCTTTAAATTGGGAACAGGTGGGGCGGGGAACTTCTTGGGTCACAAAAAGGGTGTGAAGGAGCATTTCGAGGTCCAAAAGGGAGCAGGTGTTTTCCTCTGGGATGCCGCAGCGGACAAGGGCCTCACTCTGCCTGCAAGGGTGAGGCTTCTGCTTTCTATCGAGTTGCGGCAGGATCCTCTAAAGTTATGACAGAGAACACAAGCATCCGCCCCTGTGGCGCCAGGATAGGCCAGTCTCCGTGCAAGGGGCGAGGCACATCTGGGGATTCCTCCCCAGTGGCGCCAAGTCCTCAGTCCCCTTCTGGTGCTGAGGTTGCAGCCTGAGATTGCCTCGCCCATACTGACATTTGTATTGGGCTTCCCCTGGATCTCACAGAGGGGAGTCAGGCCTCGTCTCAACTGGAGACCTGCACGGCCGCTTTCCTTCCCAACTGCAGTAACAGTGTCTGGGTCCCTGTCGAGCAGATACAGGGATCTACGGCTTGTGCTCGAGGTACCGTAGGGCTGTCAAACGTGCCATTGTGCCAGAGTCGAGGCTCAGGGTTATAATTAGGCAGTGCAAGGCAGTCAGGTTCATCTGAAGGGGACGAGGCATTTGCAGGTCTTGGGGAATGATGGCCCAACCTGTGAGTCTCCTCCCGACTTTCCAGGTGCCAGCACCTCCTCTTGGGATGCGAGGGGAACACTGCGAAACCTTTCCTGACAGGGCTGGGAAAGGGCCCCTCATCTGGTGCTTAGCAGGGAAAAATGGGGCTTCCCTTGAGTCTTGTCGGGACACTTGGTGTTCCTCTCGAGTGGGGACGGGTGGGGCAGGGAAATTCTTGTGTCACAGCAAGGGTGTGAAGGAGCAATTCGAGGTCCACGAGAGACAGGGTGAATTCCCTTGAGATGCCCTTGCGGACAAGGGCCAAACCACACCTGCAGGGGAGAAGCTTCCGATTTTTCTCGAGTTGCGGCTGGCTCCTCTCGAGTTACGATGGGGACCCCAGGGACCCGCCCCTGTATCCTCAGGAGAGGCCATTTTCAGTGCCAGTTGTGAGGCACTTCTGGGGATTCCTCCCCAGTCATCGCCAGGTCCTCATTCCATATCTGGTGCTGAGGTCGGAGCCTGAGATTTCCTCGCTCATGCTTTCATAGGACTTGAGGTTACTGTGGAGCCCCCACAGAGGAGTCAGTCATCATATCGCCTGGAGACTTACACGGCCTCTTTTTTCCCCAACTGCAGCGGCAGTGTCCGGCTCCCCGTCAAGCGGACACAGGGATCTGTGGCTTCCCATCGAGGTACTCCAGGGCGGTCTCATGTGCCAATGTTTTGGGAGTCGAGCCTCGGGGTGACAGTCGAGACAGTGCAGGGCAGTTATGTTCATCTGGTGTGGTCAAAGAATTTGGGAGTCTTGGAGAATGTTGGACTGATACTTGAGGCTCCTCCAGACTCTGCTGATTCGAGGCCACCTCATGGGATGCTAGGGGAGTGCCGGAAAATCTTTCCCGATGGAGCAGGAAAAGGGCCCCTCATCTGCAGCTCGGCAGTGTAAAAAGGGGCTCCGCTTGAATCGAGGCTTTAACCTCAGGGTTCCTTTCCAGTGGGGAAGGTTTGGGCGGGGAACTTCCTAGGTCACAACAATGGTATGAAGGAGCCTTTTGAGGTGCAAGAGAGAAGGGGTGATTTCCCCCGAGATAGTGCAGCAGAAAAGGGACTCAGCCACCCTGCTGGGCAGAAGCTTCTGGTTTTTCTCGAGTTGCGACGGGGCCCTCTCGAGTTACGAAGTGGACTACAGGGACCTGCCGCTGTATCCTCAGGAGAGGCCTTTCTCAGTGGGAATTGCAAGGCGCCTCTGGGAATTCATCCCCAGTCATCGCTGGGTCCTCAGTCCTCGTCTGGTGCTGAGGCCAGAGCCTGAGATTTCCTCGCTCATGCCTTCATAGGTCCTGAGGTCNCTTCCCATCGAGGTACTCCAGGGCGGTCTCATGTGCCAATGTTTTGGGAGTCGAGCCTCGGGGTGACAGTCGAGACAGTGCAGGGCAGTTATGTTCATCTGGTGTGGTCAAAGAATTTGGGAGTCTTGGAGAATGTTGGACTGATACTTGAGGCTCCTCCAGACTCTGCTGATTCGAGGCCACCTCATGGGATGCTAGGGGAGTGCCGGAAAATCTTTCCCGATGGAGCAGGAAAAGGGCCCCTCATCTGCAGCTCGGCAGTGTAAAAAGGGGCTCCGCTTGAATCGAGGCTTTAACCTCAGGGTTCCTTTCCAGTGGGGAAGGTTTGGGCGGGGAACTTCCTAGGTCACAACAATGGTATGAAGGAGCCTTTTGAGGTGCAAGAGAGAAGGGGTGATTTCCCCCGAGATAGTGCAGCAGAAAAGGGACTCAGCCACCCTGCCGGGCAGAAGCTTCTGGTTTTTCTCGAGTTGCGACGGGGCCCTCTCGAGTTACGAAGTGGACTACAGGGACCTGCCGCTGTATCCTCAGGAGAGGCCTTTCTCAGTGCGAATTGCAAGGCGCCTCTGGGAATTCATCCCCAGTCATCGCTGGGTCCTCAGTCCTCGTCTGGTGCTGAGGCCAGAGCCTGAGATTTCCTCGCTCATGCCTTCATAGGTCCTGAGGTCACTCTGGAGATCCCAGAGGGGAGTCAGCCCTCTCCTCGCCTGGAGACTTGCACTGCCTCTTTCCTCCCCAACTGCAGTGGCAGTGTCCAGCTCACCATAAAGCGGACATAGGGATCTGTGGCTTTCCATCCAGGTACTCGAGGGATGTCTCACGTGCCAGTGTGTTGGGAGTCGAGCCTCGGGGTAACAGTAGAGATAGTGCAGTGCAATCATGTTTATCTGGAGTGGAAGAGGCATTTGGGGATCTTGGGGAGTCGTGGTCGGACCTGAAGCTCCTTCCGACTCTCCTGATGGGAGGCCACCTCTTGCGATGTGAAGGGAGCACCGGAAATCCTTTCGGGATGGAGCAGGAAAAGAGCCCCTCATCTGGAGCTCAGCAGGAGAAATCGAGTCTCCTTTTCAGTCGTCGCAGAACCCTCGGAGTTCCTCTTGAGTGGGGACGTTTGGGACAGGTAACTTCCTAGGTCATAACAAGGCTATGATGGAGCCTTTCGAGGTCCATGAGGGACGGGGTTAATTCTGCTGAGATACCGTAGCGGACAAGGCCCACACCACGCCTGCAGGGAAGAAGATTTCTTTTTTTCTCGACTTGTGGCAGGGTCCTCTCGAGTTACAACAGGCACCCCAGGGACCCGCCCCTGTGTCCTCAGGAGAGGCCATTCTCAGTGCAAGTTGTGAGGCGCCTCTGGGGATTCTTCCCCAGCCATCGCCAGGTCCTCACTCCTCTTCTGGTGCTGAGGTTGAAGCCTGAGATTTCCTCGCTCATGCTTTCATAGGTCTTGAGTTACTCTGGAGCCCCCACAGGGGAGTCAGGCCTCTTCTCGCCTGGAGACTTGCATGGCATCTTTCTTCCCCAACTGCAGCAGCAGTGTCCAGCTCCCCGTAAAGCGGACTCAGGGATCTGTGGCTTGCCATCGAGGTACTCAGGCTGTCTCACGTGCCAGTGTGTTGGGAGTCAAGTCTCAGGGTGACAGTCGAGGCAGTGCAGGGCAGTCATGTACATCTGGAGTGGACGTGGCATTTGGAGATCGTGGGGATTGGTGGTCAGACACCTGAGGCTCCTCCCCACTCTCCTGAGGAGACGCCACCTCTTGGGATGTGAGGGGAGCGCCTGAAAACCTTTCCCGTTGGAGCATGGAAATGGCCCCTCATCTCGAGCTCAGCAGGGGAAAACGGGGCTCCTCTAGAGTCACGGCGGGACCCTAGGGTTTCCTGTCGAGTGAGGACGGTTGGGGCGGGGAACTTCCTATGTCACAACAAGGATATGAAGGAGCCTTTTGAGGTCCAAGAGGGAACAGGTGATTTCCCCCGAGATGCTGCAGTTGACAAGGGACTCACCCTTCCTGCAGGGGAGAAGCTTCTGGTTTTTCTCGAGTTGCAGCGGGGTCCTCTCGAGTTACGACTGGGACCCCAGGGACCCGCCCCTGTGCCTCAGGAGAGGCCAGTTTCCATGGATGTTGGGAGGCAACTGTGGGGATTTTTCCCGAGATGTCGCCTGGTCCTCAGTCCTCGTCTGGTGCTGAGGCCGTAGCCTGTGCTTGCCTCGCCCTTGCTGTCATAGGTCTTTGGGTTCCCCTGGAGCCCCAGTAGGGGAGTCAGGCCTCGTCTCACCCTGGAACGTGCACAGCTGCTTTCCTCTCCAACTGCAGCAAAGGTTTCCATGTCCCTGTCGAGGGGATAGAGTGATCTGTGGCTTCCCCTGGAGGTACCCCAGGGCTATCACACGTGCCAGTGTGCAGGAGTTGTGCCTCGGGGGGGATGCAGTCGAGGCAGTGCAGGGCAGTCAGTTTCATCTGGAGTGGAACAGGCATTTGGGGGTCTTGGGGAAAGTTTACCAGACACCTGAGCCTCCTCTGGACTCGCCTGGTGTGAGGGCCTCCTCTTGGGATGTGAGAGGATTGCCGGGAACCCTTTCTCGATGTAGCAGGGAAAGGGCCCCTCATCTGGAGCTGAGCATGGGAAAATGGAGCTCCTCTTGAGTCTCAGCGGGAACCTCGGCGGTCCTCTAGAGTGGGGACGGGAGGGGAGGGGAACTTCTTTGGTCACAGAAAGGGTGTTTAGGAGCATTTCGAGGTCCAATAGGGAACGGGTGATTTCCCCAGGATGCCACAGTGGACAAGGGCCTCACTCTGGCTGAAAGGGAGAAGTGTCTGGTTTTTCTCGAGTTGCGGTGGAGTCCTCTCGAGTTATGACAGGGACCTCAGGGACCCGCCCCTGTGGCCTCAGGAGAGGCCAGTATCCATACGAGTTGCAAGGCACCTGTGAGGATTCCTCCTGAGATGTCGCCGGGTCCTCAGTCCTCGTCTGGTGCTGAGGCCGGAGCTTGTGCTTGCCTCGCCCTTGCTGACATAGTTCTTGGGGTACAACTGGAATCCCAATAGGGGAGTCAGGCCTCCTCCCGCGTGGATATGTGCACAGCCGCTTTCCTCCCCAACTGCAGCAACAGTGCCCGGGTCCGCATAAAGCGGACACAGGGATCTGTGTCTTGCCATCGAGGTACTCCAGGGCTATCACACCTGCCAGTGTGCCGGAGTCAAGCTCGGGGTGACAGTTGAGGCAGTGCAGGATAGTCAGATTGATCTGGAGTGGACTAGGCATTTGGGGGTCTTGCGGAAATGTGACCCGACGCCTGAGGCTTCTCTGAACTCACCTGGTGTGAGTGCCTCCTCTTGGGATGATAGGGGAGAGCCGGGAAACCTTTCCCGATGGAGCAGGGAAAGGGGCCCTCATCTGGAGCTGAGCATGGGAAAATTGAGCTCCTCATGAGTCGTGGCAGAACCCTCGGCGGTCCACTCGAGTGGCGACATATGGGGCGTTGAACTTCTTGGGTCACAGCAAGGGTGTGACAGAGCATTTAGAGGTCGAAGATAAAACGGGTGATTTCTCCCNGGTCCAAGAGGGAACAGGTGATTTCCCCCGAGATGCTGCAGTTGACAAGGGACTCACCCTTCCTGCAGGGGAGAAGCTTCTGGTTTTTCTCGAGTTGCAGCGGGGTCCTCTCGAGTTACGACTGGGACCCCAGGGACCCGCCCCTGTGCCTCAGGAGAGGCCAGTTTCCATGGATGTTGGGAGGCAACTGTGGGGATTTTTCCCGAGATGTCGCCTGGTCCTCAGTCCTCGTCTGGTGCTGAGGCCGTAGCCTGTGCTTGCCTCGCCCTTGCTGTCATAGGTCTTTGGGTTCCCCTGGAGCCCCAGTAGGGGAGTCAGGCCTCGTCTCACCCTGGAACGTGCACAGCTGCTTTCCTCTCCAACTGCAGCAAAGGTTTCCATGTCCCTGTCGAGGGGATAGAGTGATCTGTGGCTTCCCCTGGAGGTACCCCAGGGCTATCACACGTGCCAGTGTGCAGGAGTTGTGCCTCGGGGGGGATGCAGTCGAGGCAGTGCAGGGCAGTCAGTTTCATCTGGAGTGGAACAGGCATTTGGGGGTCTTGGGGAAAGTTTACCAGACACCTGAGCCTCCTCTGGACTCGCCTGGTGTGAGGGCCTCCTCTTGGGATGTGAGAGGATTGCCGGGAACCCTTTCTCGATGTAGCAGGGAAAGGGCCCCTCATCTGGAGCTGAGCATGGGAAAATGGAGCTCCTCTTGAGTCTCAGCGGGAACCTCGGCGGTCCTCTAGAGTGGGGACGGGAGGGGAGGGGAACTTCTTTGGTCACAGAAAGGGTGTTTAGGAGCATTTCGAGGTCCAATAGGGAACGGGTGATTTCCCCAGGATGCCACAGTGGACAAGGGCCTCACTCTGGCTGAAAGGGAGAAGTGTCTGGTTTTTCTCGAGTTGCGGTGGAGTCCTCTCGAGTTATGACAGGGACCTCAGGGACCCGCCCCTGTGGCCTCAGGAGAGGCCAGTATCCATACGAGTTGCAAGGCACCTGTGAGGATTCCTCCTGAGATGTCGCCGGGTCCTCAGTCCTCGTCTGGTGCTGAGGCCGGAGCTTGTGCTTGCCTCGCCCTTGCTGACATAGTTCTTGGGGTACAACTGGAATCCCAATAGGGGAGTCAGGCCTCCTCCCGCGTGGATATGTGCACAGCCGCTTTCCTCCCCAACTGCAGCAACAGTGCCCGGGTCCGCATAAAGCGGACACAGGGATCTGTGTCTTGCCATCGAGGTACTCCAGGGCTATCACACCTGCCAGTGTGCCGGAGTCAAGCTCGGGGTGACAGTTGAGGCAGTGCAGGACAGTCAGATTGATCTGGAGTGGACTAGGCATTTGGGGGTCTTGCGGAAATGTGACCCGACGCCTGAGGCTTCTCTGAACTCACCTGGTGTGAGTGCCTCCTCTTGGGATGATAGGGGAGAGCCGGGAAACCTTTCCCGATGGAGCAGGGAAAGGGGCCCTCATCTGGAGCTGAGCATGGGAAAATTGAGCTCCTCATGAGTCGTGGCAGAACCCTCGGCGGTCCACTCGAGTGGCGACATATGGGGCGTTGAACTTCTTGGGTCACAGCAAGGGTGTGACAGAGCATTTAGAGGTCGAAGATAAAACGGGTGATTTCTCCCAGAACGCCGCAGTGGACAAGGGCCTCACTCCATCTGCAAGGGTGAAGCTTCTGGTTTTTCTCGGGTTGCGGCGGGGTTCTCTCGAGTTATGACGGGGACCACAGGGATTCTCCCCTGTGGCCCCAGGATAGGCCAGTTTTGTGCGAGGGGCGAGGCACAGCTGGGGAATCCTCCCCAGTGGCANAGGGCCTCACTCTGGCTGAAAGGGAGAAGTGTCTGGTTTTTCTCGAGTTGCGGTGGAGTCCTCTCGAGTTATGACAGGGACCTCAGGGACCCGCCCCTGTGGCCTCAGGAGAGGCCAGTATCCATACGAGTTGCAAGGCACCTGTGAGGATTCCTCCTGAGATGTCGCCGGGTCCTCAGTCCTCGTCTGGTGCTGAGGCCGGAGCTTGTGCTTGCCTCGCCCTTGCTGACATAGTTCTTGGGGTACAACTGGAATCCCAATAGGGGAGTCAGGCCTCCTCCCGCGTGGATATGTGCACAGCCGCTTTCCTCCCCAACTGCAGCAACAGTGCCCGGGTCCGCATAAAGCGGACACAGGGATCTGTGTCTTGCCATCGAGGTACTCCAGGGCTATCACACCTGCCAGTGTGCCGGAGTCAAGCTCGGGGTGACAGTTGAGGCAGTGCAGGACAGTCAGATTGATCTGGAGTGGACTAGGCATTTGGGGGTCTTGCGGAAATGTGACCCGACGCCTGAGGCTTCTCTGAACTCACCTGGTGTGAGTGCCTCCTCTTGGGATGATAGGGGAGAGCCGGGAAACCTTTCCCGATGGAGCAGGGAAAGGGGCCCTCATCTGGAGCTGAGCATGGGAAAATTGAGCTCCTCATGAGTCGTGGCAGAACCCTCGGCGGTCCACTCGAGTGGCGACATATGGGGCGTTGAACTTCTTGGGTCACAGCAAGGGTGTGACAGAGCATTTAGAGGTCGAAGATAAAACGGGTGATTTCTCCCGGAACGCCGCAGTGGACAAGGGCCTCACTCCATCTGCAAGGGTGAAGCTTCTGGTTTTTCTCGGGTTGCGGCGGGGTTCTCTCGAGTTATGACGGGGACCACAGGGATTCTCCCCTGTGGCCCCAGGATAGGCCAGTTTTGTGCGAGGGGCGAGGCACAGCTGGGGAATCCTCCCCAGTGGCACCAAGTCCTCAGTCCCCTTCTGGTGCTGAGGCTGCAGCATGAGATTGCCTCGCCCGTGCTGACATTTGTATTTGGCTGCCTTGGAGCCTGCAGAGTGGTGTCAGGCCTCGTCTCCACAGGAGACGTGCACAGCCGCTTTCATTCCCAAGTGCAGTAACAGTGTTTGGCTCCCTGTCGAGTGGATACAAGGTTCTATGGCTGGCGCTCGAGGTACGCTAGGGCTGTCACATGTGCCAGTGTGCCGGAGTAGAGCCTCGGGGATACAGTTGAGGCAGTGCAGGGAAGTCAGGTTCATCTGAAGTGGACGAGGCATTTGGTGGCCTTGGGGAATGGTGGCCCAACCTGTAAGACTCCTCCCTATTTTCCAGGTGCGATAACCTCCTTTGGGATGCGAGGGGAACACTGCGAAATGTTTCCTTATGTCTCAGGGAAAGGGCCCCTCATCTGGACCTCAGCAGGGGAAATCGTGTCTCCTCTTGAGTCTTGGTGGAACTCTTGGGGTTCCTCGCGATTGGGGATGGTTGAGGAGGGGAATTTCTTGCATCACATCAAGGGTGTGAAGGAGGCTTTTGAGGTCCAAGAGGGAAGGGTTGAATTCCCCTGAGACGTCTTTGCGAAGAAGGCCCACACTACGCCTGCAGGGGAGGAGCAACCGGTTTTCCTCTAGTTGTGGCAGAATCCTCTCGAGTTACGATGGGGACCCCAGGGACCCGCCACTGAATCCTCGGGAGAGACCATTCTCAGTGCGACTTGGGAGGCACCTTCTTCTTCTTCTCATATTCTTCTTGTACTTCTCACCATCTTATGCTTCTCACCTTATTCTTCTTCTCACCTTCTTGTTATCCTCACATTCTTCTTCTACTCCTTCTCACCTTCTCACCTTCTTCTTCTTCTCACCTTCTTCTTCTTACTCTTACCTTCTTCTTCTTCTCACCTTCTTCTGCTCACCTTCTTCTCAAATTTTTCTTCTTCTCACATTCCTGTTCTTCTCAATTTGTTCTTCTTCTTCTCACCTTCTTCTTCTCACTTTCTTCCCTTTCTTCTTCTCACGTTCTTCTCAGACTTCTCACCTTTTACTACTTCTTTTTGTATCCTTCTTCTTCCTCTCACCTTCTTCTGCTTCTCACATTCTTCTTCTTCTCACCTTCTTCTTCTTCTTCTCACCTTATTTTTCTTCTTCAAACCTTCTTCTTCTCACCTTCTTCTCTTCTTCTCACGATCTTCTTCTCATGTTCTTCTATTTTTTCTCACCTTCTTCTTCTTCTCAATTTCTTCTTCTCCTCACCTTCTTTTTATTCTTCTTCTCACCTTTTTCTTCTTATTCTCACCTTCTTCTTTTTCTTCTTTTCACCTTCTTCTTCTCAGCTTCTTCTCCTTCTCACCTTCTGCATCATCTTCTTTTTCTCAAATTCTTCTTCTTCTCACCTTCTTCTTCTTCTTCTCACCTTGTTCTTATTCATCTTCTCAGCTTCTTCTTTTTCTTCTTTTCACGTTCTTTTTCTTCTTCTTCTCACAGTCTTCTTCTTCTTCTCACCTTCTTCTCATCTTTATCTTCTTCTTCTCAACTTCTTCTTTGTCTTCTTACTTCTTCTTATTCTTCTTCTCACCTTCTTTTTCTTCTTCTCAACTTCTTCTCCTTCTCACATTCTTATTTTTCTTCATCTCATCTTCTACTTCTCACGTTCTTCTTCTTCTTCTAACTCTCTTCTTCTTCTTCTCAGCTTCTTCTTCTCACCTTCTTCTTATTCTCACATCCTTCTTCTTCGCACCTTCTTCTTCTCACCTTCTACTTCTTACATTCTTCTTCTTCTTCTCAAATTCTTCTTCTTCTAACCTTCTTTTTCTTCTTTTCTCACGTTCTTTTACTTCTTCTCACCGTCTACTACTTCTTACCTTCTTCTTCTTCTTCTCAACTTCTTTTTCTTCTTCTTCTCCTCACCTTCTACTTCTTTTCGTCTCACCTTCTTTTTCTTCTTCTCACCTCCTGCTTCTCCTCACCTTCTTCTTCTTCTCAACTTCTTCTTCTTCTCACCTTCTTCTTCTCCTCACATTCTTCTACTTCTTCTCACCTTCTACTTCTTCTTACCTTCTTCTTTTTCTTCTCAATTTCTTCTTCTTCTCAAATTATTTTTCTTCTTCTTCTCACCTTCTTCTTTTTCTCACCTTCTACTACTTCATCTCACCATCTTTTTCTTCTTCTTCTCACCTTCTTCTACTTCTCACAGTTTTCTTCTTCTCATCTTCTTCTTCTTCTGACCTTCTTCTTCTTCTCACTTATTCTCTTCTTCTTCTCATCTTCTTCTTCTTTTTCTTACCTTCTTCTTCTTCTTCTCACTTTCTTCTTCTTCTCACCTTCTTCTCTTTTCTTCTCACCTTCTTCTTCTCACAATCTTCTTCTTCTTCTCACCATCTTCTTCTTCTTCTCACCTTCTTCTTCTTCTTCTCACCTTCTTCTTCTCTCACATTCTTCTTCTTCTCACCTTCTTCTTCTCTCACATTCTTCTTCTTCTCACCTTCTTCTTCTCTACTTCTTCTTCTTCTCACCTTCTTCCTTTCATGTTCTTATTCTTCTTATTATCACAATCTTCTTTTCACATTCTTCTTCTTTTTCTCACCTTCCTCTACTTCTTACCTTTTTCATCTTCTCACATTCTTCTTCTTCTTATGTTCTTATTCTTACCTTCTTATTCTTCTTCTCACCTTCTTATTCTTCTTCTTCTCACCTTTTTCTTCTTCTCATCCCCTTCTTCTTCTTCTTACCTTCTTCTTCTTCTTCGTCTACTTCTTCTCACCTACTTCTTGTTCTTCTTTTCACCTTCTTCTACTTACCTTCTTATTCTTCTTCTCACTTTCCTCTTCTTCTTCTTCTACTCCTCTTCTTCTTCTTCTTCACACATTCGTCTTCTTCTCACCTTC
>SJYW01031148.1:0-19927 GCA_006410735.1 Raphicerus campestris | reverse complement strand
TCTGTAAGAAAAGTAGCTTGGAGCACAGGAGATAAATGGAACAGGCAAGTATCATGGACACTAGGTCCATCCACAGGTGTCCCCACCACCAGATTAGTATAGACTACAAATGGTGCCTTGAAATAGGCAGAGGTCAACATAAGCAGCAGAATTGGGTGAACTGATGTGGGCTAACAGAGGAGGCCAACAGGCAGGGTAGAGGCAGGTCTAGGAGGGGTGGCAACAGGTGTGAGCCGGCAGACTTGGGTCATGCTCACAGACTCTCTACAACTACCACAGCTAGGCCAGAGGAGAGCTGCGATCCTGTCTTAGAGGAGCCACGGTGGAGGAGAGGTCCACCAAGACAGAGCCCAGGCTTTACAGTGAACCAGGGGACTAGCAGCCTGACCACAGGAGGCAGGCATTCATTCTTTCTATCAGCATTCATTAAGCACTCGCTATGTGTCATGTCCTATTCCCAGCACTGGCAATACAGCAATGAATAAGACAGACAAATCTACCTTATGGAGCTGCACACAGAGTAAACAATAAATACTACACCTGCCCTGCAAATAGGCTCGAGTACCATTTTTCTATNCTGAAGAACTGATGCTTTTGAACTGTGGTGTTGGACTTTTAAGAGTCCCTGGGACTGCAAGGAGATCCAATTAGTCAATTCTAAATGTAATCAGTCCTGAAGGAAGGAGGAGAAGGGGATGACAGAGGATGAGATGGTTGGATGGCATCACCAACTCAATGGACATGAGTCTGAGGGGACTCCGGGAGTTAGCTATGGACAGGGAAGCCTGGCATGCTGCAGCCCATGGGGTTGCAAAGAGTCAGGCACAATTGAGAGACTCCACTGAACTGAAAACTCTTTAAATTGGTAATTTTTTCTGCAAATGAAAGTGGAAAAGATAGAGAATGAGCACCAGGGACCATAACTAGGGAGGTAAAAGAGCAGCAAAATCAAGGACAAGTTACTTCACCACCTGCTTCTGGCTGGAACTGCTGAGCCAAATGCACCATGGGAGAGAGCTGAAAGAAGGACCTGCTGGTTAACCAACAAATCCCAGCAAGGCTGGACCAGAGAAGCCAGGTTCTCCATGACAGACACATTCTTAAAGGAAAAAGAGAAAGAAAGAAGGAAGATAGAGGGCTTGAAGATGGAACATCTAGTCTACCTGTCTGGTTTTGTTCAAAGATCTCTGTACCTCATTTCAGGAGATGAAAGGACTTTTGGACAAGGCTGTCTTTCCAAAGCAATAGTTATAAGATGTTTGAGTTGCAGTGGTTTAATTAACATCCCTCAGAATTCCCAGAAGAAACAAGATCCAGTGGACTAAATAAATTGAAATCATTCAGGCAAAACAGGTTAAGGGAACTGATGTGAATAAATGGCTCCTTCTGGCCTTCCCTAGTTATATTAATAAACATTTCATGGAACATCTTAACCCTATGCCTGTCAAACTCTGAAGCAATCCATTGCTCTTTCTCTCCTTGGATTTTCTAGGAGCGGAACAAAAAGATATCTGATACCAAGATAAAATCCCCAAAGTACCATCACCTGCTGCCAAGAAACTTTCTTTCAGAAAAGTATGAATAAAAATCAAGCTTGTAAAGGAAAAATAAATGCTAGAAACAGGAAAGCTTGCCACTGGTATTTTCTCAAGAGGATCACCTTCAAAGTGTGGAAAACTAGCAAGTTCATTGGCATCCCCTCTCTAGGTTCTAATACCAGAGACTGTCAGCTTTTACTCTTTTGAGAAAAGTGTTTTTTAATAATTTGTCTCCCTTACCTCCAAGGAGTATGTGCCAATGAGTTGTCTGTCACAACCCTAGAAATCATATAATTAGGATGTATAGGTCTTATTATTCACAAGGAAGTGAAAGTGAAGTTGCTCAGTCATGTCCAACTCTTTGCAACCGCATGGACTGTAGCCTACCAGGTTCCTCTGTCCATGGATTTTCCAGGCAAGAATACTGGAGTGGGTTGCCATTTCCTTATCCAATTATTCACAAGAGTTTTGTTTTTAAAAAAATCATCACAAACACTAAATTAGAAAATTTGGAATCATAACTCCTTGGAAAAATGTAAGTTAGGTTCCTGTGAAGCTAACAGGCTAACAGGTGTGGCCACATCTTCATCAGCAGATGGATATATATTCTGTTTTATTCCTGTTTCTGTTTAAAGGTTTTATGAATATATATGATTCATTAACATTGAAGTCATAGCCAACAGCTTAACTCATGACTGAACGAAGCTTACCTGAGATACTTATTCCCTCCCAAGGCACACTTCAGTGTGCTTAAGGCCTCTGCACTACACTTCAGCACTATGCTTTTGGGTCACTTTATACAACAAAATCAGCAACAAAAGGCACAAAAATGCGAAAGAATTTTTTTTTTAAAGGCACTTAATATACTGTGAAGAGGACGCTTGTTTACTGTATGAACTGAAACAAGAAGGCTTTGCTCCCCCTCAGCTAGGAACACAAGTGTCAGGTAACTCAATTCTGCCTTGTCTGCAAATGACGACGAGTGTCACAAGTCTCGATTTGGAGTCACAAATAAGTGTCAGTGAGTGACCAGATCAGATCTCTCCACCAGGCACGGCTCCCTGCCCTGCCCAGCCCCTCTGGACTGGCCCAGTTTGGTTTGGGCAGAGCCAACAGACGCAGCCTCTTTATGAAGGCATGGAACCAGGCCCTGGGGAGGGGCTGCAGTAGGACATGCAGGTAACCCTCCATCCCCAGCTGTTCATCATAAACTGAGGACACAGGGACAAAGCCTCATAAATAAATGTGGCTTCAGACCCAGTTTGGTAAATGGCGTTATAGGCTCATGAGGTGAAAGAGATGGCAGATTAAGGTGTCTAAGTACAACACTTCCTACAGCTTCCTTTCTTATTCTTTATTAAACCCTCATACCACAGCACAAAATAAATAATTGTCTAAAAGGATAAACCAGAAAATAGGATTGCCAGATTCCACAAATAAAAACACAAGACAGCCAATTAAGTCTGAATTTCAGAAAAACAGCAAATGATGTTTTTAATATAAATATGTCCCACATTCATCAGTCAGTCAGTTCAGTTGCTCAGTCGTGTCCAAGTCTTTGCAACCCCAGGGACTGCAACACTCCAGGCCTCCCTGTCCATCACCAACTCTTGGAATTTACTTAAATTCATGGCCATTGAGTCAGTGATGCCATCCAACCATCTCATTCTCTGTCATCCCCTTCTCCTCCCACCTTCAATCTTTCCTAGCATCAGGGTCTTTTCAAATGAGTCAGCTCTTTGCATCAGGTGGCCAAAGTATCAGAGCTTCACTTCAGCATCAGTCCTTCCAATGAGTATTCAGGACTGATTTCCTTTAGGATGGACTTGTTGGATCTCCTTGCAGTCCAAGAGACTCTTTAGAGTCTTCTCCAACACCATAGGTCAAAAGCATCAATTCTTCAGTGCTCAGCTTTCTTTATAGTCCAGCTCTCACATCCATACATGACTACTGGAAAAAACCATAGCCTTGACTAGACGGAATTCATACTAAATGCTTTATACTTATAGTTAAGGTAAGAATGTCTAGGATTTCCCAGGTGGTGCTAGCAATAAAGTACCTGCCTGCCAATGCAGGAGACATAGAGACGCAAGTTCCATCCCTGAGTCGGGAAGATTCCCTGTGAAGGGAATGGATACCCACTCCAGTATTCTTGCCTGGAGAATCCCATGGGCAGAGGAGACTGGCTGTGCTACAGTCCATGGGATCGCAAAGAATTGGACACAACTAAAGTGACTGAGCATACATGCAAAGATGTCCAGTGCTGTGAGCAGAGAGATGTAAACAGCCAAGGAGGGGAGTCAGGAAGATGGGTGATGCATGGGAGCCAGGAGCAGGGAAGAGGTTTTCCTTTCAGCTCCACAAATTCTCCCTTGAAAGTCATTTAGATTTTGCTGAACTTCAGTTTCTTTATCTTTTACTTGAGGATAATGACTTCTTTCTCAGTATGCAACTGGGATGACTAAATGAGATAATATATGTAAGTCTCCTCCACAGTTCTTCCCCACCCTACACATACCTCACCAAATAAGAGTCATTGTCACTATTATTATTATTATTTTAATCTGAGGCTAGAGGGAGAACCAGCATTTCTGTGACCATCAAAAGCTTTGGCTATTTTATTTGGGTTTGGTTTTGGTTTTGGTTTTGGTTTTGTTCCCAAGGATGTTGGGGCTTGAGAAATATCATCCTAGGAAGATATTCATAATTGCCATTTTTTTTCAACATAAGAGAAAATAGTTTGCTTCTCTTCTAACTTCCTCACCATGAACAGTAAAAATGTCAATTAACCAACTGCTTGTACGACATCTCATCTAACATCTGGATGTTTGGCAACTTCGAGATGCCAGTGTTTCAAACTTCAAAGTGGATGCCTGTTGATTTTGTATTATGACTGTGAAACTCCATTTATTTTATACCTTTATTAGCATTCCTGAAGTGACTTTCCACACATATGATTTATTTCTTGCTTCCTCACTGTTCAGAATCAAGCAACAAAGGGTTTGAATGATGAAGAACTAATGAAGAGTCATGGCAGCTTACTCCACAAATTTTCTCAAATAGAACCATTGCTTTGTGTTGATTTTCTTATTTAATTTCCAGAAATGGAGAATTCAGCAGTGGTAGCAAAGGTCTTAAGTAATAACAGTGGAATTCATGGATTCAATCATTCACCAAATATTTGTACATTGTGTGACTACAATGGCTCACTCACTGTTATAGGCATGGGAGACACAATAATGTATGAAAAATAGGTGACTCACTGTCAAGGAAGATAGACAACAGATAGAATAATAAATATAATGATTGATCTTGGTTGATCACAAGATTGACACATCCTCTGTAAGAAAAGTAGCTTGGAGCACAGGAGATAAATGGAACAGGCAAGTATCATGGACACTAGGTCCATCCACAGGTGTCCCCACCACCAGATTAGTATAGACTACAAATGGTGCCTTGAAATAGGCAGAGGTCAACATAAGCAGCAGAACTGGGCGAACTGATGTGGGCTAACAGAGGAGGCCAACAGGCAGGGTAGAGGCAGGGCTAGGAGGGGTGGCAATAGGTGTGAGCCGGCAGACTTGGGTCATGCTCACAGACTCTCTACAGCTACCACAGCTAGGCCAGAGGAGAGCTGCGATCCTGTCTTAAAGGAGCCATGGTGGAGGAGAGGTCCACCAAGACAGAGGCCAGGCTCTACAGTGAACCAGGGGACGGGTAGCCTGACCACAGGAGGCAGGCATTCATTCTTTCTATCAGTATTCATTAAGCACTCGCTATGTGTCATGTCCTATTCCCAGTACTGGCAGTACAGCAATGAATAAGACAGACAAATCTACCTTATGGAGCTGCACACAGAGTAAACAATAGATACTACACCTGCCCTGCAAATAGGCTCATGAGTACCATTTTTCTAGATTCCATATATTTGCATTAATATGATATTTGTTTTTCTCTTTCTGACTTACTTCACTCTGTATAACAGGCTCTAGGTTCATTGGCATCTCTACAACTGATTCACATTCACCTCAGATGTAGGGAGAGGACTTGAAGACACAGCTGGGGAAGGAGAGGATGGGAAGAACTGAGAAAGCACTGACATATATACACTCTCATGTGTAAAATAGATAGCTAATGGGAAGCTGGCAATACCAAAGAATGTTCAAACTACCACGCAATTGCACTCATTTCACATGCTAGCAAAGTAATGCTCAAAATCCTCCAAGCTAGACATCAACACTACATGAACCAAGATCTTCTGGATGTAAAAGCTGGATTTAGAAAAGGCAGAGGAATTAGAGATCAAATTGTTAACATCCATTGGATCATAGAAAAAGTAAGAGATTTCCAGAAACACATCTACTTCTGCTTCATTGATTATGCTAAAGCCTTTGACTGTGTGGATCACAACAAACTGAAAATTGTGAAAGAGATGGGAATAACAGACCACCTTACCTGTCTCCTGAGAAACCTGTATGCAGGTCAAGAAGCAAGTTAGAACCGAACATGGAATGATGGACTGATTCCAAACTGGGAAAGGAGCATGTCAAAGCTGTATATTGTCACCCTGCTTATTTAACTTATATGCAGAGTACATCATGAGAAATGCTGGGCTGGATGAAGCACAAACTGGAATCAAGATTGCCAGGAGAAATATCATAACCTCAAATATGCAGATGATACCACCCTTATGGCAGAAAGTGAAGAGGAATAAAGAGCCTCTTGATGAAGGTGAGAGGAGAGTCAAAAAGCTGGCTTAAAACTCAGCATCAAAAGTATGACATCATGGGATCCTGTCTGATCACTTCATGGCAAATAGATGGGGAAACAATGACAGACTTTATTTTCTTGGGCTCCAAAATCACTGTAGATGATGACCACAGCCATAAAATTAAAAGACGCTTGCTCCTTGGAAGAAAAGCTATGACAAACCTAGACAGCATATTAAAAAGCAGAGACATTGCTTTGCTGACAAAGGTCCATCTAGTCAAAGCTATGGTTTTTCCAATAGTCATGTATGGATGTGAGAGTTGAACTATAAAGAAAGCTGAGTTCCAAAGCTTTGATGGTTTTGAACTATGTTGCTGGAGAAGATTCTTCAGAGTCCCTTGGACTGCAAGGAGATCCAACCAGTCAATCCTAAAGGAAATCAATCCTGAATATTCATTGGAAGGACTGATGCTGAAGCTGAAGCTCCAATACTTTGGCCACCTGATCCAAAGAGCTGACTCATTGGAAAAGGCCCTGATGCTGGGAAAGACTGAAGGCAGGAGGAGATGGGACGACAGAGGACGAGATAGTTGGATGACATCACTGACTTGATGGACATGAGTTTGAGCAAGCTCCAAGAGTTGGTGATGGACAGGACAGCCTGAGGTGTTGTAGTGCATGGGGTCACAGAGTCAGACATGACTGAGTGACTGAACTGAAGACCCATTTAATTGTTCTTGGGTGGAGTGGTTTTATTAAGACCTGCAGGTGATTCTAATGTGTAACCAGAGCTAAGAATCACTGGTGGGTCCACGCACCACAAAAAAGCAGGTGGTCACTCATCCATTCATCACCTTTTCTCAATATTTATTATGGCACTGGGAACCACACTACCTAGCGCATAGCAAGGGTGTGGGAGATGATGCATTTTGCTGGTATAAACAACAAGGTGGGTAGAAGGTCTTTAACCCAGAGAGTGACCCAATTGTATCTGTGCTTTGGAAACTGACAGTGGTAAATAAAATAATTATGGCTAGGAGGAGAACCTGGCAGAAGGGAGAATGATTAGAGTGATAGTTCTCATTCTTGTGCACATAACAGAATCACCTGCAGGATTCCTTGAGCCAGCATCTCCATGCTGCAATCCCCAGAATTTCTGATTTAGGAGGTCTGGAGAGAGGCCTGAGAATCTGCATTTCTGACACTAGTCCCCAGGTGATGCTGTTGTTCTGAAGACCATACATGGAGACTCAACAGTGAGTTAGCCTTGGCTGTGGTGTACAGTCAGATGAAAGGCAAGGAAGGCCTAACTCAGATGAGAGTAATGGAGAGAAAAGAATAAGCTGAGAGGTTGTATGCATGTCAATTCAATAAGAACCTTGCAATTGATTGCCTGAAGAGAGGGCTGATGGAGAGGGCAAAGGAGGATGGCTACAAGGATGCTGAGGACAAGATGTGGGAAGCAATCCCTTTTAGAAGGTGCTTGTTTTAGAGCTCTGTTAAAAGCAAAGAGTTTTTTTCTGTTTTCTCTTTACAGATTTTTTTTTATTTTCCCCCCTACTGAATAGTACAATAAATTCCACTGCCTTATTTGTTTTATCATATAAAAGAATGCTTGCCAATATCTATTAAGCTAATATTAAGCTTGGTTCCAGAACATCTTGTAGTGGTTATTTCTAGCATGTCCTGGAATCTGTACTTAGGGTACTCAGTTCCTTAACCAACCCTCATTAGAAACTGAATTGCTAGTACACGGGCTTATCAAGGTTATTACGCCCACAGTATTATTAATTTATAGCAGATGCAGGCCAGGGGAGCCCATCCTCTGATAGTGCATTTATTTCAGTAATCTACAAACTGAAAGGATGATGATAGAGCAATAAACACTGTGAAAAGTGTTTCTATTTTTGACTGATTTTTCTGATAAACAATAAAAATGGTTTAAAATTTTTTCCTCGTGAAAGGATATGACATTGAAAAACACTTGCCTGTAATTTTCAAAGCTAGAGTAGTACTAAGGAGCTGTTTACTAGATTTAATAATCTATAATCTGGAGAAATGATAGAGATGAGATATCCTTTTTATTATCTGGCTGGAGATAAAGCATGAAGTTCAGCCCCTTTGCATCATACCACCTATTCATAAAATGCACATTCTCCTCCCTGACCTCAGGCTTCCCAGGTATCTTGGCAGTGGCTTTGGAATCTGCATTTAAAATCAGGAACATAGGGGTTTTTTTTTTTAATAACTGGAAGGGAATATATTTTGGGTGTAAAGGGGAGGCGATCTAATGCTATAAGTTAGAGCAAAGAAGCATCACAAGAATGGGGGTTTTCACATGTTTATTTCTCTGTGATTAGTATACACACTCCGAGCTTCCCAGGTGGAGCTAGTGGTACAGAGCCCACCTGCCAGTGCAGGAGACATAAGAACTGAGCGTTCAGTCCTTAGGTCAGGAAGATCCCCTGGAAGAGAGCATGGCAACCCACTGCAGTATTCTTACCTGGAGAACCCCATGGACAGAGGAGCCTGGAGCACTACAGTCCACAGGGTTGCAAAGAGGTGGACATGACTGAAGTGACTTAGCACACAGGCAGTATACATAATCATCCATTTCACAACAGAAAACAGAGGCTCCCCCAGCCCAGTACTGGCAGCTTGTCAATAATGGGTCAAAGGAAGCTCCAACTAGAACTCAGGTCTGCTCTCTCCTCAGGCGGTGCTATTTTTACCAACAATGACAATCTCACCTAGTTATTTGCTTTTTTGACTATCACCATACCAAAGCTTTTATGGTCACCATATTTTGCTTGCCAGAAAATTATATATGTATTTGTTAGCTAAAAATACAAGTGAAACCAATTTGAATTGGGATCACAAAACCCTTAGAGCTTCTACACATACTGTTGGGTCACTTATGTACACCTTACCCAGATGCCTTCTATTTTTTCCTAATGCTGGTGGTAAAAGCTTAATGGTAACTTCTTCTTTTTTTTTTTCTTTTTTTTTTTACTTTTTGTTCAGCTTTATTGAGATATATTTCACTTATGATAAACTACACATATTTGAAATATGCGATTTGATGACTGGTGGCATATATGTACATTCATGAAACCATTATCATTATCAAGAACATATCTATTAGCACAAACATTTCCTTGTGTTCTTTATAATTTCTTCCTTCTCTCTCCACCCACTCCTGGCTTAGAAGCCACTGAGCTACCTTCTGTCTTGACAGATTTGCTCGTTTTTTCTAGAGTTTCAAATAAAAGGGATAATAGACACACATTTTTTTTTCCTGCTGGTTCTTTAATTCAGAAAATTTGAGATTCATTCATGTCATGCCATGTATCAATAGCTCTTTCCTTTTTACTGGCAAGTAGTAGTCCATTGAATAGATATACCACAACATGTGTTCTAAGTTGCTTCAGTTGTGTCCAACTCTTTGCCCCCCTGTGGACTATAGCTTGCCTCGCCCCTATGTCCATGGGATTCTCCAGTCAAGAATACTGGAGTGGGTTGCCATTTCCCTCTTCAGAGGATCTTCCCAGAGATCGAACCTCTATCTCTTACTTTCTTATGTCTCTTATTTTTCCAGGCAGGTTCTTTACCACTAGGACCACCTGGGAAGCCACAACATATCTGTGCATATAAAATAGATGTTTATCCANAGTCATGTATGGATGTGAGAGTTGAACTATAAAGAAAGCTGAGTTCCAAAGCTTTGATGGTTTTGAACTATGTTGCTGGAGAAGATTCTTCAGAGTCCCTTGGACTGCAAGGAGATCCAACCAGTCAATCCTAAAGGAAATCAATCCTGAATATTCATTGGAAGGACTGATGCTGAAGCTGAAGCTCCAATACTTTGGCCACCTGATCCAAAGAGGTGACTCATTGGAAAAGGCCCTGATGCTGGGAAAGATTGAAGGCAGGAGGAGATGGGATGACAGAGGACGAGATAGTTGGATGACATCACTGACTTGATGGACATGAGTTTGAGCAAGCTCCAAGAGTTGGTGATGGACAGGACAGCCTGAGGTGTTGTAGTGCATGGGGTCACAGAGTCAGACATGACTGAGTGACTGAACTGAAGACCCATTTAATTGTTCTTGGGTGGAGTGGTTTTATTAAGACCTGCAGGTGATTCTAATGTGTAACCAGAGCTAAGAATCACTGGTGGGTCCACGCACCACAAAAAAGCAGGTGGTCACTCATCCATTCATCACCTTTTCTCAATATTTATTATGGCACTGGGAACCACACTACCTAGCGCATAGCAAGGGTGTGGGAGATGATGCATTTTGCTGGTATAAACAACAAGGTGGGTAGAAGGTCTTTAACCCAGAGAGTGACCCAATTGTATCTGTGCTTTGGAAACTGACAGTGGTAAATAAAATAATTATGGCTAGGAGGAGAACCTGGCAGAAGGGAGAATGATTAGAGTGATAGTTCTCATTCTTGTGCACATAACAGAATCACCTGCAGGATTCCTTGAGCCAGCATCTCCATGCTGCAATCCCCAGAATTTCTGATTTAGGAGGTCTGGAGAGAGGCCTGAGAATCTGCATTTCTGACACTAGTCCCCAGGTGATGCTGTTGGTCTGAAGACCATACATGGAGACTCAACAGTGAGTTAGCCTTGGCTGTGGTGTACAGTCAGATGAAAGGCAAGGAAGGCCTAACTCAGATGAGAGTAATGGAGAGAAAAGAATAAGCTGAGAGGTTGTATGCATGTCAATTCAATAAGAACCTTGCAATTGATTGCCTGAAGAGAGGGCTGATGGAGAGGGCAAAGGAGGATGGCTACAAGGATGCTGAGGACAAGATGTGGGAAGCAATCCCTTTTAGAAGGTGCTTGTTTTAGAGCTCTGTTAAAAGCAAAGAGTTTTTTTCTGTTTTCTCTTTACAGATTTTTTTTTATTTTCCCCCCTACTGAATAGTACAATAAATTCCACTGCCTTATTTGTTTTATCATATAAAAGAATGCTTGCCAATATCTATTAAGCTAATATTAAGCTTGGTTCCAGAACATCTTGTAGTGGTTATTTCTAGCATGTCCTGGAATCTGTACTTAGGGTACTCAGTTCCTTAACCAACCCTCATTAGAAACTGAATTGCTAGTACACGGGCTTATCAAGGTTATTACGCCCACAGTATTATTAATTTATAGCAGATGCAGGCCAGGGGAGCCCATCCTCTGATAGTGCATTTATTTCAGTAATCTACAAACTGAAAGGATGATGATAGAGCAATAAACACTGTGAAAAGTGTTTCTATTTTTGACTGATTTTTCTGATAAACAATAAAAATGGTTTAAAATTTTTTCCTCGTGAAAGGATATGACATTGAAAAACACTTGCCTGTAATTTTCAAAGCTAGAGTAGTACTAAGGAGCTGTTTACTAGATTTAATAATCTATAATCTGGAGAAATGATAGAGATGAGATATCCTTTTTATTATCTGGCTGGAGATAAAGCATGAAGTTCAGCCCCTTTGCATCATACCACCTATTCATAAAATGCACATTCTCCTCCCTGACCTCAGGCTTCCCAGGTATCTTGGCAGTGGCTTTGGAATCTGCATTTAAAATCAGGAACATAGGGGTTTTTTTTTTTAATAACTGGAAGGGAATATATTTTGGGTGTAAAGGGGAGGCGATCTAATGCTATAAGTTAGAGCAAAGAAGCATCACAAGAATGGGGGTTTTCACATGTTTATTTCTCTGTGATTAGTATACACACTCCGAGCTTCCCAGGTGGAGCTAGTGGTACAGAGCCCACCTGCCAGTGCAGGAGACATAAGAACTGAGCGTTCAGTCCTTAGGTCAGGAAGATCCCCTGGAAGAGAGCATGGCAACCCACTGCAGTATTCTTACCTGGAGAACCCCATGGACAGAGGAGCCTGGAGCACTACAGTCCACAGGGTTGCAAAGAGGTGGACATGACTGAAGTGACTTAGCACACAGGCAGTATACATAATCATCCATTTCACAACAGAAAACAGAGGCTCCCCCAGCCCAGTACTGGCAGCTTGTCAATAATGGGTCAAAGGAAGCTCCAACTAGAACTCAGGTCTGCTCTCTCCTCAGGCGGTGCTATTTTTACCAACAATGACAATCTCACCTAGTTATTTGCTTTTTTGACTATCACCATACCAAAGCTTTTATGGTCACCATATTTTGCTTGCCAGAAAATTATATATGTATTTGTTAGCTAAAAATACAAGTGAAACCAATTTGAATTGGGATCACAAAACCCTTAGAGCTTCTACACATACTGTTGGGTCACTTATGTACACCTTACCCAGATGCCTTCTATTTTTTCCTAATGCTGGTGGTAAAAGCTTAATGGTAACTTCTTCTTTTTTTTTTTCTTTTTTTTTTTACTTTTTGTTCAGCTTTATTGAGATATATTTCACTTATGATAAACTACACATATTTGAAATATGCGATTTGATGACTGGTGGCATATATGTACATTCATGAAACCATTATCATTATCAAGAACATATCTATTAGCACAAACATTTCCTTGTGTTCTTTATAATTTCTTCCTTCTCTCTCCACCCACTCCTGGCTTAGAAGCCACTGAGCTACCTTCTGTCTTGACAGATTTGCTCGTTTTTTCTAGAGTTTCAAATAAAAGGGATAATAGACACACATTTTTTTTTCCTGCTGGTTCTTTAATTCAGAAAATTTGAGATTCATTCATGTCATGCCATGTATCAATAGCTCTTTCCTTTTTACTGGCAAGTAGTAGTCCATTGAATAGATATACCACGACATGTGTTCTAAGTTGCTTCAGTTGTGTCCAACTCTTTGCCCTCCTGTGGACTATAGCTTGCCTCGCCCCTATGTCCATGGGATTCTCCAGTCAAGAATACTGGAGTGGGTTGCCATTTCCCTCTTCAGAGGATCTTCCCAGAGATCGAACCTCTATCTCTTACTTTCTTATGTTTCTTATTTTGCCAGGCAGGTTCTTTACCACTAGGACCACCTGGGAAGCCACAACATATCTGTGCATATAAAATAGATGTTTATCCATTTATCTTATTGATGGGTATTGGGATTGTCTCCAGTTTCCAGCTGTTACAAATATACCTGCTATGAACATCTGCACACAAGTCTTATATGTACGTACTTTCAATTATCTTGGGTAAATACCTAAGGATGAAATGACTGGATCCTATAGTAAGTGTGGACATTTAAAATTTTAAGAAGCAGCCAAAAAGTGTTTTTCAAAATAGTTTTCACTCATTTTATATTTCCACCAGCAGTGTTTTGAGTCCCAGTTACTCCATACCCTCCTCAGTGCTGAATGTGATCAATCTTTCTAATTTTTGTCATTCTAATATGTGCTTATGATATCACTCTATGTTTTAAATATGCATTTTCTAACAACCAGAACTTAAGACTAGCAAGTGTTACTCTGCTCTTCAAAGAGAAGTAACAAATGGAATATGAAAAAGAGTTCTTGTTTTTAAAATTATTTATTTTAATTGAAGGCACAGATGTATAGAACAGTCTTTTGGACTCTGTGAGAGAGGGAGAGGGTGGGATGATTTGGGAGAATGACATTGAAACATGTGTAATATCATATAAGAAATGAATCGCCAGCCTAGGTTTGATGCAGGATATAGGAATATGAAAATGAGAAGACAGGAAAGTTAATACTAGTCCTGTCAAAATTCCAGAAAAATTAATCAATCAGTGATTAATAAATATTTAGAAAAAAGTTAGCAGTATCATGAGCTGCTGACCTAGAACTCCTACTGACAGTTCATACTGACAGAGCAAAGATTCTTAATATTTTGATCAGATAGTATTAGATCAGCAAATAAGAGACAATGTAGGCTACAAATATTATACACAGTCATGAGAACTTGACAGTTATTTCCAGATGAGAAATACTTGTGTGCTGCTAGGCTTCCAAATCCTTAGCACTTCTGTGTCCTCCTTGGTTTCCAGTCTCGTGTGTCTCTTCACTCTCCTGCTGCAGCAAAGTCTCTTCATTTGCTGTTGGGTTAAATCCAGGTCCTCCAACAGCCTCATGTTTGATGACACTAATTTGTTTCAGTGTGTACTTTTCCATTCACAATGGCCCTCTTCCAATCTTCTGCATGTTTTTCCATTTTATCTAGCTGTCAACTCAGGATATTTTATGAAAAATCACTTGTACATTGCTTGCCCATAAATTTTCATGATTTTCTAACTGGATAAACACAATGGCCTATTTTATATGGTTATTCATTACATTGTCTATTAAATGTTCAGTTTGGGAGGAATCTTATTATCCTAATCCAAAGGTCTATATCTGTCAATATATAATGATTGACTTGATCTTTTTAATGCTATGGATATTAAATTAGACTCAATTGTCACCTTATTTTCAGTTATACTTTGACCTTTTATTACTAAAGCAGTTTTGCATTTAAGCAGGCCTTAATCTATATAGAATCTCTTATTATTAAATTAGAATAGCTTCCCAAACCTGCTGCAATTGTCAGTGGGGTGCAATTTCAAGGGAGTTTTCCTAAATGGGAAGGAAAAAATAATTTCTTTATTGATAAGGAGTATTGTGATATTTTCCCCCTAAATGTTCCCAAGATTATTACAGAAATCAAAGAACACTATGCCTTGCTGCATATATCTGCTATATGAAGGAGAAAATAAGATTTTAGCAAAGTCAAAATGATTAAAGTTTTACCTTCTAAGCTAAGAAGAAAAACTAGAAAGATTGCTCACTACTTTCTTTTTGCTAAATCAGGAAGCTATCAACAAGATGGCCCCCTTTCACAACGGAGCTAGCTAGTAAAGAATGTGTGAAGTCATTGTGGCAAAGATTATTTTAAAAGGGACCTCTGAGTAGAAAATAAAGCCCTTATACCAGTATAGAAAGTAAACTAGCTTGGGAGATTATCTGTGCAGCTGGAAAGATAAGAAAATTATGTTTTTTATATCTTACATGAAGATTATTTCCCTCAGGTTATTAATACATTGCAAAAATATTCCACATGTATTTAAGCAAATTTACAGCATCTGAAAAGCAAGATCACATCCAAATAAATCTACAGGTATTCCAATTGTCTATTCCTAGCCTGGGAGGCAGTAAGTTCTGGGAAATTTTGTTTATTAAGACTCTTTATTTGAAGTAGTAGAGTTTATAGANCAAATTGACAGCATCTGAAAAGCAAGATCACATCCAAATAAATCGACAGGTATTCCAATTGTCTATTCCTAGCCTGGGAGGCAGTAAGTTCTGGGAAATTTTGTTTATTAAGACTCTTTATTTAAAGTAGTAGAGTTTATAGCAGCTTTTCTCAAAATACAGTTTTAGTATCATGATAAGCTGAAGAACTTGTTAAATAAACTCTTCGGTTGACTCCAGAACTCCTGAATCTCTGAGGTTGGAGTCTAGGAATCTGCATTTTTACTAATCATCCAGGTAATTCATGGGCTCACTGGCTTTTGAAAACCACTGCTTTTAAGAGAATGTATTCTCTACATCTGCATCTCCATCCCTTCCCTGCAAATAGGTTCATCAATGCCATTTTTCTAGATTCCATATACATGTGTTAATACACTATATTTGGTTTTCCCTTTCTGACCTACTTCACTCTGTACAATAGGCTCCAACTCTGTGTGACTCTATGGACAGTAGTTTGCCAAGGTCCTCAGTCCGTGGAATTCTCCGGGCAAGAGAATTCTCCATCCATCTCACTAGAACTGACTCAAATTCATTCTTTGGGAGAGAGTGGGATGAATGGAGAAAGTAGCATCAGTTGTAAAATGGATAGTTGGTGAGAAGTTGCTGTTTAGCTCAGGGAGATCAGTCTGGTGTTCTGTGATGACCTGTAGGGCAGAGGAGAAGGAGGCTCAGAAGAAGAGAATATATGTATAAGTATAGCTGATTCGCAGAGAAGGCAATGGCACCCCACTCCAGTCTTGCCTGGAAAATCCCATGGACAGAGGAGCCTGGCAGGCTGCACTCTTAGGTCGCTAAGAGTCAGACACAACTGAGTGACTTCACTTTCACGATTCACTTTTAAGCATTGAAGAAGGAAATGGTAACCCACTCCAGTGTTCTTGCCTAGAGAACCCAAAGGACGGGGGAGCCTGGTGGGCTGCCGTCTATGGGGTCACACAGAGTTGGACACGACTGAAGTGACTTAGCAGCAGCAGCAGCATAGTTGATTCATGTTGTTATATGTCAGAAACCAATACATGTTGTAAAAATTAAAAACTGAAACATTAAAAAAAGTTTTAAAAATGCAAAAAAGAAAAAGAGAAAATGTATGTGCTATCATATGGGATAATTACAGATACAAGAGTAAATGGCATTTTTTATAAATTTTGGAGTCGAGTTGTAGATTGTAAAGAATGCTTATCTGTTACCTTAAATCTATTTATGCCTGAAAAATTTCCTAGAGATGATTAGAGAGTTTATGGAGCTGACTTCCATTATGCACCATATGTAACCCACCATATTCAATTTCATGTGTGTGAATATTTACACCAGGATTTGTGCTTTGTGTGCATGTGTGTGTGCGCTCAGTTGCTCTGTGGTGTCCAGCTCTTTGCAACCCCATGGACTGTAGCCCACAAGGCTCCACGGGATTCTCCAGGCAAGAGAATACTGGAGTGGGTTGCCATTTCCTCCTCCAGAGGATTGTTCTGACCTAGGAATCAAACCCCATGTCTCCTGAGTCTCCTGCTTTAGCAGGCAGATTCTTTACCACTGAGCCACCTGGGAAAACTTAGGGCTAGTTCATCTTAAATCATCCCAGAAAACTTTCAGCAAAAATTATGGTAAGCACTCAGCAAATATTACTTAACAAGGAAATAAATGAATTAATAAATGCCCGTATCATCTTTTTCACCCCTTCCTGCCCTTAAAACTTTATGTATATCTTATCACAGTAATTAATATTTTCACTCATCCAGATTCCAAGTTAAAAGCTGGAGCCACCTTCCCATTTATATGCCATGTTGAGTCACTTCAGTCATGTCTGACTCTGTGCAACCCTATGGATTGTAGTTTGCCAAGCCCCTCTGTCCCTGGGATTCTCCAGGCAAGAATATTGGAGTAGGTTGCCATTTTTTTCTTCAGGGATCTTCCCAACCTAGGGATCATACCCACCTCTCTTACGTCTCCTGTATTGGCAGGTGGGTTCAGCACCACCTGGGAAGCCCTTCATTTATATGATTAGTCACCAAATCCCTTCATGTTTGTGCCATCTAGAATTTTCTCACTTCCTTGGTATCCCCAAGCTTGAGTTATATGAGATGGCATATGTTAGTTTCTCAGTCATTTCTGACTATGACTCCATGGACTATACTGCCAGGTTTCTCTGTCCATGAGCTTTTCCAGACAAGAATATTGGAGTGGGTTGCCATTTCCTTCTCCATGGGATCTTCCCGACTCAGGGATTGAACCCAGGCTCTTGCATTGCAGGCAGATTCTTTACTGTCTGAGCCACCAGGAAAGTCCAATATATGTTAGTAAAAGGAATCATAAATCAAAAGATATAAGGATAAAGAACATATATGCACCTAAGCATATATCCTATATATATTTAAAACATTGTTATACAGAATGAAAATCAATAACTATAGATTTTAGCACAATCCTTTTAGAAATTTTAAATCATATAAAAACAATCAAAGGACTATAGGAGATTTAAATATCACAACTGATGAACCTAAACCAATAGATGTATAGAAATTTATACCAAACAGATGACCATTGCTACATTTTTTACATCAGAGATAACTGAATATGGAATATCCATAAAACTATGTATTAAATTTCAAAAAAGTTATCATCATACATACTATATCCTCTGTTCATCATAGAATGAAATTAGAATCCAGCAACAGAGGATTTTTTTAATCTCATATGCCTGGTAGTGAAGTAACATAGTATTAATTAACCCTTGGGTTGTAAAGAATACCATAAAGGAAATTACAAAATACTCAGAACTGAGCCACAAGGAAATATGCCAAAATTTTGGAATACAGTTAAACAAGTACGTAAATGGAAATTTCTAGTTTGTAATACATTTGCCAACAAAAAAGAAAAATTGAAAACAAGTGCACAGCTCTCAACTCAAGATTCTGGAAAAAGGAGCAAGGAGCACACACCCAAAAAAAAAGGAAACATTAAGACTAAAAGGAGAAATCAGTGAAAGATAAAACAGAACAGTAGAGGTTAACTGTGCCTGAAACTAGTTATATGAAAAAATGTGTAACATAAATAAACCATTGGTAAGAGTAGAAATGTAGAGGTGAGGCATGCAGAGAAAGAGAGAGAGCACTAGTGCAGAGATAAAGAAAGAATGAAAAGTAATAACTCTGAATAATGTATAGCATAGCCTCTAACTTTTATACTATATATAATATATGTATTATATTTCTATCATATATTGTACTTATATATGGTAATGGAACTAGTATATAGAAATATATACAGTATCATATATGATACAATGTATTTTTACATTTGTATGAAATATCCATCACATATATATATCACATGTGTACACATTATATGTAATATTTTGTATAGTGTTCATAATTTTAGACTACTATTCTCTAATTCATGAACTTATATGATACATATTGCAAAAGTATAAAAATAGCAAAGTATTGCATTATGAAAAAGAGAATAATAGTTGCAACAGAAATTAAGGGAATAATAATCATACAGTAACTAATTTGAAAATATAGACAAAAAGGCAAATATATAAAAATTAATTCAAAAACTAAAAACTGGAATAAATAGTCATTTTAAAAGTGAAATGGAACTGAATCACTTTACTGTATATCTGAAACTAATACAACATTGTAAATCAACTATACTTAAATCAAAATAGAAATAGTGAAACAATATTAAAATCCTCCATGCAACAAGAGCTTCAATCCCAGGTAATTCTATAGCTGCTAAGTTTTATCACATATTCAAAGAACATATGCTTATTTTATATCATTTTAAAATTTAGGGGAAAAGGAAACACTACTTTACTCATTGTATGGAATTACTAAAACTTGATTCTCAGGTAAGAACAAGATAGAGAAAGAAAATTATAAAACAATTCAGGAACATTGGTATAAGATGCCAAATAAAAATCTATGCTAAGCAAACCTAAGCATATTAAAAATATTACATTATGATTAAGTAGGGTTATTCCAGAAACATAGGTTGGTTCAGCATTAGAAATATATCAATGTAATTCATAATATTAATAAACTAAAGAAGAAAAAAATCATATGATTATCTCAACTGCAGTAGAAAAATGAATTGGATGAAATTTAATTACTTCATAATTTTAGACTACTACTCAGAAAACTACGAATAAAAGGAAATTTCTTCAAGTTATTGAGGACCATGTATCAAAAATTTAAGCAAACATCATTCTTAACAAAGGAATTTTAAAACATTCCACTAAGATCAGGAAAAAAAGAAAAGATTCTTACTATTACCATTTATATGTTTCAAAGTCCTGGTTAGTTAGCTATGAGACACTGAAAAAGCTCAGAGATATAAAGACTATAAAGGATACCTAAAATCTCATTATATGTGGATAATGAGGAAAACAACAAAATGGGCAAGACTAGAGATCTCTTCAAGAAAATTAGAGATACCAAGGGAATATTTCATGCAAAGATGGGCTCGATAAAG
>SJYW01031145.1:0-30529 GCA_006410735.1 Raphicerus campestris | reverse complement strand
GCATATAGGTTTCTCAAGAGGCAGGTCAGTTGGTCTGGTATTCCCATCTCTTTCAGAATTTTCCACAGTTTATTGTGATTCACATAGTCAAAGGTTTTGACATAGTCTATAAAGCAGAAATAGATGTTTTTCTGGAACTTTCTTGATTTTTCCATGATCCAGCAGATGTTGGCAATTTGATGTCTTGTTCCTCTGCCCTTTCTAAAACCACCTTGACCATCTGGAAGTTCATGGTTCACGTACTGCTTAAGCCTGGCTTGGAGAATTTTGAGTNTTGTGATTCACATAGTCAAAGGTTTTGACATAGTCTATAAAGCAGAAATAGATGTTTTTCTGGAACTTTCTTGATTTTTCCATGATCCAGCAGATGTTGGCAATTTGATGTCTTGTTCCTCTGCCCTTTCTAAAACCACCTTGACCATCTGGAAGTTCATGGTTCACGTACTGCTTAAGCCTGGCTTGGAGAATTTTGAGTATTACTTTACTAGCGTGTGAGATGAGTGCAGTTGTGCAGTAGTTTGAGCATTCTTTGGCATTGCCTTTCTTTGGGATTGGAATGAAAACTGACCTTTTCAGTGATATTGAATGGGTCTAAATAATACCTGTATGAGTCACAATTTATTAAGGCTTATTGTATATTATATACTGAAATAGATGCTGAAAAAGCAGACATGCCACTTTTTTTTTTTTTTTTGGTAAATGCTCCAATCTGCCTTGAGAGGGGAACACAGAACTGAACAATAGAAAGATTGGCTATGGCTGTATTAGGAGCCAACAATGAGTGGAGAGAGATGAAAGGAGGGAGCCCCTTGGAGAAGGCCAAGACCTAAGCTATGAAGAATGAAGAAAAGAGGAGAAAGGATATTCTAGGCAGAGATAAGAAGCTTAGAATAGAGACAGCCAAAGAATAATGTGGTTTGTCAAGAAATTATGAGGCGTTCTAACATGGTATACAGTTACTCAGACTAGTATTTGAGGAATTATTTGGCCAAGTCTAAGCAAGTATCATGCAGAAACCATAGTTTGTTTTAAGGGCTCAATCCAGTCTTCCAGATTTCTGAATCAAACAAAAATATCCAGTTTTGTTAGTGATTATTTTCTTCTTTTGAAAACTTCTTGTGAAAGAAGAGTGCTTTTTATGGGTGGCTAAGGATTTAAACTGTGGTGTTGGAGAAGACTCTTGAGAGTCCCTTGGACTGCAAGGAGATCCAACCAGTCCATTCTGAAGGAGATCGGTGCTGGAATTTCTTTGGAGGGAATGATGCTGAAGCTGAAACTCCAGTACTTTGGCCACCTCATGGGAAGAGTTGACTCATTGGAAAAGACTCTGATGCTGGGAGGGATTGGGGGCAGCAGGAGCAGGGGACGACAGAGGATGAGATGGCTGGATGGCATCACTGACTTGATGAACGTGAGTCTGAGTGAACTCTGGGAGTTGGTGATGGACAAGGAGGCCTGGTGTGCTGTGATTCATGGGGTTGCAAAGAGTTGGACACGACTGAGCGACTGAACTGAAAGATTTAAACATGTGTTTCTTACTATTAGCTCTTAGTGGACAATACTGAACTTCACAAAGGGAAACGGGTGCTGAGTTCAACAGAGTTGTTGTTGTTTAGTTGCTAAGTTGTGTCTGACTCTGTTATGACCTCATGGATTGTAGTCCACCAGGCTCCTCTATTCATGGGATTTCCCAGACAATGATACTTGAGTGGATTGTCATTTCCTGCTCCAGGGAATTTTCCTGACCCAGGGATCAAACCCATGTCTCCTGCATTTCCTGCATTGCAGGGAGATTCTTTACTACTGAGCCACCAGGGAAGCCCATTCAACAAGTAGTGTCAGCTTATTCTTATTATGAGTACATGAGAATATGAATAGAATATCAAATCATGTGAAAAGCAAAATGTAGAAATGGAACATACTTGAACAGAGCTCAGTTGATACTCTGACATCCTCTGAAGCAACTACTCCCTGCCCCACCCAACCCCTTCAAAGAAAAAGTTGCACTTAGTGGAAAGGGACATGTTTGGGGTAGGGTTAATACTGGTATGACTTCCTATATATTAAATTATGAAGAGACTTTGATGCCTCATCTTGACAGAATTCTGGGGAAGCACATATTGAAAGCAAAATTACTTAGAAAATCACTATTTAATTCCCAGGTGACATTTGTGCCTCCATAATTTCTATAGAAGTGGATAAAAGTGGCTATCATGAAGGACACTTTCAGTTACTGATGGGACCATCAGTGATGACCAGACCATGGGATTGCGAATAGTCGAACATGACTTGGTGACTGAACAGCAACATCAGGAAGGAAAAGGATGAAGGCAAATATATAAGTTTTGTTCATGTAGCAATTTACATAATATATAGAGAGTTCTGACACAGTGTGGCCCACTGGATAAGGGAATAGCAAACCAAACCACTTCAGTATTCTTGCCTTGAGAATCTCATGAACAGTATGAAAAGCAAAAAGATAGGACACTGAAAGATGAACTCCCCAGGTCAGTAGGTGCCCAATATGCTACTGGAGATTAGTGGAGAAATAACTCCAGAAAGAATGAAGAGATGCAGCCAAAGCAAAAGCAACAGCCAGTAGTAGATGTGACTGGTGATATAAGCAAGGTCCAAAGCTGTAAAGAGCAATATCGCATAGGAACTTGGAAAAGTTAGGTCCATGAATCAAGGCAAATTGTAAGTGGTCAAACAGGAGATGGCAAGAGTGAACGTTGACATTTTAGGAATCAGCAAACTAAAATGGACTGAAATGGATGAATATAACTCAGATAACCATTATATCTACTAATGTGGGCAAGAATCCCTTAGAAGAAATGGAGTAGCCATCACAGTCAACAAAACAGTCTGAAATGCAGTACTTGGATGCAGTCTCAAAAATGATAGCATGATCTCTGTTCATTTCCAAGGCAAATCATTCAATATCACAGTAATCCAAGTCTATGCTCCAACCAGTAACACTGAAGAAGCTGAAGTTGAATCGTTCTATGAAGACCTATAAGACATTCTAGAACTAACACCCAGGAATGATGTCCTTTTCATTATAGGGGACTGGAATGCAAAACTAGGAAGTGAAGAAACACCTGGAATAATAGGCAAATTTGGCCTTGGAGTACAGAATGAAGCAAGGCAAAGGCTAATAGAGTTTGGCCAAGAGAATGTACTGGTCATGGAAAACACCCTCTTCCAACAAAACAAGAGAAGACTCTACACATGAACATCACCAGATGGCCAATACTGAAATCAGATTGATTATATTCTTTGCAGCCAAAGATGGAGAAGCTCTATACAGTCAGCAAAAACAAGACCAGGACCTGACTGTGGCTCAGATCATAAACTCCTTCTTGCCAAATTCAGACTTAAATTGAAGAAAGTAGGGAAAACCACTAGACCATTCAGGTATGACCTAAATCAAATCCCTTACGATTATACAGTGGAAGTGACAAATAGACTCAAGGGATTAGAACTGATAGACAGAGTGCCTGAAGAACTATAGACAGAGGTTTGTGACATTATACAGGAAGCAGGGATCAAGACCATCCCCAAGAAGAAGAAATGCAAAAAAGCAAAATGGCTGTCTGAGGAGGCCTTACATAACTATGAAAAGAAGAAAACCAAAAAGCAAAGGAGAAAAGGAAAGATATACCCATTTGAATGCAGAGTTCCAAAGAATAGCAAGGAGAGATAAGAAAGCTTTCCTTAGTGATCAGTGCAAAGAAATGGAGGAAAACAATGGCATGGGAAAGACTAGAGCTCTCTTCAAGAAAATTAGAGATACTAAGGGAACACTTCATGCAAAGATGGGCTCAACAAAGGACAGAAATTGTATGGACCTAACAGAAGCAGAAGATATTAAGAAGAGGTGGGAAGCATACACAAAAGAATTATTAAAAAAAGATCTTCACGACCCAGATAATCACGATGGTTTGATCACTCACCTAGAGCCAGACATCATGGAAAGGAAAGTCAAGTGGGCCTTAGGAAGTATCATTACGAACAAAGCTAGTGGAGGTGATGGAATTCCAGTTGACCTATTTCAAATCCTAAAAGATGATGCTGTGAAAGTGTTGCACTCAATATGCCAGCAAATTTGGAAAACTCAGCAGTGGCCACAAGACTGGAAAAGGTCAGTTTTCATTCCAATTCCAAAGAAAGGCAATGCCAAAGAGTTCTGATACTACTGCACAATTGCACTCATCTTACATGCTAGTAAAGTAATGCTCAAAATTCTCCAAGCCAGGCTTCAGCAGTACATGAATCATGAACTTCCAGATGTTCAAGCTGGATTTAGAAAAGTCAGAGGAACCAGAGATCAAATTGAATATCCACTGGATCATTGAAAAGCAAGAGCATCCCATAAAAATATTTATTTTTGCTTTATTGACTATGCCAAAGAGCTTGACTGTGTGGATCACTACAACTGTGGAAAATTCTGAAAGAGATGGGAATACCAGACCACCTGACCTGCCTCCTGAGAAATCTGCATGCAGGTCAGAAAGCAACAGTTAGAACTGGGCATGGAACAACAAACTGATTCCAAATTGGGAAAGGAGTATGTCAAGGATGTATATTGTCACTCTGCTTATTTAACTTATATGCAGAGTACATCATGAGAAACATTGAGCTGGATGAAGCACAAGCTGGAATCAAGATTGCTGGGAGAAATATCAATAACCTCAGATCTGCAGATGACACCACCCTTATGGCAGAAAGTGAAGAAAAACTAAAGAGCCTCTTGATGAAAGTGAAAGTGGAGAGTGAAAAAATTGGCTTAAAACTCAACATTCAGAATAAGATCATGGCCTCCAGTCCCATCACTTCATGGCAATAGATGGGGAAACAGTGGCTGACTATTTTTCTGGACTCCAAAATCACTGCAGATGGTGACTGCAGCCATGAAATTAAAAGATGCTTACTCCTTAGAAGGAAAATNTCAAATCCTAAAAGATGATGCTGTGAAAGTGTTGCACTCAATATGCCAGCAAATTTGGAAAACTCAGCAGTGGCCACAAGACTGGAAAAGGTCAGTTTTCATTCCAATTCCAAAGAAAGGCAATGCCAAAGAGTTCTGATACTACTGCACAATTGCACTCATCTTACATGCTAGTAAAGTAATGCTCAAAATTCTCCAAGCCAGGCTTCAGCAGTACATGAATCATGAACTTCCAGATGTTCAAGCTGGATTTAGAAAAGTCAGAGGAACCAGAGATCAAATTGAATATCCACTGGATCATTGAAAAGCAAGAGCATCCCATAAAAATATTTATTTTTGCTTTATTGACTATGCCAAAGAGCTTGACTGTGTGGATCACTACAACTGTGGAAAATTCTGAAAGAGATGGGAATACCAGACCACCTGACCTGCCTCCTGAGAAATCTGCATGCAGGTCAGAAAGCAACAGTTAGAACTGGGCATGGAACAACAAACTGATTCCAAATTGGGAAAGGAGTATGTCAAGGATGTATATTGTCACTCTGCTTATTTAACTTATATGCAGAGTACATCATGAGAAACATTGAGCTGGATGAAGCACAAGCTGGAATCAAGATTGCTGGGAGAAATATCAATAACCTCAGATCTGCAGATGACACCACCCTTATGGCAGAAAGTGAAGAAAAACTAAAGAGCCTCTTGATGAAAGTGAAAGTGGAGAGTGAAAAAATTGGCTTAAAACTCAACATTCAGAATAAGATCATGGCCTCCAGTCCCATCACTTCATGGCAATAGATGGGGAAACAGTGGCTGACTATTTTTCTGGACTCCAAAATCACTGCAGATGGTGACTGCAGCCATGAAATTAAAAGATGCTTACTCCTTAGAAGGAAAATTATGACCAACCTGGACAGCATATTTAAAAGCAGAGACATTACTTTGTCAACAAAGGTCCATCTAGTCAAGTCTACTGTTTTTCCAGTAGTCAGGTATGGATGTAAGTGTTGGACTATAAAGGAAGCTGAGCACAGAAGAATTGATGGTTTTGAACTGTGGTGTTGGAGAAGCCGCCTGAGAGTCCCTTGGACTGCAGGGAGGTACAACCAGTCCATCCTAAAGGAGATCAGTCCTGAGTGTTCATTGGAAGGACTGATGTTGAAATTGAAGCTCCAATACTTTGGCCACCTGATGCGAAGAGCTGACTCATTTAAAAAGACACTGATGTTGGGAAAGATTGAGGGCAGGGAGAAGAGGACGACAGAGGATGAAATGTTTGGATGGCATCACTGACTCAATGGATATTTAGTTCAGTTCAGTTCAGTCGCTTAGTTGTGTCCGACTCTGCGACCCCATGAATCGCAGCACACCAGGCCTCCCTGTCCATCACCAATTCCCAGAGTTTACCCGAATTCAGGTCCATCAAGTTGATGATACCATCCAGCCATCTCATCCTCTGTTGTCCCCTTCTTCTCCTGCCCCCATTATTTTGGGTAAACTCTGTGAATTGGTGATGGACAGGAAAGCTTAGCGGGTAAACTCTGTGAATTGGTGATGGACAGGAAAGCTTGGCTCGCTGCAGTCTCTGGGGGTCACAAAAAGTTGACTGAGCGACTGAACTATACTGCATAATTAGTGATGTTGAGCATCTTTTCATGTGTTTATTGGCTATCTGTATGTCTTCTTTGGAGAAATGTCTATTTAGATCCTCTCCCTAATTTTTGATTGTGCTGATTTTGGATATGCAGTTCTATGAACTATTTGTGTTTGTATATTTTGGATACTAATCCTTTGTCTGTTTCTTCATTTTTGTTTTTTTAATGGTTTCTTCTGCTGTGCAAAAGCTTTTGAGTTTAATTAGATCCCATTTGTTTATTTTTAATTTTTATTACTCTGTGCTTCCTGATCTTTATATTTGGACATTTCTTTAGGCTTTATCCTGACATCTTGTTCTACAAAGCTCTCACAAGCTTTCACAGCATCAACTGTCTCAGCACTGTATAGACTCCCAAGCCCCTCTCTTCCATCTCTCTCAGATTCCAGCTGCGTGCTAGACAAGGCTCCTTAAAGCTCTGTTCCTATGAGATGCCAAGGAAATCTGACTATCGGACATAGACGTATTGATAACCTCTGGTAGAAAGAGTAAAGTCATCTTTAAGTATCTGCTCGGGTGGAACTGACAACAGATGCTCCAAGAAGATTCCATTTGTTGAGCATCTACTAAATGCACTGTATTCAAATATATGTCATTTAAAAATAAACTCCAGGATATATTTGTTGAACTAGTAAGAATAATTATTAGACATATCTTTTATCATAACTTTCAGTTTCTTACTACGCCATTTTCATGAAATTTTATTTCATGAAATCACGTTTGATGTGCTTTTGTGTTTGATATGTGTTTTTCTATTACACATGAAACAAACCCAGAAAATCCTCATTATGTCAGTACTTAATCAAATGTTGAGTACCTTTCTGATAAAATAATCTAACTTTTGTGGCACAATTTAAAATATTAAAACCATCAAAGTAGACCTAGTTAGAGATTTTAATATCCAAATTATTTTTTGAGTAACTTATTTTGTTATCACTCTTGTAAGTTTTTTCTTGTTTAGTTAACTGATAAAATTCTTCTGGATCTTTTTTAGTGGATTGGCATGTAACTTAAATATTTATCAATCATTATTTTCATTGATCTCACAAAATCCTGTGTCTTTTGCTCAGATTTGCAACTTGGCTTTCCTACAGGTTTGGAAATATACTTGGTTTACTGTATATTGGAGAAATTAAAAGCATCATGGATAGTATTTGTGAGGATATTAGTGAGGACGTTGCCAAGTGGGAGGAATGTTTAAGTCAATTCTTAGGTCAACAATGACTATTTTTGTGTTAGGATTAATTTTTTCCTATGTATTCTTTGGCACTAGGGCAGCCTTCTCAGATGTTTTATATCAGATACATTTGAAATATTTTCAAGATCAGGGGACTCCTAGATGAAGGTGTAATCACTTAGTTGTAGATACTATAATCCAATAATAACTGCTAGTGCTCTTTTAAACAGTGGTTTTTCCTGAAAAATCTGTTTAGTTTGGCTGATATTTTAGCCTATTCTTTTGTTGGTCCATCTCCTTGCATATTTCAGTGGTATATATAGAAGAGACTTCAGTTTTTCCCTTTTAAAATGTCCTCCTTGATTTCTGGGTACCTTACCCAAGTAAGATTAAAAGCATTATCAAAACTTTCTGTCATATAAATGCTATTGAGATATAGTATGTGATATATGGTAAGTTGTAAGCTTAGATTTTTTTCTCTCCTATTTAAAATGGAAAATGGTTTTTTATACAGCCTTTTTAGAAGAGGAAAAAAAAACAAGTAGTTAACTTTGTTTCTTGAAATTAATCCCTTTTTTCCTTTTTATGAATTTGAAAAATTTTAAGGCAAATATAATATATTTTTGTTAAGTAACTGGTTTAAGTCAAAATGGGATATAATATTTCTAAAGGTAGGTTTATTAGGTTTATTTAAATAACATTTATGAACTTACATTAATGTTGTTTTCAATAGGAAAATAACAGTATTAAATAACAAAGTTACAAAAACTATATATCAAAGCAATATGAGTAAATTTATAGTCTAAGACAACATTTTCTTAGAGACTTTGAAAGAAACCATCTTCTTACTGAGTGGCAATGTCAGGATTATGTAGATAATTGTAAGATCAATATACACAAGTGTCGGTTTCATGATTATTTTAATAGAACTAAATATGCACTTTAATTTTAATTGCTATTTAGAACTAAAAATAAATGATTAAATTTTTTTTTTAAGAATGATTGTTTATTTCTTTAATGTGATACCTATGCCTTTGTTGTTATTGCTTTTTATTGTTATTGTTATTTACTTGATTCTGGGTTTAATGTGAGATAAGGTCCGCCTAGTCAAGGGTATGGTTTTTCCAGTGGTCATGTATGGATGTGACAGTTGGACTGTGAAGAAGGCTGAGCGCCGAAGAATTGATGCTTTTGAACTGTGGTGTTGGAGAAGATTCTTGAGAGTCCCTTGGACTGCAAGGAGATCCAACCAGTCCATCCTGAAGGAGATCAGCCCTGGGATTTCTTTGGAAGGACTGATGCTAAAGCTGAAACTCCAGTACTTTGGCCACTTCATGCGAAGAGTTGACTCACTGGAAAAGACTCTGATGCTGGGAGGGATTGGGGGCAGGAGGAGAAGGGGACGACAGAGGATGAGATGTCTGGATGGCATCACAGACTCGATGGACATGAGTCTGAGTGAACTCCGGGAGATGGTGATGAACAGGGAGGCCTGGCATGCTGTGATTCATGAGGTCGCAAAGAGTCGGACACGACTGAGTGACTGAACTGAAACTGAACTGAAGTTCCCATGGATTTTATTTTAAGCTAAAATGAGACAATTTCTGTCCTTTTTCTTGATGTTTCTTAAAAAATATCTTCTCATACATTGTTGTTGCTGTTGTTGTTCAGTCACTTAGTTGTGTTCANGGACTGCAGGGAGGTACAACCAGTCCATCCTAAAGGAGATCAGTCCTGAGTGTTCATTGGAAGGACTGATGTTGAAATTGAAGCTCCAATACTTTGGCCACCTGATGCGAAGAGCTAACTCATTTAAAAAGACACTGATGTTGGGAAAGATTGAGGGCAGGGAGAAGAGGACGACAGAGGATGAAATGTTTGGATGGCATCACTGACTCAATGGATATTTAGTTCAGTTCAGTTCAGTCGCTTAGTTGTGTCCGACTCTGCGACCCCATGAATCGCAGCACACCAGGCCTCCCTGTCCATCACCAATTCCCAGAGTTTACCCGAATTCAGGTCCATCAAGTTGATGATACCATCCAGCCATCTCATCCTCTGTTGTCCCCTTCTTCTCCTGCCCCCATTATTTTGGGTAAACTCTGTGAATTGGTGATGGACAGGAAAGCTTAGCGGGTAAACTCTGTGAATTGGTGATGGACAGGAAAGCTTGGCTCGCTGCAGTCTCTGGGGGTCACAAAAAGTTGACTGAGCGACTGAACTATACTGCATAATTAGTGATGTTGAGCATCTTTTCATGTGTTTATTGGCTATCTGTATGTCTTCTTTGGAGAAATGTCTATTTAGATCCTCTCCCTAATTTTTGATTGTGCTGATTTTGGATATGCAGTTCTATGAACTATTTGTGTTTGTATATTTTGGATACTAATCCTTTGTCTGTTTCTTCATTTTTGTTTTTTTAATGGTTTCTTCTGCTGTGCAAAAGCTTTTGAGTTTAATTAGATCCCATTTGTTTATTTTTAATTTTTATTACTCTGTGCTTCCTGATCTTTATATTTGGACATTTCTTTAGGCTTTATCCTGACATCTTGTTCTACAAAGCTCTCACAAGCTTTCACAGCATCAACTGTCTCAGCACTGTATAGACTCCCAAGCCCCTCTCTTCCATCTCTCTCAGATTCCAGCTGCGTGCTAGACAAGGCTCCTTAAAGCTCTGTTCCTATGAGATGCCAAGGAAATCTGACTATCGGACATAGACGTATTGATAACCTCTGGTAGAAAGAGTAAAGTCATCTTTAAGTATCTGCTCGGGTGGAACTGACAACAGATGCTCCAAGAAGATTCCATTTGTTGAGCATCTACTAAATGCACTGTATTCAAATATATGTCATTTAAAAATAAACTCCAGGGTATATTTGTTGAACTAGTAAGAATAATTATTAGACATATCTTTTATCATAACTTTCAGTTTCTTACTACGCCATTTTCATGAAATTTTATTTCATGAAATCACGTTTGATGTGCTTTTGTGTTTGATATGTGTTTTTCTATTACACATGAAACAAACCCAGAAAATCCTCATTATGTCAATACTTAATCAAATGTTGAGTACCTTTCTGATAAAATAATCTAACTTTTGTGGCACAATTTAAAATATTAAAACCATCAAAGTAGACCTAGTTAGAGATTTTAATATCCAAATTATTTTTTGAGTAACTTATTTTGTTATCACTCTTGTAAGTTTTTTCTTGTTTAGTTAACTGATAAAATTCTTCTGGATCTTTTTTAGTGGATTGGCATGTAACTTAAATATTTATCAATCATTATTTTCATTGATCTCACAAAATCCTGTGTCTTTTGCTCAGATTTGCAACTTGGCTTTCCTACAGGTTTGGAAATATACTTGGTTTACTGTATATTGGAGAAATTAAAAGCATCATGGATAGTATTTGTGAGGATATTAGTGAGGACGTTGCCAAGTGGGAGGAATGTTTAAGTCAATTCTTAGGTCAACAATGACTATTTTTGTGTTAGGATTAATTTTTTCCTATGTATTCTTTGGCACTAGGGCAGCCTTCTCAGATGTTTTATATCAGATACATTTGAAATATTTTCAAGATCAGGGGACTCCTAGATGAAAGGTGTAATCACTTAGTTGTAGATACTATAATCCAATAATAACTGCTAGTGCTCTTTTAAACAGTGGTGTTTTCCTGAAAAATCTGTTTAGTTTGGCTGATATTTTAGCCTATTCTTTTGTTGGTCCATCTCCTTGCATATTTCAGTGGTATATATAGAAGAGACTTCAGTTTTTCCCTTTTAAAATGTCCTCCTTGATTTCTGGGTACCTTACCCAAGTAAGATTAAAAGCATTATCAAAACTTTCTGTCATATAAATGCTATTGAGATATAGTATGTGATATATGGTAAGTTGTAAGCTTAGATTTTTTTCTCTCCTATTTAAAATGGAAAATGGTTTTTTATACAGCCTTTTTAGAAGAGGAAAAAAAAACAAGTAGTTAACTTTGTTTCTTGAAATTAATCCCTTTTTTCCTTTTTATGAATTTGAAAAATTTTAAGGCAAATATAATATATTTTTGTTAAGTAACTGGTTTAAGTCAAAATGGGATATAATATTTCTAAAGGTAGGTTTATTAGGTTTATTTAAATAACATTTATGAACTTACATTAATGTTGTTTTCAATAGGAAAATAACAGTATTAAATAACAAAGTTACAAAAACTATATATCAAAGCAATATGAGTAAAATTATAGTCTAAGACAACATTTTCTAAGAGACTTTGAAAGAAACCATCTTCTTACTGAGTGGCAATGTCAGGATTATGTAGATAATTGTAAGATCAATATACACATGTGTTGGTTTCATGATTATTTTAATAGAACTAAATATGCACTTTAATTTTAATTGCTATTTAGAACTAAAAATAAATGATTAAATTTTTTTTTTAAGAATGATTGTTTATTTCTTTAATGTGATACCTATGCCTTTGTTGTTATTGCTTTTTATTGTTATTGTTATTTACTTGATTCTGGGTTTAATGTGAGATAAGGTCCGCCTAGTCAAGGGTATGGTTTTTCCAGTGGTCATGTATGGATGTGACAGTTGGACTGTGAAGAAGGCTGAGCGCCGAAGAATTGATGCTTTTGAACTGTGGTGTTGGAGAAGATTCTTGAGAGTCCCTTGGACTGCAAGGAGATCCAACCAGTCCATCCTGAAGGAGATCAGCCCTGGGATTTCTTTGGAAGGACTGATGCTAAAGCTGAAACTCCAGTACTTTGGCCACTTCATGCGAAGAGTTGACTCACTGGAAAAGACTCTGATGCTGGGAGGGATTGGGGGCAGGAGGAGAAGGGGACGACAGAGGATGAGATGTCTGGATGGCATCACAGACTCGATGGACATGAGTCTGAGTGAACTCCGGGAGATGGTGATGAACAGGGAGGCCTGGCATGCTGTGATTCATGAGGTCGCAAAGAGTCGGACACGACTGAGTGACTGAACTGAAACTGAACTGAAGTTCCCATGGATTTTATTTTAAGCTAAAACGAGACAATTTCTGTCCTTTTTCTTGATGTTTCTTAAAAAATATCTTCTCATACATTGTTGTTGCTGTTGTTGTTCAGTCACTTAGTTGTGTTCAACTCTGCAACACCATGGACTTGCACATGTCAATTTCCTCTGTCCTCCACTATCTCCCAGAGTTTGCTCAAATTCATGTCTGTGAGAATTCTCATACATATATACAGAGATAAAGACAGCAGTAAGCCCTGAAACCCACTTCAAAAACTGATAATCAGTTTAGTTCAGTCGCTCAGTCGTGTCTGACATCTTATGGAGCCTAATGACATCTTATGGAGCCTCACATGGTGTTGCAGAGAATTCCATTTGAGAAACTCTGCCCTAGGACTTGGATAATATATACGAGGATAAACTGAATCCCTGTAATTAATCATTAACCTAAAAATTTTTTTCAGTCTGTAGACCACTGAAAATTGTGTCATCCATATTTTGTGAAACAATGTATAAAGGGGCAAGTAAAATCTGGATATGTTTAAAAGAGGGGGAAAAGGCATGACAATGAGAATAATCAGAACAAAGGCCAGTAGGGCAGGGATTCTATAGTAAATGGAACTGGATAACACCCACAAAGAACTTTTTGACAAAAGTAAAGGGGCCTGAAGTTGGGGAAAAATTATGGTTGAGTTGTAGAGGCCTTAATTGAAGAAAACAAAGGTCTTAAAGATCCACTAAGATTTTGAAGAGTAAGTGAAACATGAAATTGATTGGGAGATGATGAATTTGGCAGTGTGGGAAGAATCTAGAAGTAGACAGGCAAATACATTCCTGTGATAATTCATGCAAGTGGAAGTAATAGCCAGAACCAGAATGGTGGCAATAGATGTAAAGGAATGGGATGGGTATGCGACATATGGTGAGTAGCTTTCATGATATCTGGGGTCAACCTGACAGTGAACATATTTCTACTTGTGGTTATGGTATTAATATTTCCATTTTCAGAAATATTCAAAATGTGAAATTGAGTGAATTTGGTGGGGGAAGTGTTTCTAGGCTGAGCTGTTTTCTGAAACTCCCCAGCCAGTCATCTTTCCTGGCCTAGTCTCCTGACACTGTTCCTCTCATTTCACTTCATTAGAGAGTACAGATTCCACAGTGCCAGACTTTCAGATTTTTTGAGAAGGACTGTAAATGTAGCTAGTTTGTGATATCTTCCCATTTATAAATGTTAGCAACTCAATTTTTTTTAACAAATAAAATATATTATATCCTATGTACTAGACTTGGTTGCCAATTTGTGACCTGTATCTGGAGTTGTGTATGCTGCTTTCAGAAATCACCTTGAAGTGAACCCTGAACCAAATGGTAATAGTCCCTTTTGGAAGCCTCTGTATAATTCTTATTAGCAGGAAGCTCATAGAAACATTTTTTTTAGTAGTTAATATTTTCATTTTGTTGGGATGTTGATTTGAACGTTACAAGCCTCGAACCTGGACTGGCGATTTGTTTCATATATGATATTATACTGGGACGACCCAGAGGGATGGTACGGGGAGGGAGGAGGGAGGGGGGTTCAGGATGGGGAACACGTGAACACGTGTATACCTGTGGTGGATTCATGTTGATGTATGGCAAAACCAATACAATATTGTAATGCAATTAACCTCCAATTAAAATAAATTTGTGTTAAAAATAAATAAAAACAAATTAAACAAAAAGAAAGTTACAATCCTTTCTCTGCTTCTTCCCAGCCAGGTCTCTAGACAAACTTTATAACTTTGCTGATTGCTCTGGACTCCATCTGATATTTGCTCTAAATGCACTGCGTCGTAATCCCAATAACTCCTGGAACAGCTCTAGTGCTCTAAGTCTGTTGAAGTACAGTGCCAGCAAAAAGTACAACATTTCTTGGGAACTGGGTAATGGTAAGTAAGGATGTTATTTCCTCTGAATTGACAAGATAAAAGGTGAAATGTAAATTGGCTTGGGATATAGTCTCAGACCATATCTAGTACATCCCAGAAAACACTGGGGTTGTTCGACCACTGAGTTGACCTTCCCAATAGTAAAAGACCAAACAGTTGGAGAGTAGATTTAGTGAATCCCACTATTTGCATCTACAGTTATCTCTAGTTGCCTTATTCCAAATATAGGGGAAATGCCATATGTGACAGAGAGGGCAATGGCACCCCACCCCACTCCAGCACTCTTGCCTGGAAAATTCCATGGACAGAGGAGCCTGCTGGGCCGCAGTCCACGGGTTCGCTAAGAGTCGAACACGACTGAGTGACTTCACTTTCACTTTTCACTTTCATGGATTTGTGAAGGAAATGGCAACCCACTCCAGCGTTCTTGCCTGGAGAATCCCAGGGACGGGGGAGCCTGGTGGGCTGCTGTCTATGGGGTCACACAGAGTTGGACATGACTGAAGCGACTCAGCAGCCATATGTGACTTATAATTAACAAATTGATGTTAAATCAGGTATAGCCTATCTGCACAGCCTAAGCTGCATTTTACAATGATCTTGTATATATATATAGTTAACTCATATTTGTTTGGAGTACTCTGTGTGTGTGTGTGTGTGTGTGTGTGTGTGTGTGTGTGTGTGTACACATGCACATGTGTGTTTTTATGTACTCTAGAATTTGAAATTTTCATAAGGAAGCAGGAGATGAGAATTTTTTCAGAACAAGTGTCTTTTTTTTTTTTTCTATCAGTAACCATTTATTGGAATGTATCTCTCTCTTCCTTCCCTGGAGTCAGGGAAATTGGGAGAGAGTTAGCTACCAAACGGAGACTTGAGCTGAACTGAAGCTAATTTGGATACAGGGAGCATAACTAGGGTAGCCTCAGATTTTTCATCTTCCCAACCAGTCTAGGTATCATACATTCTAGGACAAAAGCAAGTGTGATGTGGTCAGCTTAGAATGAGGCAGAATTATTACACAAAGATATTTACTGATCCCTTCCCATCCTAGCTTCTATTTCATGTCAGAATATCGTGACATTCTTTGGTATTTCGTGTTGTCTACTCATGACTACCATACCTAACCTTACCCTGTTCCTATATTAGACTCTACCCAGCTTAGCTCTTTTCTCCAAACACAACAGAATACTGTTCAAACAATGCATTCTCCAAACAGGACATTAGAGCTCTCATGAGGGACAATGTTTAAAATGAGTGAGTGAAAGACAGTAAGGAGTGGTAGCACCTCTGGTGAGCTACAGAATATATGTTCTGCCTAAACTATTTGTTTTCTTTCTAAATTATTTCTAAATAAAATTTGTTTGTAAATGAATCTCAGCTGTATTGTAAAGTAATTATCCTCCAATTAAAATAAATAAAAAGAATCTCAGCTGGTTGTAGATAAGCACAAAACAATTAAAACTTACTTAACAGTGAATGATGGGAGTAATTAATTCCTCCAGTGTTTTTGGCATCTCTGAATTTGGGAGCTTATTAAACTAAGTAAATCTTTAATTGATATAACTGAAGTAATTTGGTGGCAGGAGGTGGGTGGGGAGAGTATATGCATCTTTCTGAATATTTCTATCTGTTCCAAATAACTGAGAGTCTGCCTCTTTCCATCCTTCCCCCAAATTATGTTGAACAGTTTAGAGATGGAGCTAATTGCATTTTAAAAATGTTCAGTCACCTTAGCCATACTTGATTCTCATCATCATCTTTTTGGTGTCTCTTCAAGGATGAACAAAAACAAAGAATCAGTTTTGAGAAGGAGAAAAGGCATGGTCATAGATAAGAAAATAGGGATATAGACAGGAATAGATAGAAAAATAACCAAGGCTATGAATTTAAAATTTGAATAAGGTAGAAAGTATCTGGTAAGGTTTCTTGTGAGAATTTCCACCAAGGTAGATATAGATAGTTTTTTGAGTTTCTAGTCAAGAAGACTGGAGTTGGCCTGTTTACCCCTTCTTCCTTTTATTTTAAAAGTTGCATTTCTATTTTTTGATATGACAAATAAGTAGTCTGCCCAACTAAACATACCTTTTACAATTTTAAAATTTATTTTGTAGCTTTCTCTAATTCATTTTAAACTACTGATAGTTTTTCTTATGCTAGCATCATATCCCTAGAGATATCTAGTGTATTCTGTTCACAACTATTCTATGTTGTATATTCAGGTCCTTGCCCCTCAGAAATTATCTGGTCATCTTCCTGGCCTGGATTTGTCTCTCCAGCCTTTCATCCATTTTCTTCTCTGTAACCTTATCTTTTTGGATAGATGTAATAGTTTAACTATTATATCCACATTTAGGGAGAGACAATAGAACTGGTCAGTTCTCTTATCACTCAGCCTCCCATATATCTAAGTCCTGTTAATAAGTACTTTACTTTTCCAATCTGGCATTGGAAAAACTGAAGCAGATATTTCTTTGGTTCTTTCTCTTAGAGTAGCTAAACTTCAAGTGACTTACCTTTTTTCTTCTTAAAATTGGTGAATAGTGTGGGCTACAGACCATGAAAACAAAAATATACTCAATTTTAAGAGGTGAAAATTAAGTAACCTTAGGATGTCAAAGTCTATGAAAGAATGACTTCCTTGATACAACATTTTTAACAACTGTGTTTTGTAGATATGAAATGTTTCCTTGCATGTCGTGTCTGACTGTTTGCAACCCCTTGAACTATAGCCTGCCAGGCTCCTCTTTCCATGGAATTTTCCAGCCAAAGATACTGGAGTGGGTTGCCATTTCCTACTCCAAGTCACCACTTTACTTGCTTACTTTTTTCTTTTCCCTCTCTCTGCCTGCTTCTCACCTTCATCAACTATTTTCTCTATTCTTTTTCCACATACTCCCGTCTACATATATACTCTCAATAATTTCATAGACCTATACAACTATTTCCACAGTCCAGTTTTAGAACATTTCCATAACTCCAAAAAGATCCCTCATGCTGGTTTTCAGCATCTCTGTAACCATTCCCAGTCCCAGGAGACATTAATCTGCTTTTTGTCTTTTGTGGACATTTCATGTAACTGGAATCGTACAGTATATAGACTTTTGCATCTGTAGACTTCTTTCACTTAGCCTGTTTTTGAGGTGTATCCATGTTGTAGCATGTAAAAGTAGTTCATTCCTTTTAATTGCTGAATGCTATTCCTATGCATGAATATACACATATATACATGTATATATATACCACATTTTGTTTTTCCATTCACCAGATTACAGGTATTTAGATTGTCTCTGTTTTTTTTATTATGATCAGTAATGGTACTGAAATATTCATTTACAAGTCTGTGTGTGGTTGTATACTTTCATTTCTTGTAGGAAGATAACTCAGAGGGGAATGGAGTTGCTAGTTTGTATGGTAAATTTATGTTGATTTTTTAAACAAATTAACCACACTACTTTCCAAAGTAGCTGTACTATTTTGCATTTTCCTCACTAATGCATGAGGATTACAGTTTTTCTACATCTTTGCAAACACTTTTTTATTGTCTATCTGATTAGAGCCATTTTAGTGGGTTTGAAGTAGTATATTAATATGACTTTAATTAGCACTTTTCTAATGACAAGTGATATTGAGCATCTTTTCACATGCTTATCAACCATTCTTACATTTTCTTAGGTGAAATGTCTACTCAAATCTTTTGTCTTTTAAATTAGGTCATCATATTATTTAGTTGTAAGAGTTTTAAATATATTCTGAATGAAAGATCTTTATCAAACATATGACTTGCAAGTATTTTCTCCCAATCTGTAGCTTATTTTATCATTTTCTTTATAGCATCTTTTGAAATTCAGATGTTCTGAATTTTGATAAAGTTCAGCTTATCAATTTTTTTTGATGTGTTATGCTTTTGATATTATATCTTTGCATAATGCAAAATCACAAAGAATTTTTAAGCCAAGGTCACAAAGAGTTTTTTTTTCTATTTTTTCTTTTAATAGCTTTGTAGTTTTTGCTTTTGCTTTTGGGAATAAGATCCAGTAGGAGTTAAATTTTGAGTATGATGTGAAATAAGAATCTAAATTCATCTTTATGTCTATTAAATTGTCTCAGCATTGTTTATTTAAAAGATTTTCCTTTCCTTATTGAATTCTCTTGACATTTTTGTCAGAAATCAGTTGACCATAAATAGGCTTATTTCTGGGCTCAGTTCTCTCCCACTGATCTGTATGTCTGTTCTTGGACTACATTGTCTTTTTTTGATATATGTATTTATTACAAAATTATCACCATGATAAGTTCAGCTGACATCTATCACCTCACTTAGTTACAAATACTTTTATCTTGTGATAAGAACTTTTAGGATCTATTCTCTTATCAAGTTTCAAATATATAATACAGTATCATAACTATAATCACCAGGATGGATATTGTATCCACATGACTTGTTTATTTTATAAAGTAAGTTTGTACTTTTTGATCATCCTCACCCATTTTGCCACCCTTACACCTGCCTCTCTGATATAATAATCATGTGCTTAGTCACTCAGTCATGGCTAACTCTGCGACCCCATGGACTATAGCCTGCCAGCCTCCTCTGTCCATGGGATTCTTTGGGCAAGAATACTGGAGTGGGTCACCACTTCCTACATGTGTAACTTCTTTATGATTTTCTGTATACAAGATATATTGTGAGAATAAAGATGGTTTTGCTTCTTCCTTTCTAATTTAGATGCCTTTTTATTTCTTTTTCTTGCCTAACTGCACTGACTATAATCTCTAATACAAATGTTGAATATAAGTGATAAGAGTACACATCCATGTCTTGTTCCTAATCTTAGGAGGGAAGCATTCAGTATTTGAATTAAGTATGATGTTTTACCATTAAGCATTCAGTATTTTACCCATAAGTATGTAGATTTTTCTTAGATGCTGTTAAGCATCTCCCTTCTATTGAAGAATTTCCCTTCTATTCATAGTTTGTTGAGAGTATTTAGCAGAAATGGGTGTTGGATTTTGTAAAATAGCTTTTTGTTTTGTTTCTTTGTTTGCATCTGTTGAAATGATAATGTGGTTTTGGTCTTTTATTCTGTTAATACAGTATTTTACATTAGTTGGGTTTTGCTNAAGTAGTATATTAATATGACTTTAATTAGCACTTTTCTAATGACAAGTGATATTGAGCATCTTTTCACATGCTTATCAACCATTCTTACATTTTCTTAGGTGAAATGTCTACTCAAATCTTTTGTCTTTTAAATTAGGTCATCATATTATTTAGTTGTAAGAGTTTTAAATATATTCTGAATGAAAGATCTTTATCAAACATATGACTTGCAAGTATTTTCTCCCAATCTGTAGCTTATTTTATCATTTTCTTTATGGCATCTTTTGAAATCCAGATGTTCTGAATTTTGATAAAGTTCAGCTTATCAATTTTTTTTGATGTGTTATGCTTTTGATATTATATCTTTGCATAATGCAAAATCACAAAGAATTTTTAAGCCAAGGTCACAAAGAGTTTTTTTTTCTATTTTTTCTTTTAATAGCTTTGTAGTTTTTGCTTTTGCTTTTGGGAATAAGATCCAGTAGGAGTTAAATTTTGAGTATGATGTGAAATAAGAATCTAAATTCATCTTTATGTCTATTAAATTGTCTCAGCATTGTTTATTTAAAAGATTTTCCTTTCCTTATTGAATTCTCTTGACATTTTTGTCAGAAATCAGTTGACCATAAATAGGCTTATTTCTGGGCTCAGTTCTCTCCCACTGATCTGTATGTCTGTTCTTGGACTACATTGTCTTTTTTTGATATATGTATTTATTACAAAATTATCACCATGATAAGTTCAGCTGACATCTATCACCTCACTTAGTTACAAATACTTTTATCTTGTGATAAGAACTTTTAGGATCTATTCTCTTATCAAGTTTCAAATATATAATACAGTATCATAACTATAATCACCAGGATGGATATTGTATCCACATGACTTGTTTATTTTATAAAGTAAGTTTGTACTTTTTGATCATCCTCACCCATTTTGCCACCCTTACACCTGCCTCTCTGATATAATAATCATGTGCTTAGTCACTCAGTCATGGCTAACTCTGCGACCCCATGGACTATAGCCTGCCAGCCTCCTCTGTCCATGGGATTCTTTGGGCAAGAATACTGGAGTGGGTCACCACTTCCTACATGTGTAACTTCTTTATGATTTTCTGTATACAAGATATATTGTGAGAATAAAGATGGTTTTGCTTCTTCCTTTCTAATTTAGATGCCTTTTTATTTCTTTTTCTTGCCTAACTGCACTGACTATAATCTCTAATACAAATGTTGAATATAAGTGATAAGAGTACACATCCATGTCTTGTTCCTAATCTTAGGAGGGAAGCATTCAGTATTTGAATTAAGTATGATGTTTTACCATTAAGCATTCAGTATTTTACCCATAAGTATGTAGATTTTTCTTAGATGCTGTTAAGCATCTCCCTTCTATTGAAGAATTTCCCTTCTATTCATAGTTTGTTGAGAGTATTTAGCAGAAATGGGTGTTGGATTTTGTAAAATAGCTTTTTGTTTTGTTTCTTTGTTTGCATCTGTTGAAATGATAATGTGGTTTTGGTCTTTTATTCTGTTAATACAGTATTTTACATTAGTTGGGTTTTGCTATTAAATCAACTTTGCATTCCTGGTATAAATCTCACTTTGTCATGATACTATATACTTTTTATACATTGCTGTTTTTGGTTTGTAGATATTTTGTTGCATATTTTTGAATCTGTATTTATGAGATATACTCATCCATAGTTTTCTTATGATGCTTTTGGCTTTGGTATCAGGGGAATATTGGCCTCATAAAATAAGTTGGGAATTGTTCCTTCTTTCTCAATTTTCTGAAAAAGTTAGTGAAGGATTGTGCATTATTTCTTCCTTAAATACATTATAGAATTCACCAATTAATCCATCTGAATCTGAGCTTCCTTTGTGGAAATAATTTTAATGACTGATTAAATGTTTTTTGTTGTTATAGACCTATTCAGATTTTCTATTTTTTTTAAATTTGCATTTCATAGTTTGTGTCTTTTCTAAAAATTTTTTCATTTCATCTAGGTTGTGTAAATTATTGGCACAAAGTTGTTCATTTCTTGGTGGTGATGTTCACTTGCTGACTCGTGTCCAACACTTAGTGACCCCATGGACTGCAGCATACTAGGCTCCTCTGTCCTTCACTATTTCTCAGAGTTTGCTCAGATTCATGTCCATTGGGTCGGTGGTGTTATCTAACCATCTCATCCTCCACTGCCCCCTTCTCCTTTTGCCTTCAATCTATCCCAGCATTGGAATCTTTTCCAATGAATCAACTCTTCATATCAGGTGACCAAAGTATTGGAGCTTTAGCTTCAGCATTTGTTCTTCCAGTGAATATTCAGGGTTGATTTCCTTTAGAATTGGCTGGTTTGATCTCCTTGCAGTTCAAGGGACTCTCAAGAGTCTTCTCTGGCACCACAGTTTAAAAGCATCAGTTCTTCAGCCCTCAGCCTTACATTCCTACAGCTTCTTAAAATTCTTACAGCTACCCACTCCAGGATTCTGGCCTGGAGAATTCCATTGACTGTTTAGTCCATGGGGTCACAAAGAGTCAGACATGACTGAGCGACTTTCACTTTCACTTTTCACAGACTTCTTTATGGTCGAACTCTCACATCCATCTATGACTACTGGAAAAACCGTGGCTTTGACTATATAGACTTTTGTTGACAAAGTGTTGTCTCTGCTTTTTAATATGCTGTCTTGTTTTCTCATAGCTTTCCTTCCAAGGAGCAAGTGTCAGTAGTCCCTTATCGTTGTAATTAATGTGAGGTCCTTAATAGTATTTCCTCTTTCATTCCTAACTTTGGTTATCTGTTTCTTCTCTCTTTATTTTTTGGTCAGTCTAGCCAAAGGTTGTATCAATTTTGTTGATCTTTTTAAAGAACCAACTTTTCTCTTTTTTTTAAGAGAAAAACTTAGATTATTGACCTGAGATCTTTCTTTTTTTCTAATATAGGAGTCTGTAAGGCTGTAAGCACTGTTTTTTTTTTTTTTTCTAACCAATAAAAAAAGTTAGAAGTCTAACATATACGTAGCAGCAGAGCTTTTTTCCGCACAAGATCTGTCTTCTTGGCTTACAGCTGGCCACCTTCTCACTATGTCTTCACATGGCCTTCCTTCTGTGTGTGTATCCCTAATGTTAACTTTAAAACAACTTTTTAAAAGAACGGTTTTAGGTTCATAGCAAAACTGAGAAGGTACAGAGATTTCCCAAATATTCCTTACCCCCACACTTGGGTAGCCTCCCCCACTATCAATATCCCTCACCAGCCATTTCCTTCTCCTTGTTACAATTGATGAACCTATATATACATCATAATTGCCCAAAATTCATAGTTTACATTATGGTTCACTTTTGATGAGTACGTAGTATGGGTCTGAGATGTATAATGACGTGTATCCATCATTATAGTATCATGTAGAGTATTTACTGCCCTAAAAGTCCTCTGTGCTCCACCTATTCATCCTTCCCACCTCTCCCCAATCCCTGGCAACCACTGATCCTTTTACAATCTGTATAGTTTTTCCTTTTCCAGAATATCATATAGTTGGAATCATACAGTATTACAACCTTTTAAGATTGGCTTCTTTCACTTAATACCAGCTTCCCTGGTGGCTCAGACAGTAAAGAGTCTGCCCAAAATGCAGGAGGCCTAGGTTCAATCCCTGAGTCAAGAAGATCCTTTGGAGAAGGAAATAGCAACCCATTCCAGTAGTCTTGCCTGGAAAATCCCAAGGATGGAGGAGCCTGGTGGGCTACAGTCCATGGGGTTACAAAGAATAGGACACTACTAAGCTACTAACACTTTCTTTAATTTAATGATATACATTTAAGTTTCCTCCGTGGAACCTTTTCATGGCTTGATGGCTCATTTCTTTTCAGTACTGAATAATATTCCATTGTGTGACTGTACTACAGCTTATTTATCCATTCATCTACTGAAGAACATCTTGCTTGCCTCCGACTTTTGGCACTTGTAAATTCAGATGCCATAAATCCATGTGCAGACAAGGTGAGGACATAAGTTTTCATCTCCTCTGTGTAAAAACAAGGCACATGATTGCTGGATTATATGCTCAGAGTATGTTTTGTTTGTAAGAGACCACCAAACTTCCAGAGTAACCATATCATTTGGCATTCCCATCAGCAATAAATGAGAGCTCTGTTCCTCCAATTCCTCCATATTCTAGCTAGTATTTGCTGGTGTTAGTGTTACAAATTTTGGCCATTCTTAATAGGTATATAGTGGAACTTCATTGTTGTTTTAATTTGCACTTCCCTGATGACATATAAAGTAGAACATTTTTTTCATATACTTGTTTGCCATCTGTATGTCTTTTTTGGTGTGTATCTGTTAAGCCCTTTAGTATATTTTTAAATCAGGTTTTTTTTTTAGTAAGTTTTAAGCTCTTCCTATATTTTTAATAAGTCATTTACTAGATATGTCTTTTGTAAGTATTTTCTCCCAATCTTTAGCTAGTCTTCTATTCTTTCAACATTGCCTTTTGCAGAGCCAAAGTTTTTAATTTTAATGAAGTCCAGTTTCTTAATTATTGCTTTGATGGATTGTGCCTTTGGTGTCATCCTATACCATTTTTATATATTATATTTTCATTTCATTAAAATATTTTCTAATTCTTCTTGTGATTTCCTCTTTGACTCATGGATTATTTGTCTGATTTCCAAATATTTATAGATTCTCAAATTTCTTTCCATTGTTGAATTCCAGTTTAATTCTATTATGGTCAGGGCACACATATATTAACATACACTGGTGTTCTTTATTTCTCTGTGTGCTTTTGGATCACTATCTGCTGTCATTTTCTTTCATCCTAAAAGATATCCTTTCTTATTTCTTGTAAGACAGATTTTATCACAACAATTTCTATCCTTTGTTTTTCTGGGAAGATCTACATTTTGCTTTCAGCTTTGAAGCATAGATTGCTGCATACAGAATTGTTAATTGATGTTTTTCCCAGAATTTTGGATGTATCATCTCACTGTCTTCTGGCCTTATTTCTGATAAAAATTCAGCTACTAATTCCATTTTGTTCTAAATGTGGAGTTGTTTCAGTTCCAAGATTTCCATTTGATATATATTTTTAAATTTCTATCTTTATTTATTTGTAATATCTCTATATTTGTATTTAATTAGTAAAATCATACTTTCCCTTACGTTTTCAGTCTTCCCTTAGGTCTTTAAGCATACTTATAATAGCAGTTTTGAAGTCCTTGTCTGCTAAGTCCTACATCTGAGTTCCCTAAGAGATAGTTTCTTTTTTCTTTTTTGCTTGCTTATGGGTCATACTTTCCTATTTTTTTGCATGCTGTCATTTTTTGTGGTTGAAAACTATACATTTTAGATAATATGTTGGAGCAACTCTGGATTCCAAATCCTCCTTTCCCGAGGTTTTTTTCTTGTTTCTTTTCTGTTTGTTTAGTCACTTCCTGGACTAGTTCCATAGAGTTCCTCTCCCTTGCATCATGTAGCTACTAATAGCTATTCGGTTTTTTTTTTTAATTTTTCAATTATTTTTTTAATTGCAAAAGCCAGCTTCCCAGGGGTTGCCTCTGAGTCGGCGTAGCTTAATGGTGAGATGATGAATGATCAGAGGTTATGCTTACCTTGAGCTGTTAAGGCTTTCATCTTTACGATTAGATCTGTGTATAGGTTTGTGAACACATTCAAAATTTAGGCATTTTGCAAGTCTGACTGGCTTTTAATCTCTGACATGCCTTTTCACCTGTCCTTTATGAGTATATTATGTTTCACATTCATCTGGGAATGTGTGGATAGCTAGTGCCCTCTCCAGTCCCTCCTGAGAACAACTTTCCAGACTATGAGGGGTATCTGTGGGCTTACCAAAATCCTCAGTGATTTCTTTGCTCCCCAAATCTCCCTGTTACATTTCTTGTGAGTCTGCTGATCTATTTCTTACCCCTACCTGTGTCAAAACCTCAAGTTAACCAAAATGTTGGCCTTCTCTGGGATGTCCTTCATTTCAAATCAAGTTAGCTCTTCCAGCAGTGGAGCTGCTGGATTTTAGGACTTTCCTTGTCTTTTTAGGACTACCAAGTTAATAGGAACTGGGCGAGAGGATTACACTCAGCCACTTTGCTCTAATTGAACATTAAATTTTTTCTGTCTTTTTGACACAAGGATCATCTTTATGAAGCTTTACCTTCTTACCATTTGTATTAGTTTTCTAGGCCTGTCATGACAAGCTTAATGGTGTAAAACAAGACATATTTGTTCTATCACAGTTTAGGAAGTCTGAGATAAAAGCATTGCCAGGGTTAATTCCTTCTGGAGACTTTGAGAGAGAAGCTGTTCAGTGCCTCTCTCTAGCTTCTAATAGCTACCAGCAAGCCTTGGAATAGCAGTATCCCTTGAATTCTTGCCTCCATTGACACAGGGGCTTCCTCTCTGTATGTCTGTGTACCTGAATCTTCCTGTCCTTTCTCTATAAAGACACCAGTCTTTGGATTTAGGGCACATCCTAATCCCATATGACTTCATCTTGAGTAATTACTTCTAAGACCCTATTTCCAAATAAGATTACATTCTAAAGTTTTGAATTGACATTAATTTGGGGGGATACTGTTCAACTCAATATGCTGTTTATTATAAACTATCATTTGAAAATCAGTATGGTCTCTCTGTTGTGGATTAGATGATGAAGATTAGTTTGAAAATAAATAGAATGATAAAATGGCACTTGACTTTTTTATTGGGATAGTTTCTCAAGTTAAGCTAGCTTGCACCCTCCTTTGGTTATTTTGTTTACATTGTTAAGAAAAAAAGGAGAGATATCTGTGGCTAGGAAAAGGTTGGCAGAACCTCACTCTTCCCAACTCTGACTTGCATGTCTGCTTTTAATCTAGAACCAAATAACTATCGGACCATGCATGGCCGGGCAGTAAATGGCAGCCAGCTGGGAAAGGATTACATCCAGCTGAAGAGCCTGTTGCAACCCATCCGGATTTACTCCAGAGCCAGCTTGTATGGCCCTAATATTGGGCGGCCCAGGAAAAACGTCATCGCCCTTCTAGATGGGTAGGTCAGATTATTTAGCAGTTTTTAAAACATTGTTCATTACATGTAATGAGTTAATGTATTTGTACTCTTCCTGGTTATTTCTGGTCTTAAGAAGGACAGAGAGACTCTTTCAAAGTGACAACACCCACCATAAACCAAGGATTCTGTACAAACAGTGCAAGAACTTATCTCTCCGGGCCTTTCACAGTCAGCAGAAGTAGGTGGGATTGGGAGGAATATCACAAACTCCAAAACAGGTTGGAAAGGATGTGTTGTTTTAAAAAGCACATTTATTATTATAGCATTGCATAATGTAACAATATTTTTTAAAAAGCAAAATATTATCTACTATACTCTTGGGAACTCTTATAAAAAGTAAAACTTGACAAAATCCTGGACAGTGGAACTAGGTTAAAAAGTTGAGAAACACTACAAACATCTGTACATTAAAGCATAGCTTAACAAATTTGTTAGGTATTCTAGAGAATTACTATCATATGATTTATTTAATTTAGACTGAATCGAACAATCATTTATTAAGCATTGGTTGTGGATGGTCACTATATTAAATGCTGTCTTCCCCAGTGCTGCTGGTGGGCCAGGCCCAGATAAAATAAGGGGATGAATATTCATTCATGTTGAGTCTAATTATGCAGGGTTGGAGGGAATGTCAGAGGGAATAGCATGAGGAAGACTGAAGTTAGATGTTGAATCCAAGACCCAAAGTAGAGATGTGACTATACCTGGAAGAGTGGGAACAAAGAATTTGGGAGAGGCAGGAGTTCATCTGGCATATGTTTTATGCAGCATCCTGTCGTATTCCGGGATAGTTATGGTTATTCCTATAAATTCAAAAACAAGTACGATGTTTTCCAGTGAATTATACAGCCCAAATGAGGTTAGATAAATGCTATACCAGTATAAACAGACATATTCCAGTAGAAAGTAACCTATGGCTAACCTCCTTAATGGTCCTTCTGGCTTGATGGCTCTTACGACTCTCTCTCTCCCCTTTTGTGGTAGCTTGGTCTTGATCTAAGCTAATTAACATAGCAGACGTTATTAAAGGCTTGGGAAGGTGGAGGGATTTACACTGTAACATTAACAGCCTGAAATTTAATTTGAGGCATTTTCCTCTTTACAAAGAATCCCCAGGCTTTTATATTAACTCCTGTCCTTCCTTCACCCTTCTTTTTTTCCCCCCTCTCCTCTCTCAGTAGAAAGTTCCCTTTTTTCTTGCAGAACAATTTTTCTGACCTTTACTACTACCTACAAGTACAACTCTGGGCTTCCTTTTGTATACTTTTGCTGAACTTTTTTTTTTTTTAATTGAACTTTTAAATTATCCCATCTATGTGGTGGGTAGGGGGTGATAGTGATGAAGAAGTTGGCCTTATTTTACATGTTGTAATTAGGGGGACAAGAATCACATATTTAGAACGTTTTCATAGTTCATAATACATAAGCAAATCCAATAACTAAGTCTACATATTTATTCTTTTAGATTATACCTTTTCTTTAATGATTTGATTAATATAGTTTCACAGGACTGATAGTGTCTTCTAGTAGCATGACTTTGTATCAGTAATTCATTCATTCTGCAAATACTTCTTGAGTATTGCTATGTTCCAGGTACTGTGTTTGAAAACAAGAGTGTTATAATAAACAAAAACAAATACTTTCTCTACCTTCACAGAGTATGTACTATGGTAAGGGAGACATAGGCAATAATCAACTTAAGGCTGAAACAGTAACAAGGAGAGGAACAAGGTTCTATGAATGACTGCACATGCTGAGATTTGACCAAGTTAGGTGGTTGGAAGTGTTCCCTAAAGGATTAACATGTAAGAGCAACCACATGAAAAGATGCTTAATGTTGCTAATCATCAGAGAAGTGCAAATCAAAACCACAATGAGATAGCACCTCACGCCTGTCAGAATGGCTATCGTCAAAAAGACCACAAATAACAAATGTTGTGAGGATATAGCGTAAAAGAAACCCTAGTAGACTGTTGGTGGGAATGTTAATTGGTGAAGCCGCTTTGGAAAACAGTATGGAGGTTCCTCAAAAAACTAAAAATAGAACTACCATATGATCCAGCAATCCCACTTATGTGTATATATCTGAAGAAAATGAAAACACTAATTCAAAAAGATATATGTACCCCAGTATTCATAACAACATTATTTACAATAGCCAAGATATAGAAGCAACCTAATGAATGGATAAAAATTTGGAATGGAATAATACTCATCCATGAAAAGGAATGGATTTTGCCATTTTCAACAGCATGTATAGACCTGAAGGGTACTATGCTTAGTGAAAAACCAAACAGAGAAAGATAAATACTTTGTGTTATTACTTATATGTGGAAACTAAAAAATAAGCAAATTAATAAATATAAAAAAACAGAAACAGTTGCTGATATAGAGAACAAACCAGTGGTTGCCAGTGGAGAGAAGGGAAGAGGAAGGGACAAGACAAGGGTAGGAGATTAAGAGGTACAAACACAAACTTATGTATAAAATAAATAAGCTAACAAGTATATATGGTACAGCATGAGAAATATAGTCAGTGTTTTACAGTAACTTTAAATGGAGTATAACCTGTAAAAATATTGAATCAGTATGTCATACAACAGAAATAATATAATATTGTAAATCAATTATACTTCAATTTTTAAAAATTTATTAAAGTGTAATTTGAACTTGAATGAGTGTTAACTAGACAAAATGAGAAATGAACAGTGTCAGTGTTCTTGAAAAAATGAAAAGCATGTGCAAAGATCCTATGGATGAAAAAGGGGCAAGATTGACAAAAGAAAGGTGTATTTAGAGAAGTAATTATGTATATCTATGGCTGATTCATGTTGAGGTTTGACAGAAAACAGCAAAATTCTGTAAAGCAATCATCCTTCAATAAAAAATAAATTAATTTTAAAAACTAAACAAAAAAGAGTTATATAGAGACTTATAGGCATAATGAAGGGCTTAGAATTTCTTCTAAGCACAGTGAGAAAGATACTGAATATTTCTAACCTGGGGACTGAAAAATTTGATTTATTATACAGAAAGTATTCTATGTCTCCTCTATGACAAATAGATTGGAGAGGAGGCAGGGAAATCAGTGAGAAAAGCTGTTGTAGTGGTACACATAATGATAAGAACCTGAAATGGGATGTGGAAATGGAATGTATCATTGGCAGTGGAAGCCACAGGACTTGATATGTTGGATAAGTGTATGGTGATGTGCTCCTTCACGGATCACAGCCTTATTGTGGTGAAGGGACTCTTGTGTAACTCAGTGAAGCTATGAGCTGTGCCCTGCAGGGCCACCCAAGACGGATGGGCCATAGTGAAGAATTCTGTCAAAATATGGTCCACTGTGGAAGGGAATCACAAACCACTCCAGTATTCTTGCTACAGGAACACCATAAACAGTATAAAAAGGCTAAAAGATATGAAATTGGAAGATGAGTCCCCCAGATCAGAAGGTGTCCAATGTGCTACCAGTGAAAAGTAGAAGGCAGTTACAAATAGCTTCAGAAAGAATGAAGTGAATTGAAAAAGAAGAAGTAAAACTTTCACTGTTTGCAGATGACATGATCCTCTGCATAGAAAATCCTAAAGACTCGACCAGAAAACTACTAGAGCTAATCATTGAATATAGTAAAGTTGCAGGATATAAAATC
>SJYW01031143.1:0-20349 GCA_006410735.1 Raphicerus campestris | reverse complement strand
GAAACAGTGGAAACAGTGTCAGACTTTATTTGGGGGGGCTCCAAAATCACTGCAGATGGTGACTGCAGCCATGAAAAGACGCTTACTCCTTGGAAGGAAAGTTGTGATCAACCTAGATAGCATATTCAAAAGCAGAGATATTACTTTGCCAACAAAGGTCCATCTAGTCAAGGCTATGGTTCTTCCAGTGGTCATGTATGGATGTGAGAGTTGGACTGTGAAGAAAGCTGAGCGCCGAAGGATTGATGCTTTTGAACTGTGGTGTTGGAGAAGACTCTTGAGAGTCCCTTGGACTGCAAGGAGATCCAACCAGTCCATTCTGAAGGAGATCAGTCCTGGATTTTCTTGGAAGGAATGATGCTAAAGCTGAAACTCCAGTACTTTGGCCACCTCATGTGAAGAGTTGACTCATTGGAAAAGACTCTGATGCTGGGAGGGATTGGGAGCAGGAGAAGGGGACGACAGAGGATGAGATGGCTGGATGGCATCACAGACTTGATGGACATGAGTTTGAGTGAACTCCGGGAGTTGGTAATGGACAGGGAGGCCTGGCATGCTGCAAATCATGGGATTGCAAAGAGTTGGACATGACTGAGTGACTGAGCTGAACTGACTGAATTATTCCATTGTATTAGGTTGGTGCAAAAGTAATTGTAATTTTGCATTGTTGAACTTTGCCATTTGTTACTGGCTAAAAAAAATAATAAATGTGGTTGTGTTATACATCTTTTTAATGCACATTTCTCACTTTATTTTTTTTGCTAATGATATTATTTGCTTTTTATTTTATATTTATTTTAGAGTAGGGAAATATCCACCAGGATTTCCCTGGTGGTTCAGATGGTTAAGCATCTGTCTACAATGCAGGAGACCCGGGTTCGATCCCAGGGTTGGGAAGATCCCCTGGAGAAGGAAATGGCAATCCACTCCAGTACTACTGCCTGGAAAATCCCATGGACAGAGGAGCCTGGTAGGCTACAGTCCATGGGGTGGCAAAGAGTCGGACACGACTGAGCGACTTCACTCACTCAGGGAAATATCTTAGACAAAAAGCAAATTCAAGCTTATTTGAGTTCAAAAGGGGTTGTAAAGGAGTGGAGACAATTCACAATATCAACAATGCATCTGGCCCAGGAACTGCTAAAGAATGTACAGTGCAGTGGTAGTTCAAGAAATTTTGCAAAGGAGACAAGATCCTTGAAGATGAGGAACTCAGTGTCTGGCCATCAGAAGTTGACAACAACCAATGGAGAGTCATCATCAAAGCTGGTCCTCTTTAAACTACATGTGAAGTTGCCAAGGAACTCAACATCAATGATTCTATGATAGTTCGGCTTCGAAGCAAACGGGAAAGGTGAAAACCCTCAGTAAGTGGGTGCTGCATGAGCTGACTGGAAAATCGTCATTCTGAAGTGTCGTCTTCTCTTACTCTACACAAGAACAACAAACCATTTCTCAATGAGATTGTGATATGTGACGAAAAGCAGTTTTACGTGAAAACTGGCAATGACCAGCTCAGTGATTGGACCAAGAAGAAGCTCCAAAGTACTTCCCAAAGCCAAACTTACACCAAAAAAAAGGTCATAGTCACTGTTTGGTAGTCTGCTGCCAGTCTGATCCACTACAGCTTTCTGAATACCAGCAAAACCATTACATCTGAGAAGAATGCTCAGCAAACTGATAAGATGTACCCAAAACTGCCTTCAGCCCATATTGGTTAACAGAAAGAGCCCAATTCCTCTCCATAACACCTGACTGCGAGTTGCACAACCAGCACTTCAAAAGCTGAGCAAACTGGGCTACAAAGCTGGCTTCATCTGCCATACTCACCTGACTGCTCCTCAATCGGCTACCACTTTCTCAAGCATCTCGACAACTTTTTAACAGGGAAAACACTTCCACAACCAGCAGGATGCAGAAGATACTTTCCAAGAGTTCACTGAATCCCAAAGCACAGATTTTTATGCTACAGAAATAAACAAACTTTTTCTCCAGGCAAAAATATGTTGATTGTAATGGCTCCTATCTTGATTAATAAAGGTGTGTTTGAGCCTAGTTATAATGATTTAAAGCTCACCATCTGAAACTGCAATTATGTTTGCATCCACCTAATGTATAGGTACATCTTCTACAGCCATTCATCCGTTGATGGACATTTAGGTTGCTTCTGTGTCTTGGCTATTGTAAATAGTGCTGGTATAACCACTTGGGTGTACATTTCTTTTCAAATTGAGTTTTCATCTTTTCTGGATATATGCCCAGGAATGGGATTACTAGACCATGTGGTAGCTCTAGCTTTAGCTTTTAAAGGAGTCTCCATACTGTGGTGGCTGCACCAATTTACATTCCCAGCAACAGTGCAGGTGGTTTCCCTCTCCTGTATCTGGAGCCTTCTGAAGCTCTTTACCATGATTCTCTGTTAATGAAATAAGTGATTATCTCAACACCAAGCTCCTCCTGTCCTCATCCTGAAAGAGAACTCTTGTTTTGCATAACCTCATTGTCTATGGAGAAGTGGGTAGAAATGTGGTAGAACAAAATAATTAGACAGAGAAGGTATGAGTGGAGAGGGCCCCAATCACCAGACAATGGAGAGGTCTTTCCTCCAAGTCCTCATGACTTCTGCCTCCTGTTTTGGAGTGGATCCGGAGGCTTGCCTCCAGAGATTTTGAATTCATTCTGTTTTCTGTGTGGGAAGAACCAGGGGTAGCATATCCAGTGCACTGTGGGCCTGGCCACTGAAACCAGCAGGACGACAGCACCACTACCCCGTCAGTGCCTTTGGGCAAATCAGAAAGGTATCCTTCCTTTGGTTGGAGTAAAATCCACCTGCAGTGCAGGAGACTGTCTGCAATACAGTAGACCCAGGTTCAATCTGTGTGTCAGGAAGATCCCCCAGAGAAGGAAATGGCAACCCACTCCAGTATTCTTACCTGGAGAGTCCCATGGACAGAGGAGACTGGTGGGCTACAGTCCATGGGGTCGCAAGAGTCAGACATGACTGAGAGACTAAACCGCCGCCAGAGTGTAAGATGGGTCTTGGGGCAACTCATCCCCTGCAGGGGTTCTTCCCAGGGAAGGGCACAACTTTCCCACTGAAGTGGTGGCCCTGGGCGGTACTTGGCCCACCTGACACGTGCCCTTTTGGTAGCACTCCCAAGGCAAGGTCACCAGGATTGTCCACGGATGTGGTGGGCTGTGTAGACAGCCCCACCAAAGACATAGGCTGGGCTGGGGATGCGTTTCTCTGACAGTGGTGCATGATCTACCCTGCTGTGGCCAGTAGGGGCTCAGCTATTGCAGCTCTTGAGCTCTAGAGTATTGGTGCACGGGTTTAACTGCTTCAAGGCATGTGGGATCTTCCCGGACCAGGGGTCAATCCATGTCCTCTACATTGGCAGGAAGATTCTTATCCATTTCACCACCAGGGAAGTCCCATAAATTTACATGTGCCAAAACCCTTTGTGAACCCTGAGTTCCTGGAAATTCTGATAATTGTAGTGACTCTAGCCTTGTGACTTCATAGAACTATGGCCCAGATTTGGAAAGAGTGCGTTTCCCAGAAACAGTACCTTCTCCAGTCAGGAAAGCCTTTTGCTGCTCACATGAATAAATGAAGGAATGACTCAATGAGCCAGTTGCTCTCCAAACCCAGCACGAGGCCAGCGTGTAATCTCCCAGTGCATTGTCCTACTTGCTAACAATGCATGCAGGAAGAGTTCATGCATATGCATGTGTGTGTGCTCAGTCATGTCCAACTCTTTGCAACCATATGGACTGCAGCCTGCCAGGCTTCTCTGTCCATAGATCCTCCAAACAAGAATACTGGAGTGGGTTGCCATTTCCTCCTCCAGGGGATCTTCCCAACCCAGGGGTTGAACCTGTGTCTCCTGCATGTCTGGCACTGACAGACAAATCTCTTACCATTGAGCCTTCTGGGAGGCTCATAGGAAGAGTCCAGAATCCTATTTACAATCAAAAACAGAGTAAGAATGTTTTTAATTCAAATATCAGACATATGGGAAGCTTTTTCAAAACATCAGTGTAATATGATGATCACAGACTCTGGAGTGGGCTGGGTTGGTTAAATCCTGGTCCCACCATTTCATAATGGTGTGACTGGCAGTTTCTCTAACTTCTCTGAACCTTGACTCCCTCATCTTTAAATAAGGAAGATACCTACTTCCAACAGTTAAAGTAGAGATTAAATAAGATACTGCATGTGAAGCACCCAGCCTGTCATAACCACTTGACAGATTATTACAAGACATCGCAATGGCCATTTCCTCCATTGACCTGGACAGAACAATTTTCAAAAGTTGTAAATGAAGAGAAAGCAACTGAACAAGTGGTGAAGGGAAGAAGACTACTGAAAGACAGAGAATGGGCCAAAGTGCCCCTTTCCTTGCAAAGTCTTCAGGCCAGCAGCCATTGAGCGGTGCTGAGCTGTTTGTCCCTTCCGTAGTGTGACACTTGGATAATGATGTTGGCCACCACGGCCCGTAATTGAGTTTTAATTACAGCAGTTCTGGGAAGAATAAAGTTAAACCTCTGTTCTCCTTGCATAATTAAATTTAGGTTAGCATATCTGGAGAATTCTTATCCCACACATGTACCGTGCCTCCTTGTCTGAAGAGGGATTTCAAAATTGGACATTGTTGTTTAATGGATGAAGTTTAAGAATGACACACGGGCTTTGTTCCACTTTAATTACTGACAGTTAATTGTAGAAAGAACCTAATTAGATTGCCACCGGAGGGAGATGTAGGTAGAGATGAAATGGATCTCTTCATTAGGTATGGTTCTAAGGAAAGAGGGGCCAGCAAGGTCTGTGGGATACTAGAGGCTTCCAGGCAGGGCAAACATAATTTTGAGAGACTCTACTCTAATGAAAGGGGGCTGCCTTGGTGAATCTGTTAGGTACTTTTCAAACCTCTGTGCCAATCTCTGTACTGGCTCTGAAAGCAGGACAAGAAAAGCAGGAGGCTTGATGCTTTTCCTTGAGGTGTCTCCAGCTTGTTCAAAGAGAACAAAATTAGCATGCCTAGGGCAGAGGAAGANTAACTTCTCTGAACCTTGACTCCCTCATCTTTAAATAAGGAAGATACCTACTTCCAACAGTTAAAGTAGAGATTAAATAAGATACTGCATGTGAAGCACCCAGCCTGTCATAACCACTTGACAGATTATTACAAGACATCGCAATGGCCATTTCCTCCATTGACCTGGACAGAACAATTTTCAAAAGTTGTAAATGAAGAGAAAGCAACTGAACAAGTGGTGAAGGGAAGAAGACTACTGAAAGACAGAGAATGGGCCAAAGTGCCCCTTTCCTTGCAAAGTCTTCAGGCCAGCAGCCATTGAGCGGTGCTGAGCTGTTTGTCCCTTCCGTAGTGTGACACTTGGATAATGATGTTGGCCACCACGGCCCGTAATTGAGTTTTAATTACAGCAGTCCTGGGAAGAATAAAGTTAAACCTCTGTTCTCCTTGCATAATTAAATTTAGGTTAGCATATCTGGAGAATTCTTATCCCACACATGTACCGTGCCTCCTTGTCTGAAGAGGGATTTCAAAATTGGACATTGTTGTTTAATGGATGAAGTTTAAGAATGACACACGGGCTTTGTTCCACTTTAATTACTGACAGTTAATTGTAGAAAGAACCTAATTAGATTGCCACCGGAGGGAGATGTAGGTAGAGATGAAATGGATCTCTTCATTAGGTATGGTTCTAAGGAAAGAGGGGCCAGCAAGGTCTGTGGGATACTAGAGGCTTCCAGGCAGGGCAAACATAATTTTGAGAGACTCTACTCTAATGAAAGGGGGCTGCCTTGGTGAATCTGTTAGGTACTTTTCAAACCTCTGTGCCAATCTCTGTACTGGCTCTGAAAGCAGGACAAGAAAAGCAGGAGGCTTGATGCTTTTCCTTGAGGTGTCTCCAGCTTGTTCAAAGAGAACAAAATTAGCATGCCTAGGGCAGAGGAAGAGGAGAACTTCATCAGCACCCACACAAATGACAAATTCTAAAGGGTATCTGAGAAGTCTGCTCACCAGGGACATTGGCGACTGGCAGAAGATTGTATGAAACCCAAGTTCAAAATTCAGTCCTACCAAGTACCAGCTCCAAGGCCTTGGACAAGTGACTTGATCACTGCAACTCCATTTCTCATCTGCAAAATGACACCCACCTTGCACAGCTGAGCGAGGAGGAACAAAGGCAGAAAAACAGTAGCACGGGGCTTGGTCCTTATTTCTTGATGAAAAAGAAAGAAAGAAAAACAACCATAGCTGTTCTTATAATTACAGGCCCTTCTGATTCTGATGATTCTGAGATGAAATCATCTAGGCCTGTCTGAAACAGGCTTTGTTTTCCACTGAAATGTAAAAGGGATCAGTCTCAAAAATGCCTGTACATATATGGGCAATGAGAGACCCCATGGGTGAAGCTTGTGGAGGACTAGGGCCCAGGGCTGGTTTAACCCCTGCTTCCTGGACCCCACACACTGTGGGTGCCAGGACCTGCTGCTGACTCAACTGGAGTCCTGCCCTCCTCGCCACTTTGATAAGAACTGAAATGTTTAACTGAACAGCTCATTTGTGGAACCAGGTTTTCAACCAGTAGTTTTCAAGCAGGGGCAACTCCTCCCTAGCACTCCCCAGAGGACATTTGGCAAACTTCTTAGATATGTTTATGGTTGTTATAACTGGAAACTGGGAGGAGTTCCTACTGGCATCTAGTGTGTCGAGGCCAAGGATGCTGCTAAACTGCCTACAATGTGCAGGACAGTCGCTCATGACAAAATTATTTGGCTCCAAACGTCAAGAATGCTGAGGCTGAAAAACTCTGGAGTAACTTGTCCTGGATCCAGGGCAGCAAGCCTGGCAGAGCAGTCTCTGAATACATGTCTGAGTGTGGCCTGAGGAATGGACGCCCAGACAAATGCCCCCAAGCAGCCTCTGTCAGCAACATCACTAGGTGTCCTGCATGAGTGGTCCCAGCCTGAGGTTTTTGTCTCATAAATGGCCTCGGGGTAACTGTTCACCTGTTTGGTCATCAAATTGTCCAAGAGGTGTGTTCTACAGTGTGGCCACTAGATGGAGATCTTGGGACGATCTTTCCCAAGGAGATAGTGAAGATAATGGTGACCTCCTTCAAATGTGCCAGGCACGCACTGCTGTACTCAGTGCCCCCAACCCTGCAGCAGCCCACCGCTGTCCCAAGCCTCTGCCAGAGACTCCAGGACAACCACGGGAAAGTCTGGACCAGTCTCATGTGCAGTCACTGTTCCTTTCTCCTGAGTCCTGGTGTGCATAAGGTTTTGTTTGTTCCCTCCAAGAGTCTGTTTCCCCAGTCCTGTGTAAGTTCTGGAGGCTCTATGGTGGAGTTAATGGTGACCTCCTCCAAGAGGGCTTATGCCATACCCAGGTCTACTGCACCCAGGACCCCTGCCCCTGCAGCAGTCCACTGCTGACCCATACCTCTGCAGGAGACACTCAAACACAGTTCTGTCTCAGTCTCTGTGGGGTCTCTGGGTCCTGGTGCTCACTAAGTTTGTTTGAACCTTCTGAGCATCTCTGGCAGGTATGGGGTTTGATTCTAAACACGATTTCACTCCCTCTACCATCTTGCTGGGGCTTTTGCTTTGCCCTTGGATGTGGGGTATCTCCTTAAAGCACCATGCAGCCATGGAACCATGAGTTGGGTCTCCAAAGACCAGCAGAACACAATCACTGTTTTTTTGTTTGCTTCTTTCTTTTTAAAAAATTATTTGACTTTGCTAGGTCTTAGTTGTGAAACATAGGATAATGTGGCATACCTTCATTATCTGCATTACCTCCACCATAGTTTGGTCTCAGGTCAAACAACAGGGAGGGAATACAGCCCCACTCATCAACAAGTATGGACCTGNAACGAAGATCATGGCAACTGGTCCTATCACTTCATGGGAAATAGATGGGGAAACAGTGGAAACAGTGGCAGACTTTATTTTGGTGGGCTCCAAAATCACTGCAGATGGTGACTGCAGCCATGCAATTAGAAGATGCTTACTCCTTCGAAGAAAAGTTATGACCAACCTAGATAGCATATTTAAAAGCAGAGATATTACTTTGCTGACTAAGGTCTGTCTAGTTAAGCTATGGTTTTTCCTGTGGTCATGTATGGATGTGAAAGTTGGACTGTGAAGAAGGCTGAGCACCGAAGAACTGATGCTTTTGAACTGTGGTGTTGAAGAAGACTCTTGAGAGTCCCTTGGACTGCAAGGAGATCCAACCAGTCCATTCTGAAGGAGATCAGCCCTGGGATTTCTTTGGAAGGAATGATGCTAAAGCTGAAACTCCAGTACTTTGGCCACCTCATGTGAAGAGCTGACTCATTGGAAAAGACTCTGATGCTGGGAGGGATTAGGGGCAGGAGGAGAAGGGGATGACAGAGGATGAGATGGCTGGATGGCATCACGGACTTGATGGACGTGAGTCTGAGTGAACTCTAAGAGATGGTAATGAACAGGGAGGCCTGGCATGCTGCAGTTCATGGGGTCAGAAAGAGTCAGACACGACTGAGTGACTGAACTGAACTGAACTGAACATCAACAGAAAATTGGATTAAAGATTTTACTGAGCATGGCCCTGCACATCAGAACAAGTCCCAGTTTCCCCCTCAGTCAGTCTCTCCCATCAGGAAGCTTCCATAGCCTCTTATCCTTATCCATCAGAGGGCAGACAGAATTAAAACCACAATCACAGAAAACTAACCAAACTGATCACATGGACCACAGCCTTGTCTAACTAAGTGAAACTCTGAGCCGTGCCACGTAGGGCCACCCTACAGGTCATAGTGAAGAGTTCTGGAAAAAACGTGGCCCACTGGAGAAGGGAATGACAAATCACTTCAGTGTTCTTGCCTTGAGAACCCCATGAACAGTATGAAAAGGCTAAATGATAGGATATTGAAAGACAAACTCCCCAGATCGGTAGGTGCACAATATGCTACTGGAGATCAGTGGAGAAGTAACTCCAGAAAGAATGAAGAGACAGAGCCACAGCAAAAAAAAAAAACCACCCAGTTGTGGATATAACTGGTGATGGAAGTAAAGTCTGTAAAGAGCAATATTTCATAGGAACCTGGAATGTTAGGTCTGTGAATCAAGGCAAATTGGAAGTGGTCAAACAGGAGCTGGTAAGAGTGAACATCAATATTTTAGGAATCTGCAAACTAAAATGGACTGGAATGGGTGAATTTAACTCAGATGACTATTATATCTAATACTGTGAGCAAGAATCCCTTTAGAAGAAATGGAATAGCCATCAGAGTCAACAAAAGAGTCTGAAATGCAGTACTTGGATGCAATCTCAAAACGACAGAGTGATCTCTATTCATTTCCAAGGCAAGCCATTTAATATCACAGTAATCCAAGTCTATGCCCCAACCAGTAAGGCTGAAGAAGCTGAAGTTGAAGGGTTCTATGAAGACTTACAAGACCTTTTAGAACTAACACCAATAAAAGATATCCTTTTCATCATAGGGGACTGGAATGCAAAAGTAGGGAGTCAAGAGATATCTGGAGTAACAGGAAATTTGGCCTTGGAGTGCAGAATGAAGGAGGGCAAAGGCTAATAGAGTTTTGCCAAGAGAATGCACTGGTCATAGCATACACCCTCTTCCAACAACACAAGAGAAGACTCTACACATGGACATCACCAGATGGTCAACACTGAAATCAGATTGATTATATTCTTTGCAGCCAAAGATGGAGAAGCTCTATATAGTCAGCACAAACAAGACCAGGAGCTGACTGTGGCTCACATCATGAACTCCTTATTGTCAAATTCAGACTTAAACTGAAGAAAGTAGGGAAAACCACTAAACCATTCAAGTATGACTTAAATCAAATTCTTTACAATTACACAGCAGAAGTGACAGATAGATTCAAGGGATTATATCTGATAGAGTGCCTGAACTATGGACAGAGGTTCCTGACGTTGTACAGGAGGCAGTGATCAAGACCATCCCCATGAAAAAGAAATGCAAAANATTTTTTTTTTCAAAGAAAAAAGTAATGTACTGAGGCCTTCCCGAGGGCAGGCCAGCTTCTGTTCCTCAGTATTTATCCAAAAGTCTGAGTTGGGCACGCAGGCTTGTTCTGCCCTGACATGGTCCATTGCCACCTCTGAGCCCACTCAGAGCTCTCAGAGGGAGATCTGGGCAGGGCCTTCCGCAGCCTCTGGGCTGCCACCTCTACCTACAGGAACGTGTCTGCCAACGATTGTTGTTCAGTTGCTCAGTCGTGTTCAACTCTTTGCGGACATGTGTCTGACTTCATGTCCAACTCTTTCCCATCTGCCTACAGGAACATGTCTACCAGTGATACTGGTTCCCGTGACAACCCAGGGCCTCAGTTTGCCAGGCATCTGGTTCATGGTAGCATTGTCCCCATAGACAGAGAACCCATTCCTTAAGGTCCCAGACTGGGTACATTCCTGGCCCTGTGTCCGGCACATGTTAGCCATCCAGGCAGCATTTGCTTAATAAGCAGCAAAAGGCAAAAGTCACATCTGTGGCTTTTAAATATATTGAATAGTTACAAAAATCGAAATACAAAAAATTTCAACTAAAACTCAAGATTGGCTTTTTCTGAAAAAAACCTGAAAACCTGGCCACACTGGGCCTGTCGGGCAATAATTGGTGAGAGCTGTGCAGTGGCTATTACAGATAGAAAAACTTTGGGAAAGCATCCTAAATACATTTATTGAGCCACTGGGAAATTATTAAGAGAATTTAAATTGAAAGTGAGATACATTGATACCACAGTAGACTGGTGCTACATAGGTTATCACCTGTTAATGAACCCAGTGGAAGAAATTGGACCAGAAATAAAAGAAAATGCTTCTAGGAAGTAAAAATAACAGAGCATCATCTGCGTGTGTGCAGACAGATTATGATGACTTCCAAATGTGGGTAGGGCTGGTGAAGTTTGCAACCTGAAACATTCTTTAGGAGGAAAGCTTTTCAGATGTTGCCTGGGGAGCTGGGTTAGCAGGCATCACTCAGTTCAGTTCAGCTCAGTTGCTCAGTCGTGTCTGACTCTTTGTGACCCCATGGACTGCAGCACGTGAGGCCTCCCTGTCCTTCACCAACTCCTGGAGCTTACTCAAACTGACATCCATTGAGTCAGTGATGCCATCCAACCATCTCATCCTCTGTTATCCCCTTCTCTTCCTGCCTTCAGTCTTTCCCAGCATCAGGGTCTTTTCAAATGAGTCAGCTCTACGCATCAGGTGGCCAAAGTATTGGAGTTTCAGCTTCAACATCAGTCCTACCAATGAATATTCAGGACTTTAGGATGGACTGGTTGTATCTCCTTGCAGTCCAAGGGACTCTCAAGAGTCTTCTCCAACACCACAGTTCAAAAGCATCAATTCTTTGGTGCTCAGCTTTCTTTATAGTCCAACTCTCACATCCATACATGATTGCTGGAAAAACCATAGTCTTGACTAGACGGACCAAAGGCATCACTCGCCTTTGGTAATTATCACTGAGTCATCATGTGGGTCTCCTCCAGAGACATGAGAGCCTTGTGTGTGTGAGAAACGTGTCCTTTTCATTTCTGTGGTTCTCGGGTCTGTTCCGGCCCCTGCCACAGGCTAGCTCTATGGTCCTCATAGGCTCCCAGGATCTAATTTAAAGCTTAGATCTGTGTGTCCCCACACCCAGGGTTTTGACCTGGAAAGTCTGCAGTGGGGTCTGGGAACCTGATTCTGTGCTCTCTGTAGCTTATATACAGCAGGAAATCCTCTATGATGTATTGCTAAGATGAACAAACTAATAAGACTTGTGAGGAATTTAGCTTTTTTTGAATTTTTCTGGGCTGCACTGAGTCTTCCTTGCAGCGTACAGTCTTGTCTTGTAGTAGCTCGCGGGCTTTCTCTAGTAGCAGCTAATGGGCTTAGCTGCTGCATGGCATGTAGGGATCTTAGTTCCCTGACCAGGGATCGAACCCAAGTCCCCTGCACTGGAAGGAGGATGCTTAACCTTGACCACCAGGGAAGTCCCAGGAATTTAGCTTTTAAATAGAGTCTGCGGGACTATGGTTCTTGCATTTTCCTGGTGATTTCTGTGTCTGCTGGACCACTGGCCTCCAAGCCCCCTCCTCCTGTGGAACCCCCCCCCCCAAACACACCTGCTTCTCCCCTGGGGATCCCAGGGGACACAGGGTTTATTTTACACTGTGCAACCGGCCGCCACAGAGGGATTCCAGCAGACTCACAGAAGTGGGTTTGTGCTGGTTAAAACTGTCTCATATGAGAAGGGAGAAATTATCCCAGGAGGGAGCTATTCAAAATTAAGGATCTGAGGACTCGAAATAGCTGGGAAAATGGCTGCTTTTGTGCAGGAAGCTGAACCTGTTTTGTTGAGCCCAGTGGTTATAAAGCACCTGGGGGGAGCCGGTGGTCTTGGAAGTGGTAGGACAGGGAAGGAAACAAAAGTTTAATCATTTCAGCCTTGGAAAATAGCCCTTGGAGCCAGCACCATGTACACTTGCTGGTCAGACACAGAAGAGCTATATCTCAGAGATGCTCAGAGGTCGTGTGTGTCTGTTTCCTCATCCGTGAAATGGGCTTCCCAGGTGGCTCGGTGGTGAAGAATCGACCTGTAGGGCAGGATGCATTGGGTGGGGAAGATCCCCTGCAGAAGGAATGGCAGCCCAGCCCAGTATTCTTGCCTGGAGAATCCCACGGACAGAGGAGCCTGGCAGGCTACAGTCTACAGGGACACAAGGAGCTGCACACGACTGAGCGACTAAACAAAGAACGGGCCTTACTGGGGCTCCCTCCTGGGTCGAATGAAATGCTATAGCACCATGCTGCTTCACCACCATTCTGGTCACCACGCTGCTGCTGTTTTTCTGATCAGAGGACACAAGTGGGATTCCTGCAGGTGCAGACCATCTGGTGAAGGGGCTAACGGGAAAGGCACTTCTGTGGTCCTTACGGGTATATAAAAGGGCAGCTTTGCTCCTAGGGACTTCTCAGTTTTCCAGCATTTACTGAACCAGGTGCAGACAAAAACAAGTGCCAGGTTCACAGTAGCGCTGATCAGAGGTGCTGGGCTGGACCGTGTCATGCTGAGTTGCTTTTCTGAGTTAAAATAAACATTTTGTGCCTTGAGAAGCAAAGACCATGAGACCATTTGTGCTTCTGAAAATCTGGCTCATCTTAAGATTTGTATTCATTTTTGAGTTCTCAATATAGTCTCAAGAACTCATAAATGTAGACACTCCCGCAGACTATGTGTTTTGTTTTCTTTGGCCTCCACTGGGGAAATTTCTTATAGTTTTTATACATATATTTTTTTCTTTTAAACTTGTAAGAAAAAACTCTTTTGGCTCACTGGTCCATATTAGGCAGATGCTGGCACAGATGGAGTACAGTAAAGATAAAATTCCAAATAACTGTTTGAATTTTTTCCCTCTATTTTTAGCCTATCTGAACGATGGCATAGTTCTAGATCACAAAGCTGCATTGTTTATTTACTTTCAGAAAGTTGTGACACTGTCTTGTGGCTCTGGGATCTTTGTCACTTTTTTACATTGCTCTTACAAAACAGGAAGAGGAAGGGCTTTTGCCACTCTCTTCATTAATGTATTAGGAGTTTTATTAAACTGTTCTACAAATGATGTTAAATTTCCTTTGACACGGGCAAAATAATTAGCAGTTCCTATTGTGTTTTAATGCTGTGACTTTTATCCTCCTAGACTTTAATTAAATAGTCTTTGCTGTTCAGTTAATGTATCTGTCTATTTACATCAGTTGGACTGTAACACAGAGCACCTAGGTAATTAAATCAGTGCCACATCCTGGATTAATGAAAGGGTCCTAGTTTAGGAGCACATCATCAGACTTTGGATAAAATTTGGAGAACTTTGCTCAGGAGCTTGCAATATATTAAATCTTTGTAGCAAGCATGATTCAAATCACAGAGGTTTTATTATTATTATGTATTACTTGATAGCATATACATAAGTTATGAAGCCCAGAATGAACACTCCTAGGTCCATCATCTGGTCTACCACCATGCTGTGCTTCCCTTACAACAATCTCACAACCTTAGACTCTTAACTTTGCCCAAAGGTTAACACAAGGATAATTTTATTTTACTTTTTTAAAAGAAGGAAATTGTAGATTCAAATCTGAGACCTGTTTTCACTTCTCCTTCTGAATCATTTTGCTGAAGGTGACTTTCCATGAAGTGGATGATATACACCTTGGTCATGGGTTTTTACTATCCTTATACATGCATGAGATGGACAAAGAATGGTACCCTAACTATATCTAGAGAGTTTCCATGAAGCACACTATTTGTCCAGATTGTAGTGAAGTTCCTATTTCTTAAATCTGCTGTTAGTAACTCTCTGAGTATCAGAAGCACTAGAAAATTTATCTTTGTATCCCTAACACTTAGACTAGTGCCTGGGACTTAGTAGAGGCTCAGCAAATGTCCATTGTAATTGATAATTTAATAAATAGTCATAGAAAAAATTTAGGTAGAAGACTGTTTCAGTACCATTCCATGTAAGATCAGTTTGGGCGTGTGAAGTCAGGTGGTTACGTACCGTTATCGTTGTTTCATTGCTGAGTCGTGTCTGACTCTTTGCAATCTCGTGGACCGTAGCCCACCAGGCTCCTCTGTCCATGGGATTTCCCAGGCAAGAATACTGGAGTGGGTTGCTGTTTCCTTCTCCAAGGGATCTTCTTGACCCAGGGATGGAACCTGTATCTCCTGATTGGCAGGTGGATTCTTTACCACTGAGCCACCATGGAAGCCCATATATACTGTATCTATGGGTTGTTGTTGTTTTAATGCGCTTCCCTGGTGGCTCAGCTGATAAAGAATCTGCCTGCAATGCAGAAGACCTGGGTTTGATCCCTGGGTTGGGATGATCCCCTGGAGAAGGGAAAGGCTACCCACGCCAGGATTCTGGCCTGGAGAAGTGCATGGACTGTATAGTCCATGGAGTCACAAAGGGTTGGACGGGACTGAGCGTCTTGCACTTTTGCTTTCATGTGTTTTTATAAACTGTGGATTATGAAGGGTCCACATGTGAGTCAAACTTATCCCTCTTTAAACCCAGTGGCGTCAGGGAGTGGTCCATGGAGAGACTGCATTGAGGTGCAGCCCTCTCCTCCTGTAATCACTCTCTAGTCCATCAGTCAGAAAGGCAGCATGGTGATGGGACTAGAACCCTGGAGTCCAGCTTCCTGGGTTCAAGGTCCTAGCTCAGTTGCTAATCAGCTGTGTGACCGTAGGTAAGTTACTTAACTTCTCTGTGCCTCCATTTTCCTCTCATGGGAGATGGGGCTATAGTACTGACCTCATAGGGATATTTGGGGGATTAAATGAGTAGTTTCATACAGCTCTTAGAACTGTGGTGGATACAGCATTAAGTGTAGTGTAAGGATTTACTATTACTTTCTGGGCCTAGAGGCGTTGTCTATGGTGTTCAGTGTTCGCTGGCCATCACCTGTCTTTGGGAAGTTGGTTCCTCACAGCAGGGGAGCGGAGGGGTTCTTCCTCTCAGGTACCCCCAGTGGCCTTGCTGAGGGCCCCAGGAGGGCTCTCCTACTGTACTCCAGGCCTTGGCATTTGCCTGTCTCTTCCCCTGCCCTTTCCAAGTGTCCCTCAGTCCCTTTCACAGAAGAGTCTCTCAGAGCTTAAATAGATTTTCAGCCACTGCCTTTGCCTGGCTTCTGAGATCACAGGAGGTTGGTTTTCTTTCTTGAAGGTGTAAACAGAAGTGGCTAGGAGATGTTTACCTTTGACCCTGAGCATGTTATTATGAGGACAGATATGTCTAGGAGAGGCTTCACTCAGTCCCAAACGTGTGTTAAGTGGGGTCACACTTGGTGTTCACGCTCGTGCTCAGTCGCTCAGGCATGTCCGACTCTTTGCGATCCCCTGCACTGCAGCCCACCAGGCTTCTCTGCCCATGGGATCTTCCAGGCAAGAGTACTGGAGTGGGTTGCTGTGTTCCCGACCCAGGGATTGAACCTGCGTCTCCCGTGTTGCAGATACTTTCTTTACCCACTGCACTGGGGTTGCACTGGGAAGCCTCATGAGGCACTTTGCTGTCCCCTCCCTATCACAGAGGAGCCCTGCAATCTTAAGGAGTAGTTTCTGTGATTTCAACATGAATCTGATAAAGCACAGGCTTTCTACTTCTGGGAGTCAAAGTAGACAGACCCTTATCAAGTTAGACGGTGCTCACAAAAGGAGAAGCAGCCAGTGTATTCTCCAGGGGCCGAGGAGGGGTTTTGGTTCTCTGACAGCTGCGGAGGGCCAGGTGCACAGTAGCAGCATGACTCCTGGGAGCGGTGGCAGGGGGAAGGCCGCCCAGACTGCACGCTGACTCTGCTGGTCCCCTTGCTCCTGGGAGCATGGCTGCACTTGACCTCAGAAAGGCAGCACCTCAGAAGAGGCATGAAAAGTAAGGGCAGGAGCCTCTTACACTCGCTTTGGAACCTGGAGGAAGCATTCTGTAGCCAATGCTTCCCAGGTGGCATGGTGGTAAAAAAAAAAGTCTATTTGCCAATGCAGGAAGACTCAAGAAATGCGGGTTGGATCCCTGGGTCAGCAAGATCCCCTGGAGGAGGAAATGGCAACCCACTCCAGTATTCTTGCCTGGAGGATCCCATGGACAGAGGAGCCTGGCGGGCTACAGTCCATGCGATTGCATGGAGTCAGACTCAACTGAGCAAGCACGCAGGCCCAGACAGAGACAGACGCTTCATCAACAGGAGGTTCATCTGATGATTCCTTTTCTGCCTCTAGCACAGGCGCTGCTGGAATAGCAGATGAACTATTTTAAGAGCAATGGGCTGTTGCGTTCCGTGGTGTCGCAGCTGTGGGCTTTGGAGCGGTCCTGAGGCTGGGGAGAATTTTGTCACTGATGCTCTTTCAAATCGTGTGCCTGTGGCGGCACCAGGCAGCAGACATTGATCTTAGATTTCTCGTTGGTGGTGAGGCTGCTCTGGCTACACCAGGCTCACTGCTTCTACTCTGCTACCTGAAGTTTCTCTGGAGCGGATGCTCTTGAAGGGCAGACTCAGATGGTAAAGAATATGCCTGCAGTACAGGAGACCCTGGTTGGGTCCCTAGGTCAGGAAGATCCCCTGAGAAGGGATTGGTTACCCACTCCAGTATTCTTGCCTGGAGAATCCCATGGACAGAGGAGCCTGGCAACCCACTGATCATGGGGTTGCAAAGAGTCAGACCCAACTGAACAACTAATACTTCCACTTCCTGAGGAAAATGGTTTTAAGAAAAACCCTCTCTGGGGCTTCCCTTGTAGCTCAGTGGGTAAAGAATATGCCTGCAATGCAAGAGACCTGAGTTCGATTCCTGGGTCAGGAAGATCCCCTGGAGAAGGAAATGGCAACCCACTCCAGTATTCTTGCCTGGAGAATCCCATGGGCAGAGGGGCCTGGCAGGCTACAGTCCATGGGGTCACAAGAGTTGGACACGATTTAGCAACTACTGGGCACNTGAGATGGCTGGATGGCATCATGGACTTGATGGACGTGAGTCTGAGTGAACTCTAAGAGATGGTAATGAACAGGGAGGCCTGGCGTGCTGCAGTTCATGGGGTCAGAAAGAGTCGGACACGACTGAGTGACTGAACTGAACTGAACTGAACATCAACAGAAAATTGGATTAAAGATTTTACTGAGCATGGCCCTGCACATCAGAACAAGTCCCAGTTTCCCCCTCAGTCAGTCTCTCCCATCAGGAAGCTTCCATAGCCTCTTATCCTTATCCATCAGAGGGCAGACAGAATTAAAACCACAATCACAGAAAACTAACCAAACTGATCACATGGACCACAGCCTTGTCTAACTAAGTGAAACTCTGAGCCGTGCCACGTAGGGCCACCCTACAGGTCATAGTGAAGAGTTCTGAAAAAACGTGGCCCACTGGAGAAGGGAATGACAAATCACTTCAGTGTTCTTGCCTTGAGAACCCCATGAACAGTATGAAAAGGCTAAATGATAGGATATTGAAAGACGAACTCCCCAGATCGGTAGGTGCACAATATGCTACTGGAGATCAGTGGAGAAATAACTCCAGAAAGAATGAAGAGATAGAGCCACAGCAAAAAAAAAACCACCCAGTTGTGGATATAACTGGTGATGGAAGTAAAGTCTGTAAAGAGCAATATTTCATAGGAACCTGGAATGTTAGGTCCGTGAATCAAGGCAAATTGGAAGTGGTCAAACAGGAGCTGGTAAGAGTGAACATCAATATTTTAGGAATCTGCAAACTAAAATGGACTGGAATGGGTGAATTTAACTCAGATGACTATTATATCTAATACTGTGAGCAAGAATCCCTTTAGAAGAAATGGAATAGCCATCAGAGTCAACAAAAGAGTCTGAAATGCAGTACTTGGATGCAATCTCAAAACGACAGAGTGATCTCTATTCATTTCCAAGGCAAGCCATTTAATATCACAGTAATCCAAGTCTATGCCCCAACCAGTAAGGCTAAAGAAGCTGAAGTTGAAGGGTTCTATGAAGACTTACAAGACCTTTTAGAACTAACACCAATAAAAGATATCCTTTTCATCATAGGGGACTGGAATGCAAAAGTAGGGAGTCAAGAGATATCTGGAGTAACAGGAAATTTGGCCTTGGAGTGCAGAATGAAGGAGGGCAAAGGCTAATAGAATTTTGCCAAGAGAATGCACTGGTCATAGCATACACACTCTTCCAACAACACAAGAGAAGACTCTACACATGGACATCACCAGATGGTCAACACTGAAATCAGATTGATTATATTCTTTGCAGCCAAAGATGGAGAAGCTCTATATAGTCAGCACAAACAAGACCAGGAGCTGACTGTGGCTCACATCATGAACTCCTTATTGTCAAATTCAGACTTAAACTGAAGAAAGTAGGGAAAACCACTAAACCATTCAAGTATGACTTAAATCAAATTCTTTACAATTACACAGCAGAAGTGACAGATAGATTCAAGGGATTATATCTGATAGAGTGCCTGAACTATGGACAGAGGTTCCTGACGTTGTACAGGAGGCAGTGATCAAGACCATCCCCATGAAAAAGAAATGCAAAAAGGCAAAATGGTTGTCTGAGGAGACCTTACAAATAGCTGTGAAAAGAAGAAAAGTGAAAGGCAAAGGAGAAAAGGAAAGATATACCCATCTGATTGCAGAGTTCCAAAGAATACCAAGGAGAGATAAGAAAGCCTTCCTCAGTGATCAGTGCAAGGAAATAGAGGAAAACAATAGAATGGGAAAGACTAGAGATGTCTTCAAGAAAATTACAGATATCAAGGGAACATTTCTTGCAAAGATGGGCTCGATAAAGGACAGAAATGGTATGGACCTAACAGAAGCAGAAGATATTAAGAAGAGGTGGCAAGAATACACAGAAGAACTATACAAAAAAGATCTTCATGACCCAGATAACCATGATGGTGTGATCAGTCATCCTGGAATGTGAAGTCAAGTGGGCCTTAGGAAGCATCACTATGAACAAAGCTAGTGGAGGTGATGGAATTCCAATTGAGCTGTTTCAAATCCTGAAAGAGGATGCTGTGAAAGTGCTGCACTCAATATGCCAGCAAATTTAGAAAAGTCAGTAATTGCCTCAGGACTAGGAAAGGTCAGTTTTTGTTCTAGTCCCAAAGAAAGGCAATGCCAAAGAATACTCAAACTACCCCACAATTGCACTCATCTCACATACCAACAAAGTCATGCTCAAAAATCTCCAAGCTAGGCTTCAACAGTACATGAACTGAGAACTTCTAGATGTTCAAGCTGGATTTAGAAAAGGCAGAGGAACCAGAGATCAAATTGCCAACATCCGTTGGATCATTGAAAAAGCAAGAGAGTTGCAGTAAACATCTACTTCTGCTTTATTGACAATGGCAAAGCCTTTGACTGTGTGGATCACAATAAACTGGAAAATCCTTCAAGAGATGAGAATACCAGACCACCTGACCTGCCTCCTGAGAAATCTGTATGCAGGTCAAGAAACAACAGTTAGAACTGGACATTGAACAACAGACTGGTTCCAAATTATTGCAGGAGTATACCAAGGCTGTATATTGTCACTTTGCTTATTTAACTTATACACAGAGTACATCATGAGAAATGCTGGGCAGGATGAAGCATAAGCTGGAATCAGGATTGCCGGGAGAAATATCAATAACCTCAGATATGCAGATGGCACTACCCTTATGAAAGAAAGCTAAGAACTAAAGAGCCTCTTGATGAAAGTGAAAGAAGAGAGTGAAAAAGTTGGCTTAAAACTCAACATTCAG
>SJYW01031140.1:565-21815 GCA_006410735.1 Raphicerus campestris | reverse complement strand
TGAGAAAGGAATACGTCAAGGCTGTATATGATCACCTTGCTTTTTAAACTTGTTTGCAGAGTACATTATGAGAAACCCAGGGTGGATGAAGCACAAACTGGAACCAAAATTGCCAGGAGAAATATCAGTAAACTCAGATATGCAAATGAAACTACTCTTATGGCAGAAAGCAAAGGGGAACTAAAGAACCTCTCGATGAAAGTGAAAGGGAGAGTGAAAAAACTGGCTTAAAACTCTACATTCAAAAAATGAAGATCATGACATCCAGTCCCATCACTTCATGGCAAATAGATGGGATAACAATGGAAACTGTGACAGACTTTATTTTCTTGGGCTCCAGAATCACTATAGATGGTGACTGCAGACATGAATTAAAAAGACGCTTGCTCCTTGGAAGAAAAGCTATGACCAACTTAGCATATTAAAAAGAAGAGACATTACTTTGCCAACAAAGGTCCATCTAGTAAAAGCTATGGTTTTTCCAGTAGTCACGAATGGATGTGAGAGTTAGATCATAAAGAAAGCTGAACACCAAAGAACTGATGCTTTTAAACTGTGATACTGGAGAAGATTCTTGAGAGTCTCTTGGACAGCAAGGAGATCAAACCTGTCATTCCTAAAGGAAAGTGTGAAGTGAAAGTGAAATTTACTCAGTCATGTCTGACTCTTTGGGACCCCATAGTCTATACAGTCCATGTAATTCTTCAGGCCAGATTACTGGCATGGGTAGCTTTTTCCTTCTTCAGGGGAGCTTCTCAACCCAGGGACTGAATCCAGGTCTCCCACATTGCAGGTGGATTCTTTACCAGTTTAGTCACAAAGGAAGCCCATCCTAAAAAAATCAGTAGTTAATATTCATTGGAAGGACTGATGCTAAAGCTGAAGCTCCAATAATTTGGTCANTCCAGGTCTCCCACATTGCAGGTGGATTCTTTACCAGTTTAGTCACAAAGGAAGCCCATCCTAAAAAAATCAGTAGTTAATATTCATTGGAAGGACTGATGCTAAAGCTGAAGCTCCAATAATTTGGTCACCTGATGTGAAGAACTAACTCATTGGAAAAGACCCTGATGTTGGGAAAGATTGAAGGCAAGAAGACAAAGGAACGACAGAGGATGAGATGGTTGGATGGCATCATTGACTCCATGGACATGAGTTTGAGCAAGCTCCAAGAGTTAGTCATGGACATGGAAGCCGGAAGTACTACAGTCCATGGGGTCACCAAGAATCAGACACTACTGAGCAACTGAACTGACTGAATAAGCAGGACTAATTTTCAGAAACAAAAATTTAAAATAAAGCTGAATGCATGTTTAAATGGTAAAAAATAAATAAAGTATTAGCTGATGCCTATTTAGTATCACTACTTGTGAAACACAGTTCTAAATATATATTATGTTTATTAGCTTATTTAATTTCCATGATCACCTATTTTTACCTATATTTCATTTATGAAGAAACTGAGTCCCAAAGAGATCTTTTGTCCAAAGTTTAGAACTCACTATGATTGTTTAACTGCTATGGTAATCTACACTAATGAATAACTAAATAAATCATTTTTTAAATTCAAGATCAATAGAATTAAAAATGAAGACATTTAAGAACTCTGCCTCCTGTAGTTAGAGCCAGTGGTACAAACAGAAATTTTTTATTATTTTTTTTCCATTTTTTAAAGTTTATTTTTTAATTAAAGAAAAATTGTATTACAGAACTTTGCAATTTTCTGCCAAATATCAACATGATATAGCCATAGGTATACATAAGTCCCTTTCCCCTTGATCTTTCCTCCCATCTTCCTCCTCATCCCATTTCTCTAGGTTGTTACAAAACTGTGATCTGAGTTTCATGTGTCATACAACATATTCCCATTGACTATCTATTTTACATATAGTAATGTAAGTTTCCATGGTATTTTCTCCATACATCTCACCCTCTCCTTCCTCCCCAACCCCAACTGTCTCCATAAGTAAGTTCTCTGTTTTTCCATTGCTAGCCTGCAAATAAATTCATTGGTAATATATTTCTAGATTTCATATATATATATATATATGTTAGTATATGATATTTACCTTTCTCTTTCTGACTTACTTCACTCTGTATAGTAGGATCTAGGTTTATCCACCTCATTAGAACTGATTCAGATGCATTCCTTTTTATGGCTAAGTGATATTCCATTATATATATGTACCACGACTTCTTTATCCATTCATCTGTTGATGGACATATAGTTTGCTTCCATGGTCTAGCTATTGTAAATAGTGCTGCAATGAACAGTAGGGTACAATGTATGTGTCTTTTTAAATTTTGGTTTCCTCACGGTATATGCCTAGTGGAGGAACTGTTGGGTCTTACGATGGTTTTATTCTTAGTTTTTAAAGGAGTCACCATATCATCTTCCGTAGTGGTTGTTATCAATTTACGTTCTCACCAACAGTGCAAGAGGATTCCCTTTTCTCTACACCCTCTCCTACATTTATTTTTTGTAGACTTTTTATGATGGCCATTCTGACTGGTGTGAGGTGATAGCTTATTGTAGTTTTGATTTTCATTTCCCTAATAATGAGTGATATTGAGCATCTTTTCATGTGTTTGTTAGCCATCTGTATGTCTTCCTTGGAAAAATGTCTGTTTAGGTCTTTTTTTTTTTTCTTATTTTTGATTGGGTTGTTTGTTTTTCTGGTATTGAGTTGTATGAGCTGCTTGTACATTTTGGAAATTAACCCTTTGTTATTTTTTTCATTTGCTATTATTTTCTCCCATTCTGAGGGTTGTCTTTTTACTTTCTTTATAGTTTCCTTCCCTGTGAAAAACCTTTTTGGCTTAATTAGGTCTCAATTGTCTACTTTTTGTTTTATTTCCATCATTCTAGGTAGTGCATCATAAAGGATCTTGTTTTGGTTTATGTCATTGAGTGTTCTGCCTATGTTTTCCTATAAGAATTTTATTGTTTCTAGTCTTCTGTTTAGGTCTTAAATCCATTTTGATTTTATTTTTTATGTATGGTATTAGGAGGTGTTCTAATTTCACTCTTTTACATGTAACTGACCTGTTTTTACAGCACTGATTGTAAGTTTTTACTTTCTTTTTTTAATTTAAATTTATTTATTTTAATTGGAGGCTAATTACTTTACAATATTGTATTGATTTTGCCATACATCAACATGAATCTGCCATGGATATACACGTGTTCCCAATCCTGAACCCCCCTCCCACCTCCCTCCCTATACCATCCCTCTGGGTCATTCCAGTGCACCAGCCCTAAGCATCCTGTATCCTGCATCGCACCTAGACTGGCGATTCATTTCTTATATGATATTATATATGTTTCAATGCCATTTTCTTTCTTTGTCAAAGAAAAGATGGCCATAGGTGGATAGATTTACCTCTTTTATTTCCCTGGTTTTGGTAGCAGGATGATGGTGGCTTCATAGAATGAGTTTGGAAGTGTTCCTTCCTCTGAAATTTTTTGGAAGAGTTTTAGGGTAGGCATTAGCTCTTCTCTAAATGTTTGACAGAATTCTCTTATGAAGCCATCTGGCTCTGGGTTTTTGTCTTTTGGGAGATATTTGATCATGGTTTCTATTTCAGTGCTTGTAATTGGGTTGTTCATAATTTCTTTCTTTCTAGTTCAATCTTGGAAGAGTGAACTTTTCTAAGAATCTGTCCATTTCTTCTAGGTTGTCCATTTTATTGCCATATAGTTGCTCATAATAGTCTCTTATATTCCTTTGTATTTCTGCACTGTCTGTTGTAACCTCTCCTTTTTTATTTCTAATTTTGTTGATTTGATTCTTCTCTTTTTCTTGATTAGTCTGGATAAAGTTTTGTCTATTTTATTTGTTTTCTCAAAGAACAAGTTTTTAGTTTGAATAGTCTTTACTATTGTTTCTTTAATTTCTTTCTACTTTGATCTTTATGATTTATTTCCTTCTGCTAGCTTTGGAGTTTTTTGTTCTTCTTTTTCCAGTTGTTTTAGATGTAAATTTAGGTTGTCTATGTGATATTTTTCTCATTTCTTGGTGTAGGATTGTATTGTTATAAACTTCCTTCTTAGAACTGCTATTGCTGCATCTTATAGGTAGGTTTTGAGTTGTTGTGTCTTCGTTGTTATTTGTTTCTAAGATTCTTTTCATTTTCCTTTTGATTTCTCAGTAATCTGTTCATTATTTAGAAACATATTGTTTAATCTCCATGTGTTTGTGTTTCTTACAGTTATTTTCCTAGAATTGACATCCAGTCTCATAGTGTTGTGGTCAGAAAAGATGCTTGACACAACTTCAATTTTCTTAAATTTACTGATGTTTGATTTGCTACCCAAGATGTGGTGTATGCATGAGAATGTTCCATAAGCCCTTGAGAAGAAGGTGTATTCCTCTTCATTTGGATGGAATGTCCTGCAGATATCAATGAGATCCATCTAGAATAATGTATAATTTAAGGCTTGTATTTTTTTATTAATTTTCTGTTTTGATGATCTGTCCTTTGGTGTAAGTAGGTTGTTAAAGTCTCCTACTATTATTGTCTTATTGTCAATTTCTCCTTTTATGTCTGTTAGTGTTTGTCTTATGTATTGAGGTGCTCCTGTGTTGCATGCATAGATATTTACAATTGCTATGTCTTCCTTTTGTATTGGTCCCTTGATCAATACATGGTGTCCTTCCTTATCTCTTGTAATCTTTAGTTTAAGATCTATTTTATCTGAAGCAAGGATTGGTTCTGCAGTTTTCTTTTGCTTCCCATTTACATGGAATATATTTTTCCATCCTCTCACTTTCAGTCTATANTGTAAATAGTGCTGCAATGAACAATGGGCTATGTGTGTCTTTTATCACTTTTGGTTTCCTCACGGTATATGCCTAGTGGAGGAACTGTTGGGTCTTACGATGGTTTTATTCTTAGTTTTTAAAGGAGTCACCATATCATCTTCCGTAGTGGTTGTTATCAATTTACGTTCTCACCAACAGTGCAAGAGGATTCCCTTTTCTCTACACCCTCTCCTACATTTATTTTTTGTAGACTTTTTATGATGGCCATTCTGACTGGTGTGAGGTGATAGCTTATTGTAGTTTTGATTTTCATTTCCCTAATAATGAGTGATATTGAGCATCTTTTCATGTGTTTGTTAGCCATCTGTATGTCTTCCTTGGAAAAATGTCTGTTTAGGTCTTTTTTTTTTTTCTTATTTTTGATTGGGTTGTTTGTTTTTCTGGTATTGAGTTGTATGAGCTGCTTGTACATTTTGGAAATTAACCCTTTGTTATTTTTTTCATTTGCTATTATTTTCTCCCATTCTGAGGGTTGTCTTTTTACTTTCTTTATAGTTTCCTTCCCTGTGAAAAACCTTTTTGGCTTAATTAGGTCTCAATTGTCTACTTTTTGTTTTATTTCCATCATTCTAGGTAGTGCATCATAAAGGATCTTGTTTTGGTTTATGTCATTGAGTGTTCTGCCTATGTTTTCCTATAAGAATTTTATTGTTTCTAGTCTTCTGTTTAGGTCTTAAATCCATTTTGATTTTATTTTTTATGTATGGTATTAGGAGGTGTTCTAATTTCACTCTTTTACATGTAACTGACCTGTTTTTACAGCACTGATTGTAAGTTTTTACTTTCTTTTTTTAATTTAAATTTATTTATTTTAATTGGAGGCTAATTACTTTACAATATTGTATTGATTTTGCCATACATCAACATGAATCTGCCATGGATATACACGTGTTCCCAATCCTGAACCCCCCTCCCACCTCCCTCCCTATACCATCCCTCTGGGTCATTCCAGTGCACCAGCCCTAAGCATCCTGTATCCTGCATCGCACCTAGACTGGCGATTCATTTCTTATATGATATTATATATGTTTCAATGCCATTTTCTTTCTTTGTCAAAGAAAAGATGGCCATAGGTGGATAGATTTACCTCTTTTATTTCCCTGGTTTTGGTAGCAGGATGATGGTGGCTTCATAGAATGAGTTTGGAAGTGTTCCTTCCTCTGAAATTTTTTGGAAGAGTTTTAGGGTAGGCATTAGCTCTTCTCTAAATGTTTGACAGAATTCTCTTATGAAGCCATCTGGCTCTGGGTTTTTGTCTTTTGGGAGATATTTGATCATGGTTTCTATTTCAGTGCTTGTAATTGGGTTGTTCATAATTTCTTTCTTTCTAGTTCAATCTTGGAAGAGTGAACTTTTCTAAGAATCTGTCCATTTCTTCTAGGTTGTCCATTTTATTGCCATATAGTTGCTCATAATAGTCTCTTATATTCCTTTGTATTTCTGCACTGTCTGTTGTAACCTCTCCTTTTTTATTTCTAATTTTGTTGATTTGATTCTTCTCTTTTTCTTGATTAGTCTGGATAAAGTTTTGTCTATTTTATTTGTTTTCTCAAAGAACAAGTTTTTAGTTTGAATAGTCTTTACTATTGTTTCTTTAATTTCTTTCTACTTTGATCTTTATGATTTATTTCCTTCTGCTAGCTTTGGAGTTTTTTGTTCTTCTTTTTCCAGTTGTTTTAGATGTAAATTTAGGTTGTCTATGTGATATTTTTCTCATTTCTTGGTGTAGGATTGTATTGTTATAAACTTCCTTCTTAGAACTGCTATTGCTGCATCTTATAGGTAGGTTTTGAGTTGTTGTGTCTTCGTTGTTATTTGTTTCTAAGATTCTTTTCATTTTCCTTTTGATTTCTCAGTAATCTGTTCATTATTTAGAAACATATTGTTTAATCTCCATGTGTTTGTGTTTCTTACAGTTATTTTCCTAGAATTGACATCCAGTCTCATAGTGTTGTGGTCAGAAAAGATGCTTGACACAACTTCAATTTTCTTAAATTTACTGATGTTTGATTTGCTACCCAAGATGTGGTGTATGCATGAGAATGTTCCATAAGCCCTTGAGAAGAAGGTGTATTCCTCTTCATTTGGATGGAATGTCCTGCAGATATCAATGAGATCCATCTAGAATAATGTATAATTTAAGGCTTGTATTTTTTTATTAATTTTCTGTTTTGATGATCTGTCCTTTGGTGTAAGTAGGTTGTTAAAGTCTCCTACTATTATTGTCTTATTGTCAATTTCTCCTTTTATGTCTGTTAGTGTTTGTCTTATGTATTGAGGTGCTCCTGTGTTGCATGCATAGATATTTACAATTGCTATGTCTTCCTTTTGTATTGGTCCCTTGATCAATACATGGTGTCCTTCCTTATCTCTTGTAATCTTTAGTTTAAGATCTATTTTATCTGAAGCAAGGATTGGTTCTGCAGTTTTCTTTTGCTTCCCATTTANTACTAGTATGGCAAATGGCAATCTTAGTCCACAAATACAGGGAACAAAGCAGTGGATACCAGTAGGGAAAGGGTAGGGGGAAGGAACATGCTAGGGGTAAGGAATTAAGAGATACAATCTATTATGTAAAAATAGATTTAAAAACATATATAGCACAGAGAATTAAAACAATTATCTAGTAATTACTTTTAATGAAGTAAAATTTGTAAAGATTCTGAATCACTATGTTATACATCTGAAACTAATATTGTATTGTAAACAAACTATTGTTGTTCGGTTGATAAGTCATGTTCAACTCTTTGTGACCCCATGAACTGCAGCAAGCAGGCTTCCCTGGCGTGAAAAAAACTCACGTCCATTGTGTCAGTGATCCCATTCTATGGTCTCATCCTCTGTCACCCACTTCTCTATCTGCCCTCAGTTTTTTCCAGCATCAGGGTCTTTGCCAATGAGTCGACAATGAGTTAATGGCACCAGGTGACCAAAGTATTGGGGCTTCAGCATCAATCCTTCCAATGAATATTCAGGGCTGATTTCCTTCAGAACTGACTGGTTTGATCTCCTTGCAGTCTTCTTCAGCAACACAGTTCGAAAGCATCTATTCTTCTGGTAGATCATTTTTTCTCTTACATTTCCTGACTATCTAAATCCCTTTAACATTCATTGTAGGGCTGGGTTGGTGGTGCTAAATGCTTTTAATTTTTGCTTGTCTGTAAAGCTTTTGATTTCTCCATCATTTTTAAATGAGATCCTTGCCAGGTAATCTTGGTTGTAGATTTTTTTTCCCTTTCAATACTTTAAATATATCCTGCCATTCTCTTCTGGTCTGCAGAGTTTCTGCTAAAATTTCAGCTGTTAAACATATGGCATTTCCCTTGTATGTTACTTTTTGCTTTTCCCTTACTGCTTTTAATAATCTTTCATTGTGTTTAATCTTTGTTAATTTGATTAGTATGTGTCTTGGTGTATTTCTCCTTGGGTTTGTCCTGTATGGGACTCTATGTGCTTCTTGCACTTGATTGACTATTTCCTTTCCTATGTTAGGAAAATTTCCAACTATAATCTCTTCAAAAATTTTCTCATACCTTTTCTTTTTCTCTTCTTTTGGGACCTCTATAATTCAAATGTTGGTGCATTTAATATTGTCCCAGAGGTCTCTGAGACTATCCTCAGTTTTTTTTCTTTTCATTCTTTTTACTTTATTCGTTATTCCCACCATTCTATCTTCTAGATCAATTATCTGTTCTTCTGCCTCAGATATTCTGCTACTGATTCCTTCTAGAGTATTTTGAATTTCAGTAAGTGTGTTGCTTATCTCTGTATGTTTATTTTTTAAATTTCTTCTAGGTCTTTGTTAGTTAATTCTGGCATTTTCTCCATTCTACTTTTGAGAATTTGGATCACCTTTATTATTATTATTCTGAATTCTTTTTCAGGTAATTTGCCTATTTCCTCTTCATTTATTTGGATTTGTGTTTTTCTAGGTTGTTCCTTTATTTCTGCAGTATTTCTCTGCCTTTTTTTTTTTTAAACTTAGTGTGTTTCAGGCTTTCTTTTTCTAGGCTTTAAGGTTGAATTCTCTGTTCCTTTTGGTTTCTGCCCTCATAAGTGTTTTCCAGTGGTTTGTGTAAGTTTTGTGTAGGGTGTGTCTTGTGCTTGAGTTCTGGTGAGACAAGGTGAGGGGTTTTTTTTTTCCCCTCTGATGGACAGGGCTGAGTAAGGTGGTAATCCCGCCTGCTGATGATTCGGTGTGTATTTTTGTTTTGTTTGTTGTTTGGATGAGGTGTCCTGTTCAGGGTGCTACTGGCAGTTGGGTGATAGCAGGTGTTGTATACAAGTGGTTGCCTTTGTGGGAGTTCTCAGTACTCCCTAGGGTTAGGAGTTCTCTGCTAGTCTAGAGGGTCTTGGAGTCAGTGCTCCTACTCCAAAGGCTCAGGGCTTGATCTCTGGCTGGGAATGGAATTTCCACAAGTGGTTTGTTATGGCATTAAATGTAATTAAGGCAAATATACAATCATGAAAAACAAAAGATGTACCCAAACAAATGGCAATTACAAAATCAGGCAAATAATAACTAAAATAATGGAATATACACACATACATATACACACATAAGCAAAACCGAAATATTACAGAAGTAATAAAGTACAATAGTTTGACCCAGCAAATAAAGGAACCCCAAAATTATATCCACCAGTTAAGAACAAAACTAACCAAAACACAAACTGGAAAGCAAAGATAGAGCCAGTTGCCAACTGGACAATAAAGCAATGAAATAAAAATAAACTAAGAAATGTGGTGAGAAAAAGCAAGAAAAAATAGAAATGAAAAGTTAAGTAGAAGTAGATAAAGAAGATTTATATATATTAAAGATTAACTACAATGGGAAAAAAAACAATAGGAAAAGCAAACAAAGTAATAAATGTAAAAAAAATAAATTTACAAAATTTAAAATTTACATTAAAAAGAGAGAAAAAAGAGAAATAAAAAAAGAAAACCCTATGGATCCTCAAGTGTGATTTTAAAAAAAATTCACACAAGCTTCAATAGTACTAATAAAATTGAGAACTACAACAGAGGGGGGAAAAAAGTAAAAGAATAAAAAGAAAAAAAAAAAATCCAGAAACAACTACAGACCAAGTCAACATATAAGAATAATAAATGTTTTTCTTGAGTCTCTGCTGTCAGTGTCCTTTCCCTTACTGGGAGTCACAGTCCACTTTGCCTCCCTAGGATACCTTCCATCACTGTACCTGCTGTGGGGGCAGCTCAGACTCTAATCTAATCCCATTGCTGTGTGTTCTTGCTCCCAGTGTCCACAGCTGTCAGAACTAGTGTGTTTTCTTTTATGAGAGTTCTCATTGTCCTTTAATATATTCCATAGACACAGAGTCTGTCTACTTGATCATATGGATTTGATCTGCTGCTTCTAGGGCTGGTAGGAAGTTGTTGGATCATCTTCCTAAGCCACACTGCCTCTGGGTTTCAATTGTGATTTTATCTTCATCTCTGTATGTGGGTCTTCCCTTGTGGTTTCCATTGAGCTTTCCTTGTGACTCAGCTGGTAAAGAATCCACCTGCAATGCGGGGAACTTGGGTTCAATCCCTGGGTTGGGAAGATTCCCTGGAGAAGAGAAAGACTACCCACTCCACTACTCTGGCCTGGAGAATTCCATGGACTGTATAGTCCATGGGGTTGTGAAGAGTCAGACATGACTGAGTGACTTTTACTTCTTTTCCTTAGCCACACTGCCCCTGGGTTTCAATTGTGCTTTTATCTCCATCTCTGCATATAGGTCATCCACAGGCGTTTGTTCCTGAGGCTACTCTGGCAGCCTTGGGTCTACCCCACTGAGGGCAAGGTGTGGAGGTGGCACAGTTGCTTGGGTCGCAGGGGCCCTGACAGCACCAGGTATTCAGGGGAGCTGGCAGCTATAGCAGCATGAAATATGGTGCTCTGGAAGGGTATGGCCACCCATTCCAGTATTCTTGACAGAGAATCCTGACAGACCACAGTCCACAGGGTCTCAGTCAGACACAATGGAAGTGACCTCGCACGCACAGAGGCAGGATTTTTTCTGTCCTCTGGCAGCTCTATCCCAGTGGGGATCATGTGTGGAGGAGGCTCGGTTGCTTGGATCACAGGGACCCTGGTAATGCCAGCTACTCAGGCGTGCTGGCCGCTTATTGTCCCTGGAGACATGGTGCTATTAGTGCTTTTGCTATCCTGTAGCAGCTCTGCCCCAGTGAGGATGGATCATGAAAGGGACACAGCTGCTTGGGTCATGGGGACCCTGGCAGCATCAAGTTACAGAGACACGGATGGCCTCAGCCCCAGGAGTGATGGCCCTATCAGAGTCTTTTTCTAGTGATCAGAAAGGCTCTTTTGGCTAGTCCTTCTCTGTTTCTCCACGCATTCAGGTCTTAGAGGGCTCGCTGGGTCGAGGTCTTTCTCTGGGGGGTGGGGCATTAGGCACTTGAAGGGCTTCTCTGACTGGAGTCCTTCTCTGTTTTTCAGTGTATCAGGCACTTATAGGGGTCCTCTGGCTGAGATCCTACTCTATTGTTCAGCTGCCGGTGTTGGCATGTGGGGAGAGAGGCTACAGTGACGGCTCCACCCCCTACACATGACTCAGCAGTATCGCCTTGCCTCCATGGCTGCCTGGCTTTCCTCTACAGGCATTTCCCACCACAATCTCCTCTCTCAAGTCCCCTCAGGCTGTCTTCCTGCAGTCAACAGCAGACCATGCCCTGGGATTGTTCCACAATCCCTATGCTCCAGGTCCCAGCCGCTAGTCCTTCTAGGGGATCCCTGTCTGGGGTATGTGTGGCTGTGGAAAGGATCGTCTGTGTGATTCTCATTCAATTTAGACTGTCACAGATAATCTGCTTCACTTTCAGCCTCAAATGCTTCTCCTCTGACCCAAACAATTGTCCCATTATGGGGACTGGCCCCCTGCTTCAGTTACCCCACCTACTGAGGGCAGGTGCAGTCCTACTAACTCTCCCCTTTTGCCCCCTACTTCCTTCATCCTGCTGAATTTTGTATGGGTCTATATATTCTTTTCTGGGGGTCAGGTATGCCTGTCCACTCTCAGCTGGTGTTCTGCAAGCACTTCTGTGTCTGAAGGTGCATTCCTGATGTATCCATGAAGAGAGATGTACTCCATGTCCAGCTACTCCACCATCTTGTTCTCCCTCCAGAGAAAATTTTTAAAAGGAGAATATTTTCAAATACATGAATTAATATGCAGTTTTAAATGCAATTTAGGAAGCACACAGCAGAATCTGATCTTATATTAAGTATGAACAGAGATGAGACAGAGAGAGAAATTTGTTGTTAAAATTTTTGCTCTCTCTAGCAAAATAATTAAAGCCTTTGGCCAGATGGTGCTCATAGATACCCAAAATTGAATAATAAATTAAAGGCTGTACAGAAACATCAATTAAGGTAATTTTAGGAGAATTGTTAAAATTATCTACAAACAAAGATAATAAGTCTAAATAAGACGAGCTAGCAAGTTGGTATTTTGAAACCTTTTCTCCATGGTTCCTAAGGTAAAATCTTCAAAGGATTTAATTTCTGAACACATGTATAATATTATAATATAGTTATGACTACACTTACTACCAAAGGCATTGCAAATCATTAACAGATAAACTAGTGCACATTATAATATTTAAGAGTTCATTTAAGCAAAAACAATTTTAATTGGGCAACATACAATCTGGCAGATAGAAAGGAGCTCTAAGAAACTATAGGAAGTAAAAGACTTTTATAAGCAGAAGGGAGTAGGAAAGGGAAATTTATAACAGGACAAAAAATGAGTTGTTTATAGCAAGATGAATTTCCTTTAAGGGAGAGTCAGTAGTGCTCATCAGATGATTCCTGATTAACTGAGAAAGATAAACTGTAATTAGATTAAAACGAAAGTTGATGACACAAAGCTTAGTATATGCAACTCCATTTGGGGCCTCTTGAACAAATCATATATGTAATATTTGTGAATGATTTAAGGGCTTTTGAAAGATAAATTCTGATTAAGATTTTTAGTCATTATTATTTAGTCTCTAGGGATATTGGACTTTTTTGCAACCCCATGGACTGTAGTCCACCAGGCTCCTCTGTCCATGGGTTTCCCAGGAAAGAATACTGGAGTCAGTTGCCATTTCCTTCACCAGGGGATCTTCCTGACCCAAGGATCGAATCCTCATCTCATTCTTGGCAAGCAGGTTCTTTACTGAGCCACAGCAAATGTTGGAACTCTATTAAAACTCAGATTTGGTTGCTTGCCACTCAAAACCCAATACTTGAGAGACAAATGCTTGTAGAACAGGAAGGTAGCTTTATTCAGGAAGTTGGCATCCAGGGAAGGAGATAGACTCATGTTCCCAAAACAACTCTGAAGATTCTGCTTGGCCATGAAGGTTTATAAAGGGGTAAGGGGAAGTAATCTCAGTTAATAATTGAGGCATAGGGTCAAATTCTTCATTATTTCCCACTGGATGCTGGCTTGTCCAGTGTTTGTGATCTTTCTTTAGATGCAGCAAATACAGTTTGCTGAAAAGACTACTGATGGGGAAGCTAGAGAAAGGATCTAGTCACCTGATAATTTATTTTTTATTTATACTTGTTTAATCAAAAAAGAGAATTGACAGCTTAGGTGAGGGACTGTGTGATCAAAAGCTTTGAAAGGTGTGCTTGGAGTGGTGGTTAGTTAAGCATGGTGACACCTGGTATAAAGGATAAGTTAAAATATAGTTTTGCTAGAGCAACAAGACAAAAGGGCCTCCTGCAAAGAGCTGCCTCCTACTATAAGCTGTTTTTTGCAAAGAGTTGCTTACAAATTCCCACTGTCAGACATCATTCTATTTCTGTGGGATTATGAATGAAGGTCCATCTTCTATAACTTTTTCCTGCTGATATAGGACATGCTATGTAGGATATCAACATGGATCTGTAATATCTCTTTGCTCACAGTGTCTCTAGTCACTGACTCTCATATGTGAATTGAGCAAGCCACAATTACTTTGATGCCCACAAAATACAAATTATTATGCACAATAGTGTTAATTCCATTCTCTTGATGCCGCTTCTTAGAGTTGTGCTGGGCATCAATTCATTCCTACTAAAGATGTAGCATTTTATGTCATGGCTACAGTCTAGTTATCATGCAGTTAGCTTTTTATTTCTGGTGGTAGTTAGAGCATCTGCAAAACAACTCAAGAATAATGTGTCAGACACTGAAAGACTCTGTGACTCTATTATCCTAAATATTAACTGTTTGATGCTGCTCTTTTGTGACTGAAGGAAGGCCTCAGAGACTTCAGCTTTTCTATAACAAAAGGCAAGGGACATGGAGGGGACTTTGGTACTTGGGAGAGTTCTGCATTATTCAAGAAGGTCANAAAAAAAAAAAATCCAGAAACAACTACAGACCAAGTCAACATATAAGAATAATAAATGTTTTTCTTGAGTCTCTGCTGTCAGTGTCCTTTCCCTTACTGGGAGTCACAGTCCACTTTGCCTCCCTAGGATACCTTCCATCACTGTACCTGCTGTGGGGGCAGCTCAGACTCTAATCTAATCCCATTGCTGTGTGTTCTTGCTCCCAGTGTCCACAGCTGTCAGAACTAGTGTGTTTTCTTTTATGAGAGTTCTCATTGTCCTTTAATATATTCCATAGACACAGAGTCTGTCTACTTGATCATATGGATTTGATCTGCTGCTTCTAGGGCTGGTAGGAAGTTGTTGGATCATCTTCCTAAGCCACACTGCCTCTGGGTTTCAATTGTGATTTTATCTTCATCTCTGTATGTGGGTCTTCCCTTGTGGTTTCCATTGAGCTTTCCTTGTGACTCAGCTGGTAAAGAATCCACCTGCAATGCGGGGAACTTGGGTTCAATCCCTGGGTTGGGAAGATTCCCTGGAGAAGAGAAAGACTACCCACTCCACTACTCTGGCCTGGAGAATTCCATGGACTGTATAGTCCATGGGGTTGTGAAGAGTCAGACATGACTGAGTGACTTTTACTTCTTTTCCTTAGCCACACTGCCCCTGGGTTTCAATTGTGCTTTTATCTCCATCTCTGCATATAGGTCATCCACAGGCGTTTGTTCCTGAGGCTACTCTGGCAGCCTTGGGTCTACCCCACTGAGGGCAAGGTGTGGAGGTGGCACAGTTGCTTGGGTCGCAGGGGCCCTGACAGCACCAGGTATTCAGGGGGGCTGGCAGCTATAGCAGCATGAAATATGGTGCTCTGGAAGGGTATGGCCACCCATTCCAGTATTCTTGACAGAGAATCCTGACAGACCACAGTCCACAGGGTCTCAGTCAGACACGATGGAAGTGACCTCGCACGCACAGAGGCAGGATTTTTTCTGTCCTCTGGCAGCTCTATCCCAGTGGGGATCATGTGTGGAGGAGGCTCGGTTGCTTGGATCACAGGGACCCTGGTAATGCCAGCTACTCAGGCGTGCTGGCCGCTTATTGTCCCTGGAGACATGGTGCTATTAGTGCTTTTGCTATCCTGTAGCAGCTCTGCCCCAGTGAGGATGGATCATGAAAGGGACACAGCTGCTTGGGTCATGGGGACCCTGGCAGCATCAAGTTACAGAGACACGGATGGCCTCAGCCCCAGGAGTGATGGCCCTATCAGAGTCTTTTTCTAGTGATCAGAAAGGCTCTTTTGGCTAGTCCTTCTCTGTTTCTCCACGCATTCAGGTCTTAGAGGGCTCGCTGGGTCGAGGTCTTTCTCTGGGGGGTGGGGCATTAGGCACTTGAAGGGCTTCTCTGACTGGAGTCCTTCTCTGTTTTTCAGTGTATCAGGCACTTATAGGGGTCCTCTGGCTGAGATCCTACTCTATTGTTCAGCTGTCGGTGTTGGCATGTGGGGAGAGAGGCTACAGTGATGGCTCCACCCCCTACACATGACTCAGCAGTATCGCCTTGCCTCCATGGCTGCCTGGCTTTCCTCTACAGGCATTTCCCACCACAATCTCCTCTCTCAAGTCCCCTCAGGCTGTCTTCCTGCAGTCAACAGCAGACCATGCCCTGGGATTGTTCCACAATCCCTATGCTCCAGGTCCCAGCCGCTAGTCCTTCTAGGGGATCCCTGTCTGGGGTATGTGTGGCTGTGGAAAGGATCGTCTGTGTGATTCTCATTCAATTTAGACTGTCACAGATAATCTGCTTCACTTTCAGCCTCAAATGCTTCTCCTCTGACCCAAACAATTGTCCCATTATGGGGACTGGCCCCCTGCTTCAGTTACCCCACCTACTGAGGGCAGGTGCAGTCCTACTAACTCTCCCCTTTTGCCCCCTACTTCCTTCATCCTGCTGAATTTTGTATGGGTCTATATATTCTTTTCTGGGGGTCAGGTATGCCTGTCCACTCTCAGCTGGTGTTCTGCAAGCACTTCTGTGTCTGAAGGTGCATTCCTGATGTATCCATGAAGAGAGATGTACTCCACGTCCAGCTACTCCACCATCTTGTTCTCCCTCCAGAGAAAATTTTTAAAAGGAGAATATTTTCAAATACATGAATTAATATGCAGTTTTAAATGCAATTTAGGAAGCACACAGCAGAATCTGATCTTATATTAAGTATGAACAGAGATGAGACAGAGAGAGAAATTTGTTGTTAAAATTTTTGCTCTCTCTAGCAAAATAATTAAAGCCTTTGGCCAGATGGTGCTCATAGATACCCAAAATTGAATAATAAATTAAAGGCTGTACAGAAACATCAATTAAGGTAATTTTAGGAGAATTGTTAAAATTATCTACAAACAAAGATAATAAGTCTAAATAAGACGAGCTAGCAAGTTGGTATTTTGAAACCTTTTCTCCATGGTTCCTAAGGTAAAATCTTCAAAGGATTTAATTCCTGAACACATGTATAATATTATAATATAGTTATGACTACACTTACTACCAAAGGCATTGCAAATCATTAACAGATAAACTATTGCACATTATAATATTTAAGAGTTCATTTAAGCAAAAACAATTTTAATTGGGCAACATACAATCTGGCAGATAGAAAGGAGCTCTAAGAAACTATAGGAAGTAAAAGACTTTTATAAGCAGAAGGGAGTAGGAAAGCGAAATTTATAACAGGACAAAAAATGAGTTGTTTATAGCAAGATGAATTTCCTTTAAGGGAGAGTCAGTAGTGCTCATCAGATGATTCCTGATTAACTGAGAAAGATAAACTGTAATTAGATTAAAACAAAAGTTGATGACACAAAGCTTAGTATATGCAACTCCATTTGGGGCCTCTTGAACAAATCATATATGTAATATTTGTGAATGATTTAAGGGCTTTTGAAAGATAAATTCTGATTAAGATTTTTAGTCATTATTATTTAGTCTCTAGGGATATTGGACTTTTTTGCAACCCCATGGACTGTAGTCCACCAGGCTCCTCTGTCCATGGGTTTCCCAGGAAAGAATACTGGAGTCAGTTGCCATTTCCTTCACCAGGGGATCTTCCTGACCCAAGGATCGAATCCTCATCTCATTCTTGGCAAGCAGGTTCTTTACTGAGCCACAGCAAATGTTGGAACTCTATTAAAACTCAGATTTGGTTGCTTGCCACTCAAAACCCAATACTTGAGAGACAAATGCTTGTAGAACAGGAAGGTAGCTTTATTCAGGAAGTTGGCATCCAGGGAAGGAGATAGACTCATGTTCCCAAAACAACTCTGAAGATTCTGCTTGGCCATGAAGGTTTATAAAGGGGTAAGGGGAAGTAATCTCAGTTAATAATTGAGGCATAGGGTCAAATTCTTCATTATTTCCCACTGGATGCTGGCTTGTCCAGTGTTTGTGATCTTTCTTTAGATGCAGCAAATACAGTTTGCTGAAAAGACTACTGATGGGGAAGCTAGAGAAAGGATCTAGTCACCTGATAATTTATTTTTTATTTATACTTGTTTAATCAAAAAAGAGAATTGACAGCTTAGGTGAGGGACTGTGTGATCAAAAGCTTTGAAAGGTGTGCTTGGAGTGGTGGTTAGTTAAGCATGGTGACACCTGGTATAAAGGATAAGTTAAAATATAGTTTTGCTAGAGCAACAAGACAAAAGGGCCTCCTGCAAAGAGCTGCCTCCTACTATAAGCTGTTTTTTGCAAAGAGTTGCTTACAAATTCCCACTGTCAGACATCATTCTATTTCTGTGGGATTATGAATGAAGGTCCATCTTCTATAACTTTTTCCTGCTGATATAGGACATGCTATGTAGGATATCAACATGGATCTGTAATATCTCTTTGCTCACAGTGTCTCTAGTCACTGACTCTCATATGTGAATTGAGCAAGCCACAATTACTTTGATGCCCACAAAATACAAATTATTATGCACAATAGTGTTAATTCCATTCTCTTGATGCCACTTCTTAGAGTTGTGCTGGGCATCAATTCATTCCTACTAAAGATGTAGCATTTTATGTCATGGCTACAGTCTAGTTATCATGCAGTTAGCTTTTTATTTCTGGTGGTAGTTAGAGCATCTGCAAAACAACTCAAGAATAATGTGTCAGACACTGAAAGACTCTGTGACTCTATTATCCTAAATATTAACTGTTTGATGCTGCTCTTTTGTGACTGAAGGAAGGCCTCAGAGACTTCAGCTTTTCTATAACAAAAGGCAAGGGACATGGAGGGGACTTTGGTACTTGGGAGAGTTCTGCATTATTCAAGAAGGTCACTAAACCTGTAGTTTAGACAAGTGCAGTTTTTTGTTTTGTTTTCATATTTATCAATTATAGTACAGAATTTATCAAGGTCTATCTTATAGAAATCAGGTGGTGGTTGTTGTTGTTGTTGTTGTTGTTTTTAAGAAATAGATGTTAACTGGTTCTTGCAGGGCTTTCCCCCCTTCAATAGCAGTGTCATGGTGATGTACAGCAAAAGCAGCAGGAAAAGAAGCTGTACAGGTGGCTTGAAATCATGACCCCAGAGGGATGGAGAAGACAGTTGACACTTAAAAAGGGTGGTTGATGACCATTCAGTTCAGTTCAGCTCAGTTCAGTCTCTCAGTTGTGTCTGACTCTTTGCGACCCCATGAATCGCAGCACGTCAGGCCTCCCTGTCCATAATCAACTCCCAGAGTTCACTCAAACTCACATCCATCGAGTCGGTGATGCCACCCAGCCATCTCATCCTCTGTCGTCCCCTTCCTCTCCTGCCCCCAATCCCTCCCAGCATCAGAGTCTTTTCCAATGAGTAAACTCTTCTCATGAGGTGGCCTAAGTATTGGAGTTTCAGCTTTAGCATCATTCCTTCCAAAGAACACTCAGGACTTATCTCCTTTAGAATGGACTTGTTGGATCTCCTTCCAGTCCAAGGGACTCTCAAGAGTCTTCTCCAACACCACAGTTCAAAACCATCAATTCTTTTGTGCTCAGCTTTCTTCACAGTCTAACTCTCACATCCATACATGACCACTGGAAAAACCATAGCCTTGACTAGATAGACCTTTATTGGCAAAGTAATGTCTCTGCTTTTCAATATGCTATCTAAGTTGGTCATAACTTTTCTTCCAAGGAGTAAGCATCTTTTAATTTCATGGCTGCAGTTACCATCTGCAGTGATTTTGGAGCCCCCCAAAATGAAGTCTGACACTGTTTCCACTGTTTCTCCATCTATTTGCCATGAAGTGATGGAACCAAATGCCATGATCTTTGTTTTCTGAATGTTGAGCTTGAGGCCAACTTTTTCACTCTCCTCTTTCATTCTCATCAAGAGGCTTTTTAGTTCCTCTTCACTTTCTGCCATAAGGTTATCTGCATATCTGAGGTTATTGATATTTCTCCCAGCAATCTTGATTCCTGCTTTTGCTTTTTCCAGCCCAGCATTTCTCATGATGTACTATGACCATTAGGCACTGAGAAAAGAGTGGATACACTTCATCTTGGATATAAAACAATGGAGGGAAGAAAAAAACTTGATGTCTGAGGAGTTGGAAACAAGTCAGTAATCAAGGCCTATATCAGGCTGGAGAGAGGAGAAGGAAACAAGGTCAGAATACATGGGAATTGAAAGTAAACTGGTAACTGGAGGATACAGTTAAGTGGCATCCAGGTGTCCTGCCTTAAGGAGCAACATTTCTTTTCATCTAAACAGCATGGGTTCATGAGCCAAACAACCTGGATCTTTAGTAGGATGATTTCAACATTGTTTGGAGCATCTCATCCAGTCAGCTAAACAAGGGAGATTCAGTTGTGAAGAAGACATGTTCCTGCTCCTCTAACAGCCTCCACTGTAGTAGATCGATAATTTCACAGCTTTGTATAATATATGTGTGTGTGTATGTGCCAGGGTCCAGCCCCAGTGGATCCAGGGCGATTCGAAGGTGGAGATGGCGTCAGCATCCTCCTTGGAAAAATACATATTTAGTTACAGATATAGAGAGATTAGAAGCGGATAGTGTAGTAGGAAAATTAGTGGAGTAAAAGAAGCTGAATAACTTGGGTTACATGGAATAGCATCCATGTTCCAGATGGGAATTCAGCCAGAAAAACGGAGAATAAGAAAGGACGACATGGGGGAGTCAGTCTTTCCAGGAACTGATCCCATTTCTTTATTTCCCCCATTTTCTTATATACCTTTTGTTACATATAGGGATGAATACAGAGTCACACGGGGGTCAGCAGTCCTGACCTTTATCAAAATCAGGTGCTTTACATAAAAAATGGTCTTAGGGGTTTTACATCATCTTCAAGCCATTTCTGCCTGCTGACATTTACAACCCTTTCTTTCTGATAACCAAAAGCTTATTTTTTCCAAGCGTGTTTTTTCTTAAACCAGGCACCACCCTCCAAATAAAGTTGCATTCCTATAGGGTGAGGATGTAGTGAGTTACAATCAAGAAAGGAATTTATTTAACCCAAGGTTAACATGATTAATCTTAAAGGTTACTTAATACTTATTTCTAAGTATGAGTTACTAAACTCATAAGGTTACTTAATACTTATTTCTCCTATATGCTTAAAGGTTAATACGTATTTCTCCTTTATGCTAGTTATATTTATTATAAGTGCAGGGGATATGGAGATTTAGCAGCAAACATCCGTCCAACAAATGAAAATCCTTTCACCAATGTTCCTCTTAAGATCTACTTAGTCTTAAGATAGTGATAAAGTTACATTTTTACATAGCAAGGACACAATGATTTATAACAAAGTACAGTGATCTATAACAAAAGAGAAAATTCATTAACTCAAAAAGTCTAGTATTGGTAACATCAAAAACTACTATATTTCCTTTTCTATATTCCAAATACATTGATTAATATATTCCCAGGTGCCTAAGGATATGGAGGCCTGGCGGCAATCATTGACTCAACAATGAGAAAAGCCCTATGCTAATACTCCAAACTCTCTGTGCTGTTTATGGTTGAGAGGTTGTCACACAAGCTAGTCTGTCAGCAGAGAGGTTTGACCTGAGACACCCTTGTCACACCCAGGGCAG
>SJYW01031133.1:0-50478 GCA_006410735.1 Raphicerus campestris | reverse complement strand
GATTATCTGGGTCATGAAGATCTTTTTTGTACAGTTCTTCTGTGTATTCTTGCCACCTCTTCTTAATATCTTCTGCTTAAAAGAGACCCTTTCCAAAGGAGTGTATGGGACCAAGAGAAAGCATAAGAGATAGCCCAGAATCTTTAACTAGTAACAGGAGGACATCTTTACCATCCTAAGCTAGAAGATGTGGGGAGGGAACAATTATCCAAGGCAAAAGGATAGAGTCTTGTGGAGGGAGACATCTGATAAGAGGTCACATCCTTAGGTAGAGAGGAGTCTCCAGCCCATGGAGACCCCTCAGAGAGACCAAAAGGCAATAAATTCCTGACTTCTCTCTTCTCTTTCTGCTCTCGCTGGGGCTCCCATTGCCCAAACCAAACTAGAAGCCAAGGACAAAGACACTAAAACAGCACATACTCACAAGTTCCTAGGGCACAGAGAAGACTGCTGAATAGCAGACAATGGATCTTAAGGGATAAAGAGAAAATATCTAATACAAAACTGCAGTTGATATAAATGTTTTATATCATCAACTCAAGCTGATTCATTTCCAAATTGTAATTTTCTATAGGGCTCGATACCTAGAAACTTTCCATAATTTCACATAGCAAAAAGGTTTTTTTCCTTAATTAATTCCTTCAAATCTTTACCCAATGACCCAGCAATCCCACTAATAGGCATATATCCTGAGAAAAAATTTAAAAAGATACATGTACCCCAATGTTCACTGCAGTACTATTTACAATAGTTAGAACATGGAAGCAACCTAGATGTGCATTAGCAGATGAATGATAAAGAAGCTGGAATATTACTCAGCCATTAAAAAGAACACATTTGAGTCAGTTCTAATGAGGTGGATAAACCTAAAGTCTATTATACAGAGTGAAGTAAGTCAGAAAGGGAAATATAAATATTGCATAATAATGCCTATATATGGAATCTAGAAATATGATACTGATTAAATTATTTTCAGGGCAGCAATGGAGAAACAGATATAGAGAACAGACTCATGAACACAGGAGGAGGGGAGAAAGGAGAGGGTGGGATGTATGGAGACAGTAACACCTACACATTACTATATATAAAATAAATAGCCAATTGGAATTTTCTATATGACTCAGGAAACTCAAACAGGGGTTCTGTAACAATCTAGAGGGGTGGGATGGGGAGGGCGATGGGAGGGAGGGTCAAAAGGGACATATGTATACCTGCGGCTGATTCTTATTAATGTTTGACAGAAAACAACAAAATTCTGTAAAGCAATTGTCCTTCAATTAAAAAATAAATAAATGTTTTTAAAAAGCTACAAGGATATATTGTATAACACAGGGAATATAGCCAATATTTTATAACAACTATAAATAAAGTATAACCTTTCACGATTATGAAAAAAACCTTTACCCAAGTAAATTTTCTCCCTTCCAATGAAAATTTTATCAACTATTCTATCCAAATATGCAAACCTTCAATATTCTTTATTGCCTTCTGTTTTATTCATTTCTGGAAGGAAGTGGCAACCCACTCCAGTCTTCTTGCCTGAGAGATTCCATGGATAGAGGAGCCTGGCGGTCTACAGTCCATGGGGTGGCAAAGAGCTGGACACAACTTGGCAGCTGAGCACACACATGCACCCTAGTGCTTAGGACAGCGCTTGACACGAGAAAGGTTTCTCAAATGTTTTATTAACTGCTTACTAGCTGTGCGCCTTGGGAAAACTCCCTAACTTCTCTGTGAATCAATTTTCTCATCTTAAAGTGAGGATAATAAATAACTACACTATAGGTCTGTAATGAAGCTTAAAGTGAAGTTGCTCAGTCGTGTCAGACTCTTTGCAACCCCATGGACTGTAGACTACAATGCTCCTCCGTCCATGGGATTTTCCAGGCCAGAGTACTGGAGTGGGGTGCCATTGCCTTCTCCAGAGGATCTTCCCAACCCAGGGATGGAACCTATGTCTCCTGCATTGTAGTCAGATGCTTTAGAATCTGAGCCACCAGGGAGGTCTAATGAAGCTTAAATGAATTAAAAAATGGAAAGTGCTTGAAAGTACCCGGCATATAATAAACACATAAATGTTGATAATTATTTAACTTTAAACTACTGCATTAGAATTTTTAATTTATGACTGAGCATATTTAAAAGTAACAATGGTTTCCTTGTCTCCAAGAAAATAAAAACTATTTTCTTCCTGATGTTTTAGTGGATCTGATATCAAAATACACATATGATGTATTCATAGCATATATACCAATTTGAGTGTTAAACATGCATTTTTCCATTGCTAACAAATTTCTGTATTTTTAGCCATGGTGGAAACAAAGCAAACAGGAAGAATGCCTCCTTTCCTCATTCTTTAGGGGTGCAATGAAAGCAGAAGCTTACCAGGTAGCACCTGTCTCCTGCAATTATAATTGTTTAAGCAAATTTGAGTTTTGGTGGTGTTTTCTCCCATCATTTAAAAATGAGTGATGATAATGACTAAGAGTTACATATTTTTCTTAATTTGTTCTTGTTTAGAATTAAACCCTGTTTATACTTTTTAAAACAACATTTTAAATGCAATCCAAAAAGATACAGTTTGGCAAAATTAGTGGCCTGTTTTCTTAAACAAAAATAGTATTAGCCAAACTTAATACCACATATCTAACACTTGAGAAATGAAAGTTTTAACTAGACCAGGGTTATAAAAGATTTACTATAGTGACAGCCTATTTTAACTGAGACCTTGCCTTTTTATCCTTAGTAAGACAGACTTACAGATGATTAACACATATGACATAAGAAAAACACAAACTGTATATTTTACAATGGTTCAATGATTTCTTTTTTCCTAAACTACTTACATTTATTATTATTGATAGTAACTAGTATTAAATAATAAGTATTATTATTGCTATTGTATTATATTGCTATTATATCATTATTATTGCTATTATTTATTTAAAAGTTGATTACTATACTGACCTATTAAAGATAAAATAAATTATGTAATTAAATAAAGTATTTGAATGTCATCAGCCAAGGATAACAAAACATCACCACTGTTCTTGGAAATATTTGTGTGAATATATACACTGCAGTGGAGTGAATTTGTTCCTTCTCCTCACAGAGACATGAACTGACAAAAATTTCACATTAATTTTACTTTTGGTATTCATTCAAAAAAGTAACTTGAAATAGCATTCACAAAATTTCCCAAAGGTTGAATAATCACTATTTTTAATTCCAGTAAATCACAGGATGTTCATCCTTTCTTTTCAATTACATCAAATCTGCAACAAATTAACATTTTATTGTGAGGTTTTTTTTCCTTCTCTTTTCCTTTTTTTGCTACCAAGTACAACTTCATGGGAAATAGATGGGGAAACAGTGTCAGACTTTATTTTGGGAGGCTCCAAAATCACTGCAGATGGTGACTGAAGCCATGAAATTAAAAGACGCTTACCCCTTGGAAATTAAAAGACGCTTACTCCTTGGAAGGAAAGTTATGACCAACCTAGACAGCATATTCAAAAGCAGAGATATTACTTTGCCAACAAAGGTCCGTCTAGTCCAGGCTATGGTTTTTCCAGTAGTCATGTATGGATGTGAGAGTTGGACTGTGAAGAAAGCTGAGCACTGAAGAATTGATGCTTTTGAACTGTGGTGTTAGAGAAGACTCTTGAGAGTCCCTTGGACTGCAAGGAGATCCAACCAGTCCATTCTAAAGGAGATCAGCTCTGGGTGTTCTTTGGAAGGAATGATGCTAAAGCTGAAACTCCAGTACTTTGGCCACCTCATGCGAAGAGTTGACTCATTGGAAGAGACTCTGATGCTGGGAGGGACTGGGAGCAGGAGGAAAAGGGGACGACAGAAGATAAAATGGCTGGATGGCATCACTGACTCAATGGACATGAGTTTCAGTGAACTCTGGGAGTTGGTGATGGACAGGGAGGCCTAGTGTGCTGTGATTCATGGGGTCGCAAAGAGTTGGACACAACTGAGCAACTGAACTGAACTGAACAACTACAATTAATAAAAAAAAATTGAGATTATTATAACATTAACATCCTTGGGGACTTTTTCTTAAAGCCTCTTTTCATTTCTCTTACTCCTACATCCCTTTCTCAGCTTTATTATGATTACACAAACAAACTGTGTGTGCATGTGTGCTCACTCATGCCCGACTCTTTGCAACTCCATGGACTGTAGCCCGCCAGGCTCCTCCATTCGGGATTCTCCAGGCAAGAATACTGGAGTGGGTTGCCATTTCCTCCTCCAGGGCATCTTCCCGACCCAGGGTTGAACCCACATCTCCCTGGCTCCTGCCCTGGCAGGTGGGTTCTTTACCAATTGCACCACCTGGATTTCACAAACTGTAAGGGCCGCTGAGTAAGATCATTCGTGACACACTTAAAACATTGTGTACCCTTATATACGGTTTCTATTAATTCTGTCCAATTTCATCCTGCCCTAAGATCAATCATATGCATCCTTTCATTTACTAAAAAGCACTGTTCCAAGTAGGGGAGATCTACAGTGAAAATAACAGATACTTTACCTCCCATTCTCACTGCTATGCCTTTTTTCTTCCTTGCTGTCTCAATGAAAACAGTTATAATCAACACTTACTGAGAACTTATTAGGCAAAGTTCATGATGATGTGTTTTTATTAGAATTAACTAATTCTCACAACATGACCTAGCAAGTAACAGACAATGTAGTATTTAGTATAGTTCAGCTTCTAGCTGTCTCATTTAATAGCTGTGTTCCTTGGGAAAGTAACTGAATGTCATCTTTGCTAGCATTAATTTTTCTTTTTGGAAAAATCGGAATAATTATAGTATTATTTATCTGCAAATTAGTAATCATAATATTACCTAATGCAAAGGATTTTTATAGAGATTCAGTGTTAAAGTATTTAAGTATGTAGACTAGTGCCTAGGTTAATAAATATGAGCCATTATTATAGTTACTATTTTATCAAAGAAGAATTTGATAGATTTAAGTTACCTGAACGCAAAGACACAATAAAAAGACACTGAGCCAGGATCTCTAAACCCTGGCCTGATTCCATGGATATCCACGTGAAGTTTCAACTGTATCAAGTTCCAATACACAACAGATATCACCCTCTTGGGAAGATTGAAACATAAAAAGAAGAAAACCTTGCCCTCTGAATAAAGTTATAAAGCTTTTCTAAGCAGTCTAGTTATTTCTAGGACAATAGTGGAGGGAGATATTAAAGATTTTCAAATAACTTATTGAAAAGAGGAAAGGGAATAAAAATGGCAGAGTTACAACAGAACTGAACAATTCAGAGGCAAAAAAACACTTTCTTTTATTTGCTACTCACTCACTCTTCAGAACACTGATAATATTAGACACTCATCACGCAAAAGAAAAAGAGCAGACTTCATGGGGCTGATCATCGTTCATAAGCAATTAATTCTAGATGAAACCAAACATAAATAATGCATATCTCTCACTTTTTGTCAGTATGGCTGTCTTGGGCCAGTATTCTAGCTGGCTTTGTTTAAAAAACAAATTATTCAAACATGAAACAATTTACAAATTTCTTACTTCCCATAAAGTTGTGGAATCACAAATATGAATATTAAGCTTAATTTTAAAAAGTTTAAAGTGCCTTTACTTCTAGAAACATGTTCTTCCTCATCATTTATATAGAAAAATAATTCATGGAACTGTGAGTGTTGGCTGCCACTGTACTGTCACAATATCTCCATACTAAGTTAAAGCATTCATTCACAATATTATTTTTTCAAAAGTGTTTAAAGATCACAAACTATATATTTCTGAAGTACTGAGAAACCAGTTAATGTTCAGTTTAGTTCAGTCACTCAGTCATGTTCGATTTTTGTGATCCTATGGACTACAGCACGCCAGGCCTCCCTGTCTATCACCAACACCCTGTGCTTCCTCACACTCATACCCATCGAATCAGTAATGCCATCCAACCATCTCATCCTCTGTTGTCCCTTTCTCCCCGCCTTCAATCTTTCCCAGCATCAGGGTTTTCTCCAATGAGTCAGTTCTCCCATCAGGTGGCCAAAGTATTGGAGTTTCAACTTCAGCGTCAGGCCTTCCAATGAAAATGTAGGACTGATTACCTTTAGGATTGAGTGGTTTGATCTCCTTCCAGTCCAAGGGACTCTCAAGAGTCTTCTCCAAGACCATAATTCAAAAGCATCAGTTCTTCGGCACTCAGATTTCTTTATACTCCAACTCTTACATCCAGTCATGACTACTGGAAAAAACGTAGCTTTGACTAGATGGACCTTTGTTGGCAAAGTAATGCCTCTGCTTTTTACTATGCTGTCTCAGGTGGTCACAGCTATTTATCCAAGGAACAGAAGTCTTTTAATTTCATGGCTGCAGTCACCATCTGCAGTGATTTTGGAGCCCCCAAAAATAAAATTTCACAGTTTCCATTGTTTCCCCATCAATTTGCCATAAAGTGATGGGACCAAGTGCCATGATCTTAGTTTTCTGAGTGTTGAGTTTTAAGCCAACTTTTTCCCTCTCCTCTTTCACTTTCATCAAGAGGCTCTTTAGTTCTTCGATTTCTGCCATAAGGATGGTGTCATCTGCATATCTGAGGTTATTGATATTTGTCCCGGCAATCTTGATTCCAGCTTGTGCTTCATCCAGCCTGGCATTTTGCATGATATACTCTGCATGTAAGTTAAATAAGCAAGGTGACAATACACAACCTTGACATGCTCCTTTCCCTATTTGGAACCAGTCTATTGTTCCATGACTGATTCTAACTGTTGCTTCTTGACCTGCATATAGATTTCTCAGGAGACAGGTAAGGTGGTCTGATATGCCCATATTTTTCAGAATTTTCCACAGTTTTTTGTGATCCACACAGTCAAAGGCTTTGGCATAGACAACAGAGCAGAAATAGATGTTTTTACTGGAATTCTCTTGCTTTTTCAATGATCCAATGGATGCTGGCAATTTGATCTCTGGTTCCTCTGCCTTTTCTAAATACAGCTTGAACATCTGGAAGCTCACAGTTCACATACTGTTTGTTGTAGCCTGGCTTGGAGAATTTTGAGCATTACTTTGCTAGCATGTGAGATGACTGCAATTGTGTGGTAGTTTGAAAATTCTTTGGCATTGCCTTTCTTTGGGATTGGAATGAAAACTGACCTTTTCCAGTCCTGTGGCCACTGCTAAGTTTTCCAAATTTCCTGGCATATTGAGTGCAACACTTTCACAGCATCACCTTTTAGGATTTGAAATAGCTCAACTGGAATTCCATCACCTCCATTAGCTTTGTTTGTGGTGATGCTTTCTAAGGCCCACTTGACTTGGCATTCCAAGATGTCTGGCTCTAGGTGAGTGATCACACCATCATGGTTATGTGGGTCATGAAGGTCTTTTTTGTATAGTTCTTCTGTGTATTCTTACCACCTCTTCTTAATATCTTCTGCTTCTGTTAGATCCATACCATTTCTGTCCTTTATTGAGCCCATCTTTGTATGAAATATTCCCTTGGTACCTTTCATTTTCTTGAAGAGATCTCTAGTATTTCCCATTCTATTGGTTTCCTCTATTGCTTTGCACTGATCACTGAGGAAGGCTTTCTTATCTCTCCTTGCTGTTCTTTGGAACTCTGCATTCAAATGGGTATATCTTTCCTTTTCTCCTTTGCCTTTAGAAGAAATGCCTTTTTGCATTTCTTCTTCTTGGAGATGGTCTCTAGGACTTATTGTTTTTATTCTAGTTTTTATTGTTTAAAAAATACATCATTGTCAAATACATACATATACACACTTTTGTGTACATATATATCTAGGAAGAAACATAAACATGTAAACTTTATCACTAAATAGAAGTGAAAAGGGTTTTCTAAAATGTAATTGTATACTGAATACAATTGAATACTGTTCAATTGTATACTGAATACAATTCAATACAATTGAATATATTGAATACAGTTGTATACTGAATACAATTCCTTTCCTTTTCTCCTTGCCTTTAGAAGAAATGCCTTTTTGCATTTCTTCTTCTTGGAGATGGTCTTATTGCCTCCTGTACAATGTCACGAACCTCTGTTCATAGTTCTTCAGGCACTCTATTAGATCTAATCCCTTGAATCTATTTGTCACTTTCATTGTATAATCTTAAGGGATTTGATTTAGGTCATACCTGAACGGTCTGGTGGTTTTCCCTNTAAAGCTCAACATTCAGAAAACGAAGATCATGGCATCCGGTCCCATCACTTCATGGGAAATAGATGGGGAAACAGTGGAAACAGTGTCAGACTTTATTTTTTGGAGCTCCAAAATCACTGCAGATGGTGACTGCAGCCATGAAATTAAAAGACGCTCACTCCTTAGAAGCAAAGTTATGACCAACCTAGACAGCATATTCAAAAGCAGAGACATTATTTTGCCAACAAAGGTCTGTCTATTCAAGGCTATGGTTTTCTCAGTAGTCATGTATGGATGTGAGAGTTGGACTGTGAAGAAAGCTGAGTGCCGAAGAATTGATGCTTCTGAACTGTGGTGTTGCAGAAGGCTCTTGAAAGTCCCTTGGACTGCAAGGAGATCCAACCAGTCCATTCGGAAGGATATCAGCCCTGGGAATTTTTTGGAAGGACTGCTTCTGAACTGTGGTGTTGCAGAAGGCTCTTGAAAGTCCCCTGGACTGCAAGGATATCCAACCAGTCGATTCGAGAGGATATCAGCCCTGGGATTTCTTTGGAAGAACTGATGCTAAAGATGAAACTCCGATACTTTGGCCACCTCATGTGAAGAGTTGACTCACTGGAAAAGACTCTGATGCTGGGAAGGATTGAGGGCAGGAGGAGAAGGGGATGACAGAGGATGAGATGGCTGGACGGCATCACTGACTCAACGGACATGATTTTGAGTGAACTCCGGGAGTTGGTGATGGACAGGGAGGCCTGGCGTGCTGCAATTCATAGGGTCGCAAAGAGTCAGACATGACTGAGCGACTGAACTGAACTGAACTTTACCTTTTGATTAGCATTACATTATTTAGAGGGTTTCCTAGGTGGTGCTAGTGGTAAAGAACTCCCTTGCTAAGGCAAGAGATATAAGAAATGTAGATTCAATCCCTGGGTCAGGAAATCCCCTAAAGGAGGTCATGGCAACCCACTCCAGTATTCTTGCCTGGGAAATCTCGCAGACAAAGAAGCCTAGTGAGTTATAGTTCATAGGATCCCTAAGAATTGGACACAACTGAAATGATTAGAACTCATTCATGCATGCCAATTAGAAAGTTAAAATGTGCCTGAATATTACATTTGTATAAATCTGCTTTAATATTTCAATTGCCAATTCAGTTCAAAAAATAGGATAATATATGGGTCAAATATACACAGTACAATAAAATCCATGAAAAATCTAATCCTCTTGAAGTAGTGATTTCACAAGAGGAATCTTTCACATTTAAATAAGGTGGGTATGTAAAATACATAGACAAAGAGATCTGTCAAACTGCTCTCATTCTGGGATGTTAAAATAGCAGTATTGGGAAGTATTTGCCCAAAGACTGGCAGGAATTCTGTCATAGTAATAGCATAGTAATTTATGGGAAATCCAGAATGTTTAGACAGAATGATTAGAATCAGTCTCTACAGAATATCGTGCCAACACATGGATACAATTAAGACACATGTTCAATGCAAATGACTGATTCTGGCAATCTGCATCACGATTTTTAGGTGAATCCAAATTTCTTGGATTTTTGTTTTAAAGATGAGGAAAAACATGTAGTACCTCTTCAGATACTAATAATATATGGCCCTACAATGAAAGATGTATGCTACTGAACTANCGGCATCACTGACTCAACGGACATGATTTTGAGTGAACTCCGGGAGTTGGTGATGGACAGGGAGGCCTGGCGTGCTGCAATTCATAGGGTCGCAAAGAGTCAGACATGACTGAGCGACTGAACTGAACTGAACTTTACCTTTTGATTAGCATTACATTATTTAGAGGGTTTCCTAGGTGGTGCTAGTGGTAAAGAACTCCCTTGCTAAGGCAAGAGATATAAGAAATGTAGATTCAATCCCTGGGTCAGGAAATCCCCTAAAGGAGGTCATGGCAACCCACTCCAGTATTCTTGCCTGGGAAATCTCGCAGACAAAGAAGCCTAGTGAGTTATAGTTCATAGGATCCCTAAGAATTGGACACAACTGAAATGATTAGAACTCATTCATGCATGCCAATTAGAAAGTTAAAATGTGCCTGAATATTACATTTGTATAAATCTGCTTTAATATTTCAATTGCCAATTCAGTTCAAAAAATAGGATAATATATGGGTCAAATATACACAGTACAATAAAATCCATGAAAAATATAATCCTCTTGAAGTAGTGATTTCACAAGAGGAATCTTTCACATTTAAATAAGGTGGGTATGTAAAATACATAGACAAAGAGATCTGTCAAACTGCTCTCATTCTGGGATGTTAAAATAGCAGTATTGGGAAGTATTTGCCCAAAGACTGGCAGGAATTCTGTCATAGTAATAGCATAGTAATTTATGGGAAATCCAGAATGTTTAGACAGAATGATTAGAATCAGTCTCTACAGAATATCGTGCCAACACATGGATACAATTAAGACACATGTTCAATGCAAATGACTGATTCTGGCAATCTGCATCACGATTTTTAGGTGAATCCAAATTTCTTGGATTTTTGTTTTAAAGATGAGGAAAAACATGTAGTACCTCTTCAGATACTAATAATATATGGCCCTACAATGAAAGATGTATGCTACTGAACTACAAATGCAAGTCCACAAAATAAGTAACAGAGGAGACAGAAATAACTAACCTTTCAACATCAGTGTGAAATATACATTTTTAGCCCTATGAATTTCTAATAGTATCGGCACCAGTTGCCTGTGATTATTACAAGTTGTCCTTTTACAAAATGAAAAGGAACTGTTTCTATTGGCATAGCACTTTCAAGGTAAAAGGTTCCTAAAGAGAATCTCAATTTGTATATGGTAAGTTTTACTTATTCTCACTTTGCTGATCTGCAAATCATATGATTCTCACTAAAGTCTCACTTGTGTTTTCTGCACGGATTTGTTAGTTGAGTGAGGTAGCAAGATCTCACATTTCAGAGACCCAGAGGTTCTCAGGCAAGCAAGGCTGTATTTGCTTTGCAGGAATAGGTGCTATGTAAACAGAAATCACCACAACTATTCTGTGGCAGCACTTATTCTCCAGGTAATTTACATATGATCAAAAAAGAACAAGGTCCAATTTTACTTCTTAAAAACTAAGATTATTAAGTGGGACTGTCCCTAAGCTATATTTCGAAGCAGAAAAAGTTGAGTTATGGCAAAACAGTTCTCAACCTCCTTACAGCCATCTCTTTCAGAAATGAACACTACCCTCAAAACTTTAAAAGAACAAGAAAAAATGGAAAGAATAAAATGTGAGAGAAAAGAAGCAACCATCTTTCATACTAGAGAGCCAAACAGAATTTTCCCTGCAAGCAGGTAAAGAAGTCAAACTGTAATTTAAACTCTTATTGCTCATTTATAATTACTAAAGAACCTCTTGATGAAAGTGAAAGAGGAGAGTGAAAAAGTTGGGTTAAAACTCAACATTCAGAAAACTAGGATCATGGTATCTGGTTCCATCACTTCATGGTAAATAGGTGGGGAAACAGTGGAAACAGTGGCTGACTTTATATTTTTGGTCTCACTGCAGATGGTAATTACAGCCATGAAATTAAAAGACACTTACTCATTGAAAGGAAAGTTATGACCAAACTAGACAGCATATAAAAAAGCAGAGACATTACTTTGCCAACAAAGGTCCATCTAGTCAAGGCAATGGTTTTTCCAGTAGTTATATATGGATGTGAGAGTTGGCCTATAAAGAAAGCTGAGTGCCAAAGAACTGATGCTTTTGAACTGTGGTGTTGGAGAAGACTCTTGAGAGTCCCTTGGACTGCAACCAGTCCATCCTAAAGGAAATCAGTTCTGGGTGTCCATTGGAAGGACTGATATTGAAGTTGAAACTTCAATATTTTGGCCACTTGTTGCAAAGAGCTGACTCAATTGAGAAGACCCTGATACTGGGAAAGATTTAAGGCAGGAGAGGAAGGGGATGACAGAAGATGATATGGTTGGATGGCATTACCGACTCAATGGACATCAGTTTGTGTAATCTCCTGGAGTTGGTGATAGACAGGGAGGTCTGGAATATTGCAGTCCATGGGGTCCCAAAGAGTTGGACACAACTGAATGACTGACAAGAAACACCTGGAATAAATGGGGCAGATTTGGCCTTGGTGTACAGAATGAAGCAGGGTAAAGGCTAATAGAGTTCTGCCAAGAGAATGTAATCACCCTCTTCCAAGAATGCAAGAGAAGACTACACATGAACATCACAGATGATCAACAGCGAAACCAGACTGATTATATTCTTTGCAGCCAAAGATGGAGAAGCTCTATACAGCCAGCAAAACCAAGACTGGGAGCTGACTGTGGTTCAGATCATGAACTTATTACTAAATTCAGACTTAACTTGAAGAAAGTGGGGAAAACTACTAGACCATTCAGGTATGATGTAAATCAAATCCCTAACGATTATACAAGTGGGCATGAGAAATAAATTTAAGGGACTAGATCTGAGAGAGTGCCTGATGAACTATGGACAGAGGTTTGTGACACTGTACAGGAGACAGGGATCAAGACCAACCCCAAGAAAAAGAAATGCAAAAAAAAAATACAAAATGGCTGTCTGAGGAAGCCTTACAAATAGATGTGAGAAGATGGGAAGCAAAAAGCAAAAGAGAAAAGGAAAGATATACCTATTTGAATGCAGAATTCCAAAGAATAGCAAGGAGAGATAAGAAAGCCATCCTCAGTTATCTGTGCAAAGAAATAGAGGAAAACAACAGAATGGGAAAGACTAGAGATTTCTTCAAGAAATTTAGAGATACCACGGGATCATATCATGCAAAGATGGGCTCAACGAAGGAAAGAAATCGTATGGACCTAACAGAAGCAGAAGATATTAAGAAGAGGTGGCAAAAATATACAGAACTGTACAAAAAAAGATCTTCATGACCCAGATAATCATGATGGTGTGATCACTCACCTAGAGCCAGACATCCTGGAACGGGAAGTCAAGTGGGCCTTAGGAAGCATCACTACGAACAAAGCTAGTGGAGGTGATGGAATTCCAGTTGAGGTATTCCAAATCCTAAAATATGATGCTGTGAAAGTACTGAACTCAATATGCCAGCAAATTTGGAAAACTCAGCAGTGGCCACAGGACTGGTAAAGGTCAGTTTTTATTCCAATCCCCCAGAAAGGCAATGCCAAAGAATGGTCAAACTACTGCACAATTGCACTCATCTTACATGCTAGCAAAGTAATGGTCAAAATTCTCCAAGCCAGGCTTCAACAATATGTGTACCGTGAACTTCCAGATGTTGAAGCTGGTTTTAGAAAAGGCAGAGGAACCAGAGATCAAATTTCCAGCATCTGCTGGATCATCAAAAAAGCAAAAGAGTCACAGAAAACCATCGATTTCTGCTTTATTGACTATGCCAAAGCCTTTGACTGTGTGGATCACAACAAACTGTGGAAAATTCTGAAAGAGATGGGCAGACCAGACCACCTGACCTGACTCTTGAGAAATCGTTTTGCAGGTCAGGAATCAACAGTTCCTGACCTGCATGGTGTCATGAGTCGTGGGGTCCTTGTGCTCACAAAGAATTAGACACAACTGAGCGAATGAACTGAACTGAAAGTTATCATCAATGAGATGCATAATGTTAAATGAAATTGCTTAATGTACTCAGTCATGAGTAAACCAAATTATAAATACCCATTATTCTCCAAGAATTCCTTTCTTTTAAAACAAATACTTTCTCAAAGAATCTGAAACACGCACTATTTTGTCCCAGTAATCATTAAGTCCTACATAGCTTTGTTATGCATTAGCTGCAGTTACTATTATCATTATTACTACACTATGTACCTCTTCCTACCATGCTATCAAGTTAACTCTAAGGGGAACTACCATAAAGCATGCACCTATTTAGTGCAACAGTCATGTTTACTCAGGTTTACATTCTATCTCTATACTCTCGTTTCTGCATCTTGTCCTTTCCTCTCTTGCGTCACTATGCCAACCTATCACAAAATATAAGATAGTGACTCAAAGATAATCTTTAATATAATGTGGTCATACTTTAAAAGAAACCTTAATGCAAAAAAAAATGGTTTAAATGATTGGAAAATTAAGGCACTATAAGCAAGCAAAAGGGGCTAAGGAGAGTACTGTGTCCTTGAAGTAGCCAAACACTGACACCTATTCTACTTTTTCTAATGCAATCTGTTATCACACTTAATTATACTGAGAGTTAAGATTTGCTGTTAACAGTTACCAATGTACCAGCTCAAAAGAAACATTTAAAGAGAGATGATTATTATTTTCACAAAGTACAAGCAGAAAAGACAAATTTTAAATAAGGTAAAATGAATATAAGATCAATAAAGATGAAAAATTCGACAGAATATCAGAATAATCACTTCTCTTGATATATAAGGGACAGGATAAGAAAAATGTTAATATCAGAAGAAAATGGGAAGAGTATTTTTCCCCCAATTTCTTTGGAAAAGGGTATGTCCATACTAAAATCATAAACTGATATGGTATATTTTTGTTGTAATAAGTGAGGACGAAAAGTCAAAAGGAAATACAATTGTGTACTACCTTTATATCAAGTAGATTGCAAGGTAGCTTGTATATTATATTTTCTTTAATTTTCATAAAGCTCATATATTTGATATTACTGTTCCCATTTTATAGATTAAGATAGTAATAACCACAAAGATTAAACAAAGGCAATTTCACAAATAAACAAAATTATTATTAACTTTCAGTATACATCACTTTAAAGTCAGTGTTCATTAGTTCATTAGTAATAAACGTACAGAATTTTCTTTCATAATAGTATAATAGAAATGAAATTAGAAATTTATAAGCATAATTTAGGAAATGCCCTGAAACTTGAAATACAAAATTTAATTAATGATTAATATTTGTTTTTGCATTCGATCCCTCTTGAGGAGGAAACATTTTTACTTCTTTAACCTTGCCAGAGGGTAGACGACACTAACAGGATGGTAAAACACAAATCGATAGAGAAATAAATACATCTTTTAAAAAGTTTGAGGCCCTAGATTATCATACTGAGTGAAGTAAGTTAGACAGAGAAGGAGAAATATCATATGCTATCCCTTTTATATGGAATCTAAAAAGAAATGATACAAATAAACTTACTTACAAAACAGAAAGAGACTTACAGACTTAGAGAATGAACTTGTGGTTGCAGGGAGGAAGGATGGGGAGACAGAATAGTTAGGGACTTTGGGATGGACATATACACATTGCTATATTTAAAATGGATAACCAACAAGGTCTTACTGTACAGCACATGCAACTCTGCTACTGTTATGTGGCAGCCTGGATAGGAGGGGAGTTTGAGGGAGAATAGATATATGCATATTTAAAGTTGAATCTTTTTGTTTTCCATCTGAAACTATCACAGTAAACTATTGGAAATTGGCTACATCCCATTACAAAATAAAATTTAAAAAATAGAAAAAAGTAAATGATTTTAAAATGAATGCTAGTAGTAGTAGTTACATGTAGTATTTTAATCTAAATTTCAGGCTACAAAATATTGGTAATGAGATGAAAATATGATCATGGTTTCAACTCTTATAAAATGATTCCTAAATAACATTTATATCTATTTTTAGTAACCTGGTTTTCCTGAAGGTGGTTTTGTTCCTGTTTCATCTTTGTATTGAATGAATTCAGTTACTCTTCCACTCCAAATAGTAGATTTAAATCTCAATACTTTATTACTTGCATAAAGTGAAAAGAATANACAAAATGGCTGTCTGAGGAGGCCTTACAAATAGATGTGAGAAGATGGGAAGCAAAAAGCAAAAGAGAAAAGGAAAGATATACCTATTTGAATGCAGAATTCCAAAGAATAGCAAGGAGAGATAAGAAAGCCATCCTCAGTTATCTGTGCAAAGAAATAGAGGAAAACAACAGAATGGGAAAGACTAGAGATTTCTTCAAGAAATTTAGAGATACCACGGGATCATATCATGCAAAGATGGGCTCAACGAAGGAAAGAAATCGTATGGACCTAACAGAAGCAGAAGATATTAAGAAGAGGTGGCAAAAATATACAGAACTGTACAAAAAAAGATCTTCATGACCCAGATAATCATGATGGTGTGATCACTCACCTAGAGCCAGACATCCTGGAACGGGAAGTCAAGTGGGCCTTAGGAAGCATCACTACGAACAAAGCTAGTGGAGGTGATGGAATTCCAGTTGAGGTATTCCAAATCCTAAAATATGATGCTGTGAAAGTACTGAACTCAATATGCCAGCAAATTTGGAAAACTCAGCAGTGGCCACAGGACTGGTAAAGGTCAGTTTTTATTCCAATCCCCCAGAAAGGCAATGCCAAAGAATGGTCAAACTACTGCACAATTGCACTCATCTTACATGCTAGCAAAGTAATGGTCAAAATTCTCCAAGCCAGGCTTCAACAATATGTGTACCGTGAACTTCCAGATGTTGAAGCTGGTTTTAGAAAAGGCAGAGGAACCAGAGATCAAATTTCCAGCATCTGCTGGATCATCAAAAAAGCAAAAGAGTCACAGAAAACCATCGATTTCTGCTTTATTGACTATGCCAAAGCCTTTGACTGTGTGGATCACAACAAACTGTGGAAAATTCTGAAAGAGATGGGCAGACCAGACCACCTGACCTGACTCTTGAGAAATCGTTTTGCAGGTCAGGAATCAACAGTTCCTGACCTGCATGGTGTCATGAGTCGTGGGGTCCTTGTGCTCACAAAGAATTAGACACAACTGAGCGAATGAACTGAACTGATAGTTATCATCAATGAGATGCATAATGTTAAATGAAATTGCTTAATGTACTCAGTCATGAGTAAACCAAATTATAAATACCCATTATTCTCCAAGAATTCCTTTCTTTTAAAACAAATACTTTCTCAAAGAATCTGAAACACGCACTATTTTGTCCCAGTAATCATTAAGTCCTACATAGCTTTGTTATGCATTAGCTGCAGTTACTATTATCATTATTACTACACTATGTACCTCTTCCTACCATGCTATCAAGTTAACTCTAAGGGGAACTACCATAAAGCATGCACCTATTTAGTGCAACAGTCATGTTTACTCAGGTTTACATTCTATCTCTATACTCTCGTTTCTGCATCTTGTCCTTTCCTCTCTTGCGTCACTATGCCAACCTATCACAAAATATAAGATAGTGACTCAAAGATAATCTTTAATATAATGTGGTCATACTTTAAAAGAAACCTTAATGCAAAAAAAAAAGGTTTAAATGATTGGAAAATTAAGGCACTATAAGCAAGCAAAAGGGGCTAAGGAGAGTACTGTGTCCTTGAAGTAGCCAAACACTGACACCTATTCTACTTTTTCTAATGCAATCTGTTATCACACTTAATTATACTGAGAGTTAGGATTTGCTGTTAACAGTTATCAATGTACCAGCTCAAAAGAAACATTTAAAGAGAGATGATTATTATTTTCACAAAGTACAAGCAGAAAAGACAAATTTTAAATAAGGTAAAATGAATATAAGATCAATAAAGATGAAAAATTCGACAGAATATCAGAATAATCACTTCTCTTGATATATAAGGGACAGGATAAGAAAAATGTTAATATCAGAAGAAAATGGGAAGAGTATTTTTCCCCCAATTTCTTTGGAAAAGGGTATGTCCATACTAAAATCATAAACTGATATGGTATATTTTTGTTGTAATAAGTGAGGACGAAAAGTCAAAAGGAAATACAATTGTGTACTACCTTTATATCAAGTAGATTGCAAGGTAGCTTGTATATTATATTTTCTTTAATTTTCATAAAGCTCATATATTTGATATTACTGTTCCCATTTTATAGATTAAGATAGTAATAACCACAAAGATTAAACAAAGGCAATTTCACAAATAAACAAAATTATTATTAACTTTCAGTATACATCACTTTAAAGTCAGTGTTCATTAGTTCATTAGTAATAAACGTACAGAATTTTCTTTCATAATAGTATAATAGAAATGAAATTAGAAATTTATAAGCATAATTTAGGAAATGCCCTGAAACTTGAAATACAAAATTTAATTAATGATTAATATTTGTTTTTGCATTCGATCCCTCTTGAGGAGGAAACATTTTTACTTCTTTAACCTTGCCAGAGGGTAGACGACACTAACAGGATGGTAAAACACAAATCGATAGAGAAATAAATACATCTTTTAAAAAGTTTGAGGCCCTAGATTATCATACTGAGTGAAGTAAGTTAGACAGAGAAGGAGAAATATCATATGCTATCCCTTTTATATGGAATCTAAAAAGAAATGATACAAATAAACTTACTTACAAAACAGAAAGAGACTTACAGACTTAGAGAATGAACTTGTGGTTGCAGGGAGGAAGGATGGGGAGACAGAATAGTTAGGGACTTTGGGATGGACATATACACATTGCTATATTTAAAATGGATAACCAACAAGGTCTTACTGTACAGCACATGCAACTCTGCTACTGTTATGTGGCAGCCTGGATAGGAGGGGAGTTTGAGGGAGAATAGATATATGCATATTTAAAGTGGAATCTTTTTGTTTTCCATCTGAAACTATCACAGTAAACTATTGGAAATTGGCTACATCCCATTACAAAATAAAATTTAAAAAATAGAAAAAAGTAAATGATTTTAAAATGAATGCTAGTAGTAGTAGTTACATGTAGTATTTTAATCTAAATTTCAGGCTACAAAATATTGGTAATGAGATGAAAATATGATCATGGTTTCAACTCTTATAAAATGATTCCTAAATAACATTTATATCTATTTTTAGTAACCTGGTTTTCCTGAAGGTGGTTTTGTTCCTGTTTCATCTTTCTATTGAATGAATTCAGTTACTCTTCCACTCCAAATAGTAGATTTAAATCTCAATACTTTATTACTTGCATAAAGTGAAAAGAATAACATGTTTCTATTGCCTCATTTAAACATGGATAGTAATGTCCCTCATTTAGTTATTATTAGTAAAATTAGTTAACACACAGAAGATTATGTAGTATATAAAATGTATCATGTAAATGTGCATTTCCATTTCACTGGGAACTCTTCATATGACCCCTGTGGATCACCAACATTGTTTCCAGAAGTCTTATTAATAAAAATAATTTTATCTTCATATGTATCATTGCCCATGAAGAGTAGACAAAATATTCTGATACTATGCTGTGCAAAGGAGATCAATATGTACTTGTACACTTAGAGGTTACAATTCTCAACATGTATGTACACAGTTGTATTCTTAGAGAAATGTATATGAATGATATATGGATATGTGGGTGTATGTTTATGTATCACATGTTATAAAAGAGGGCAAAGAATATGCTTTTAATAGATAAAACAGGTTCTGTTATTAGAGTATAACAAAAACAATAATAATATGTAGCTTTGATTCATTTTTGAAGTAGTTTTCCTTATTGATTGTAAATGATTGAAATAAAAAATAATTTGTTGGTAATCAAAGCTTGGGCTCTTAATCAAAAAAATATTGAGGTACAACAATAAAAATGAATACTAAGAAAAAAAAAAGAAGTTCAAGGAGAATAGAAGTAGCATATAGTCAATGACTCTAACTTGTTTCCAATCTAACTTTTCTGTTTGAAGAAATATGCTGAATCAAGAATTGTATGAAAATAGAAATACTTGATGGTAAGTGGCTTAATCCAAATAAATAGGAATCTAGAGGAGAGGAAATGGAGCTGAAGACAAACAGACATAAGTTACTGTGTGTGAAACATTCACTTAGTCACTAAAACAGTAATATTTCTGAATAAAATAAATCATTAAATCATGTAAAAATAATTTATTAGATTCTTACAGACTTTTAAAGTGAGGAATTATTATTTCTACCTAGAGCTTTCTTATTTGATATGAAAATTAAATAAAAGGCTCTATAAAAATATATCCTACACTATAAAATGGTGAGAAACATACACTTGTCCCTCAATATCCATAGGTGATTGGTCCTACAATCTATTTCAGATACTAAACCCTGCAGATAGTCAAGTCCATTGTCACTCATCCATATCCATGGAGTCTGTATCCATCAACTCAACTGACAATAAGTATATGTACATATAGTGAAAAAAAATCTATGTGTAAGTGGTCTCATTCACTTTAAACCTTCATTTTCAAGGGAAATTTAATTACTCTGCAAATACATAGGGTTTTACTTAATAAATATTTACTATTTATAGAACCAAATAGGATCTCTGTTCTAAGGTATACAGAAGTATATAAAATAGAGCAAAACAAAATAGTGTTAATTGGTGCAATGCTTTCCATATATACTTAATAACCATTGAAAATAGTTTTAATAATATGTATAGAGTGCCCACAGCCATACATATAATTAACTTTTTCTTCCATCAAGTAGCTAATATATTCTCTGTGACGCATCCTTCCTTCTCTACATCCATGCTAAGTCAAGACCCCTGCAAGTTCTCAGATTGTATTATGCATCTTAATATATCAGGAATATCTAGCCTGTGAATGGTCAGACTGTCAAATTCAAAAATATTTAAATTAAGAAGGGGAAATCATCTAAGTGTTGTTAGAAATATTTTTAAAATTATCGATTGTAACCAATATGTAGGCTTCTGTTGCTGCTGCTGCTGCTGCCAAGTCGCTTCACTCATGTCCAACTCTTTGAGACCACATAGATGGCAGCCCATCAGGCTCCCTCGTCCCTGGAATTCTCCAGCCAAGAACACTGGAGTGGGTTGCCATTTCCTTCTCCAGTGCATGAAAGTGAAAAGTGAAAGTGAAGTCACTCAGTCGTGTCCGACTCTTAACAATCCCATGGACTGCAGCCTATCAGGCTCCTCCATCCATGATATTTTCCAGGCAAGAGTACTGGAGTGGAGTTCCATCGCCTTCTGCCACGTAGGCTTCTACATACTAATAAATACATACAGGCATTATTCTCTCTAACATCTAAGTTTATTATGCAAAAAAAGAACAAAAAATAGCAAGAAGTACCTAGTTTATAAAATAAGTCCATATACTTTTTGAAACAAATAATGTCAGTCTTGTTTATGATTTTTTAACAAGAACTTTTCTGAACATGTTATATAAATAGCAATCTGGCCTACCCACGTACAAGCATTCATTTTATCTAGTTTGTTCACAGATTTATGCCAGTGTCATAAATACTGCCTGGCATATACCAAGCACTAAATAAATAGCCACTGAATGACTGGATGAAAAATAATACTTTAATATAATTACATTTAAAGTTCAAATGCCATTGTTTAATTTTTTAGACATTTCATTTTCAACATTTAAGTCTTTTTTGGAGTCTTTATCACCACATGGACAATTTTTCAAAATAATGTCCAGTTTTATACTTCAAAATAGTAACATATGCATACTTCAAAAATAATTTTTAAATATGTAGCATTTGCATTTTTAATAGGAAGAAAAATTTTATCACTAAACATGAGAAAGCCTACATTACTGATGCATATCTACTATTACAGTGGTTTTTTTTTTTTTTTTNACAAAGAATTAGACACAACTGAGCGAATGAACTGAACTGAAAGTTATCATCAATGAGATGCATAATGTTAAATGAAATTGCTTAATGTACTCAGTCATGAGTAAACCAAATTATAAATACCCATTATTCTCCAAGAATTCCTTTCTTTTAAAACAAATACTTTCTCAAAGAATCTGAAACACGCACTATTTTGTCCCAGTAATCATTAAGTCCTACATAGCTTTGTTATGCATTAGCTGCAGTTACTATTATCATTATTACTACACTATGTACCTCTTCCTACCATGCTATCAAGTTAACTCTAAGGGGAACTACCATAAAGCATGCACCTATTTAGTGCAACAGTCATGTTTACTCAGGTTTACATTCTATCTCTATACTCTCGTTTCTGCATCTTGTCCTTTCCTCTCTTGCGTCACTATGCCAACCTATCACAAAATATAAGATAGTGACTCAAAGATAATCTTTAATATAATGTGGTCATACTTTAAAAGAAACCTTAATGCAAAAAAAAATGGTTTAAATGATTGGAAAATTAAGGCACTATAAGCAAGCAAAAGGGGCTAAGGAGAGTACTGTGTCCTTGAAGTAGCCAAACACTGACACCTATTCTACTTTTTCTAATGCAATCTGTTATCACACTTAATTATACTGAGAGTTAGGATTTGCTGTTAACAGTTATCAATGTACCAGCTCAAAAGAAACATTTAAAGAGAGATGATTATTATTTTCACAAAGTACAAGCAGAAAAGACAAATTTTAAATAAGGTAAAATGAATATAAGATCAATAAAGATGAAAAATTCGACAGAATATCAGAATAATCACTTCTCTTGATATATAAGGGACAGGATAAGAAAAATGTTAATATCAGAAGAAAATGGGAAGAGTATTTTTCCCCCAATTTCTTTGGAAAAGGGTATGTCCATACTAAAATCATAAACTGATATGGTATATTTTTGTTGTAATAAGTGAGGACGAAAAGTCAAAAGGAAATACAATTGTGTACTACCTTTATATCAAGTAGATTGCAAGGTAGCTTGTATATTATATTTTCTTTAATTTTCATAAAGCTCATATATTTGATATTACTGTTCCCATTTTATAGATTAAGATAGTAATAACCACAAAGATTAAACAAAGGCAATTTCACAAATAAACAAAATTATTATTAACTTTCAGTATACATCACTTTAAAGTCAGTGTTCATTAGTTCATTAGTAATAAACGTACAGAATTTTCTTTCATAATAGTATAATAGAAATGAAATTAGAAATTTATAAGCATAATTTAGGAAATGCCCTGAAACTTGAAATACAAAATTTAATTAATGATTAATATTTGTTTTTGCATTCGATCCCTCTTGAGGAGGAAACATTTTTACTTCTTTAACCTTGCCAGATGGTAGACGACACTAACAGGATGGTAAAACACAAATCGATAGAGAAATAAATACATCTTTTAAAAAGTTTGAGGCCCTAGATTATCATACTGAGTGAAGTAAGTTAGACAGAGAAGGAGAAATATCATATGCTATCCCTTTTATATGGAATCTAAAAAGAAATGATACAAATAAACTTACTTACAAAACAGAAAGAGACTTACAGACTTAGAGAATGAACTTGTGGTTGCAGGGAGGAAGGATGGGGAGACAGAATAGTTAGGGACTTTGGGATGGACATATACACATTGCTATATTTAAAATGGATAACCAACAAGGTCTTACTGTACAGCACATGCAACTCTGCTACTGTTATGTGGCAGCCTGGATAGGAGGGGAGTTTGAGGGAGAATAGATATATGCATATTTAAAGTGGAATCTTTTTGTTTTCCATCTGAAACTATCACAGTAAACTATTGGAAATTGGCTACATCCCATTACAAAATAAAATTTAAAAAATAGAAAAAAGTAAATGATTTTAAAATGAATGCTAGTAGTAGTAGTTACATGTAGTATTTTAATCTAAATTTCAGGCTACAAAATATTGGTAACGAGATGAAAATATGATCATGGTTTCAACTCTTATAAAATGATTCCTAAATAACATTTATATCCATTTTTAGTAACCTGGTTTTCCTGAAGGTGGTTTTGTTCCTGTTTCATCTTTGTATTGAATGAATTCAGTTACTCTTCCACTCCAAATAGTAGATTTAAATCTCAATACTTTATTACTTGCATAAAGTGAAAAGAATAACATGTTTCTATTGCCTCATTTAAACATGGATAGTAATGTCCCTCATTTAGTTATTATTAGTAAAATTAGTTAACACACAGAAGATTATGTAGTATATAAAATGTATCATGTAAATGTGCATTTCCATTTCACTGGGAACTCTTCATATCACCCCTGTGGATCACCAACATTGTTTCCAGAAGTCTTATTAATAAAAATAATTTTATCTTCATATGTATCATTGCCCATGAAGAGTAGACAAAATATTCTGATACTATGCTGTGCAAAGGAGATCAATATGTACTTGTACACTTAGAGGTTACAATTCTCAACATGTATGTACACAGTTGTATTCTTAGAGAAATGTATATGAATGATATATGGATATGTGGGTGTATGTTTATGTATCACATGTTATAAAAGAGGGCAAAGAATATGCTTTTAATAGATAAAACAGGTTCTGTTATTAGAGTATAACAAAAACAATAATAATATGTAGCTTTGATTCATTTTTGAAGTAGTTTTCCTTATTGATTGTAAATGATTGAAATAAAAAATAATTTGTTGGTAATCAAAGCTTGGGCTCTTAATCAAAAAAATATTGAGGTACAACAATAAAAATGAATACTAAGAAAAAAAAAAGAAGTTCAAGGAGAATAGAAGTAGCATATAGTCAATGACTCTAACTTGTTTCCAATCTAACTTTTCTGTTTGAAGAAATATGCTGAATCAAGAATTGTATGAAAATAGAAATACTTGATGGTAAGTGGCTTAATCCAAATAAATAGGAATCTAGAGGAGAGGAAATGGAGCTGAAGACAAACAGACATAAGTTACTGTGTGTGAAACATTCACTTAGTCACTAAAACAGTAATATTTCTGAATAAAATAAATCATTAAATCATGTAAAAATAATTTATTAGATTCTTACAGACTTTTAAAGTGAGGAATTATTATTTCTACCTAGAGCTTTCTTATTTGATATGAAAATTAAATAAAAGGCTCTATAAAAATATATCCTACACTATAAAATGGTGAGAAACATACACTTGTCCCTCAATATCCATAGGTGATTGGTCCTACAATCTATTTCAGATACTAAACCCTGCAGATAGTCAAGTCCATTGTCACTCATCCATATCCATGGAGTCTGTATCCATCAACTCAACTGACAATAAGTATATGTACATATAGTGAAAAAAAATCTATGTGTAAGTGGTCTCATTCACTTTAAACCTTCATTTTCAAGGGAAATTTAATTACTCTGCAAATACACAGGGTTTTACTTAATAAATATTTACTATTTATAGAACCAAATAGGATCTCTGTTCTAAGGTATACAGAAGTATATAAAATAGAGCAAAATAAAATAGTGTTAATTGATGCAATGCTTTCCATATATACTTAATAACCATTGAAAATAGTTTTAATAATATGTATAGAGTGCCCACAGCCACACATATAATTAACTTTTTCTTCCATCAAGTAGCTAATATATTCTCTGTGACGCATCCTTCCTTCTCTACATCCATGCTAAGTCAAGACCCCTGCAAGTTCTCAGATTGTATTATGCATCTTAATATATCAGGAATATCTAGCCTGTGAATGGTCAGACTGTCAAATTCAAAAATATTTAAATTAAGAAGGGGAAATCATCTAAGTGTTGTTAGAAATATTTTTAAAATTATCGATTGTAACCAATATGTAGGCTTCTGTTGCTGCTGCTGCTGCTGCCAAGTCGCTTCACTCATGTCCAACTCTTTGAGACCACATAGATGGCAGCCCATTAGGCTTCCTCGTCCCTGGAATTCTCCAGCCAAGAACACTGGAGTGGGTTGCCATTTCCTTCTCCAGTGCATGAAAGTGAAAAGTGAAAGTGAAGTCACTCAGTCGTGTCCGACTCTTAGCAATCCCATGGACTGCAGCCTATCAGGCTCCTCCATCCATGATATTTTCCAGGCAAGAGTACTGGAGTGGAGTTCCATCGCCTTCTGCCACGTAGGCTTCTACATACTAATAAATACATACAGGCATTATTCTCTCTAACATCTAAGTTTATTATGCAAAAAAATAACAAAAAATAGCAAGAAGTACCTAGTTTATAAAATAAGTCCATATACTTTGTGAAACAAATAATATCAGTCTTGTTTATGATTTTTTAACAAGAACTTTTCTGAACATGTTATATAAATAGCAATCTGGCCTACCCACGTACAAGCATTCATTTTATCTAGTTTGTTCACAGATTTATGCCAGTGTCATAAATACTGCCTGGCATATACCAAGCACTAAATAAATAGCCACTGAATGACTAGATGAAAAATAATACTTTAATATAATTACATTTAAAGTTCAAATGCCATTGTTTAATTTTTTAGACATTTCATTTTCAACATTTAAGTCTTTTTTGGAGTCTTTATCACCACATGGACAATTTTTCAAAATAATGTCCAGTTTTATACTTCAAAATAGTAACATATGCATACTTCAAAAATAATTTTTAAATATGTAGCATTTGCATTTTTAATAGGAAGAAAAATTTTATCACTAAACATGAGAAAGCCTACATTACTGATGCATATCTACTATTACAGTGGTTTTTTTTTTTTTTTTTTTTTTTGGCTGCCTTGGTCTTAGTTGTGATATACCTGCTTACTTCCCCAGCAGGATGTGGAATCTTTTCAGACCAGGGATCAAACCCAAGTTTCCAGCATTGCAAGGCAGATTCTTTATCACTGAGCTATCAGGGAAGTCTTATAGTATAATTCTTGAGGACATATTTTATGAGTTTTTAAAAGATACAACTTAATTATATATAATAAAATATATAAGCTGTTTCTGAGGTATCATAGTTATTAAATACAATTAATTTATTATAGCTAGTCACTTCATGAGTTAAAAAAGAGAAGAAAAATTTCCTCAGTGATCAATGCAAAAAAGTAGAGGAAAACAATAGAATGGGAAAGGTTAGAGATCTCTTCAAGAAAATTAGAGACACCAAGGGAACATTTCATGCAAAGATGTGCACAATAAAGGACAGAAATGGTATGGACCTAACAGCAGGAGAAGATGTTAAGAAGAAGTGGCAAGAATACACAGAAGAATTATATAAAAAAAGATCTTCATGACCCAGATAACTACAATGGTGTGATCACTTACATAGAGCTAGACATCTTGGTTGTGAGAAGTTAAGTTGGCCTTAGGAATCATCACAATGAACAAAGCTAGGCTAGTGGAGGTGAAAGAATTTCAAATGAGCTATTTCAAATCCTAAAAGATGATGCTGTGAAAGTGCTGCACTCAATATGCTAACAAAGTTGGAAAACAGCATCGCCACAGGACTGGAATAGGTCAATTTTCACTCCAATCCCAAAGGAGGGCAAAGCCAAAGAATCTTCGAACAACTGCACAGTTTCACTCATTTTACATGCTAGCAAAGTAATGCTCAAAATTCTCCAAGCTAGGCTTAAATAGTACGTGAATGAACTTCCAGATGTTCAAGCTAGATTTAGAAAAGGCAGAGGAACCAGATATCAAATTGCCAACAGCTGCTGGATCATCAAAAAGCAAGAGAGTTCCAGAAAAACATCTACTTCTGCTTTGACTATGCCAAAGCCTTTGACTATGTGGATCACAATAAACATGGAACATTCTTACAGAGACTGGAATAATAGACCACCTTATCTGCCTCCTGAGAAATTGTAGCAGGTGGAGAAGTAACAGTTAGAACCAGACATAGAACAATGGATGGGGTCAAAATTGGAAAAGGAATACATCTAGGCTGTATATTGTTACCCTGCTTATTTAACTTATATGCAGAATACATCAAGCAAAATCCTGGGCTGGAGGAAGCACAAGCTGGAATCAAGATTGCCAGGAGAAATATCAATAACCTCAGATATGCAGATGACACCACAGAAAGCAGAAAGCAAAGTGGAGAAAGCAATAGCAGAAAGCAAAGAGGAACTAAAGAGTCTCTTGAGGAAAGTGAAAAAGCTGGTTTAAAACTCAACATTCAAAAACTAAGATCATGGCATTCGGTTCCATCACATAATGGCAAATAGATGGGGAGACGATGACAGACTTCATATTCTTGGTCTCCAAAATCATTACAGATGGTGACTGCAGCCATGAAATTAAAATATTCTTGCTCCTTGGAAGAAAATCTATGACCAAAGTAGACAATATATTAAAAAGCAAAGACACTACTTTGCTGAAAAAGGTCCATATAGTAAAAGCTAAGGTTTTTTCCAGCAGTCATGTTGGATGTGAGATTTGGACCATAAAGAAGGCTGAGAATCAAAAAATTTGTTGCTTTTGAATTGTGGTGTTGGAGAAGACTCTTGAGAGTACCTTGGACTGAAAGGAGATTAAATTAGTCAATCCTAAAGCAATCAATTCTGAATATTCATTGGAGGGATGATGCTGAGGCTTAAGCAGAAATACGTTGGCCAACTGATGTGAAGAACTGATTAACTGGAAAAGACCCTTATGCTGGGAAAGACTGAAGGCAGGAGGAGAAGGGGACAACAGAGGATGAGATGGTTGGATGGCATCACTAATTCAATGGACTTGAGTTTGTGTAAGCTCTGGGAGTTGGTGATGGACAGGAGAGCCTGCTGCAGTCAGTGGGGTCACAAAGAGTTGGACATGACTGAACAACTGAACTGACTGACAGGTAAGATGGAAGACACTGTATCAGTTCTCGAAGGTTAAATGTGTTTTATCTTTGGAAAAACCTAAAAAATTATTTTAGAAAGGATTATATCATATGATTCAAACATGAAGTAAGATATTAGGGGATTTTTGTGTTTGACAATAAATTCATATTAAAATCTTTTTAAATTGTAGAGTTGTGACCTAGAGTTCAAGCTCAGCTATGTTTGAACATGGTCCTGTTCTTTTTCATTTTTTTCAAGTTATCTTTTGTTTTGAAGTATGGGGTCTTAGAAAATTAAGACTGCTGAGTAAGCTCTGGTTTTACTAGCAAGAAGCAAATAGATAAAATAAGTTAGGGAAGAAGTTAGGACCTTACATTAGAGAAGATATATGGCAAAGACATAATAAAACAGTAGAATAAGTTTGAAAGAGGTAAGACTGGGTCTTTTTTCTTTAAGTGCAAAAATGTTACTTTAGGCCATGATGGGTAAGAATGATCCTGGTTAACTGTCAACTTCAAATTAGCTTTTAACACATTTTCCTATTAAAATGACCATTGAAGGAAACTAAACATTTATTTTTCAGTATTTTCTTTTTTCTTCTGAGATGTAAAGACTGAGAACTAAGCAGTTGGTTTTCTCAGTTTTTCATAATTTTTCCTGAAAAATGGCATTATTATATTACATTTTGATTGGACTAAATTGCCACTAAGGAGGAAGTGAAGAATGTTATGGTTATAGTATATCCTTGAAAATAACTGCTTCAATTTCATTCTCAGCTTCTTTGCTCACTAGCCTTATGACTTTTGAAATATTTAAAAATTTTCCCTGCTCCAGTTGCTTTAAATGGAAACAAAATTATCTACTTAATAGTGAAGATTAAATGAAGATGTTCATGTTAAGCACCTACTAGAATGCCTGCATGTAGTAAATATTTAATAAATTCTAGCTATTCTTTACACCTTCATCATGATTTTCATATTATTAGTGTATTCTTATTTTAATATTATTATCCTACCAAATGTATAAAAAGTTATCTTAACAAATCAGATCGAATTTATAAGAGCTTTGGGGAAATGGGAGACAATGATGAGCATGTTAAGATAGACCACTTTATAATGCTCAAGAAGGATTTCATATGGACAATTTTTAACCCTGCAGCCATAATATCAATATTGGTTTAGATTACTGTTATCTTACTTGAACAGAATACCCTCAATAGAATTTATAGAATTTTTTGAATGAAAATAAATACAACGGGCTGACTAATATCATATCAATGGTTATATCATTTCCTTAGGATATATTTTGTCAATATATAAAAGAGATGCACTTCCAAACTTTGTTTTGTGCATATGCCTCAAATTTGGTTCTATAAACTCTCAGAAATGCTAAAGAAATACTGACTACTTTGATATAAATATACCAACAGCAGTAACAGAAATATAAGCAGTGTCTTGATGAATAATTAAAGTGGTCTAATTATCTGACTAAAATTTTGCTTACAAGTACAAACATAGATGAAAAGAGCAATTTCTTTTACCCTTCCACCTTTGAATAAATTATGTAAGTAAAAAATTAATTTCATTTTTCCCATTTTATAACAAGAAATGAAAATACAACTATTTTTTCTTTAATTTTAAATTTCACAGCAAAAATTAAAAGTATCAAAAAAAAACCCTAAAAATTGCCTTTTTGCACACAAATTAATTAGCTCTGCTGTCCTAGTGACAGTATGTAAAAGGAAAATTAGCGGTTAGAAGAACTAACTAAGCACACATGAGCAATAATGGATATTGTTGGTTATACTGAGAATGAACAATATACTTACAAAGACTTTTATTGTTATTAAGTGTATAACATTTTGAAACAGTTCAAGTGAAGAGGAGCAAAATGTTAAAACATGATAAAATCCCAACATTGAAGAATTTTTTAAAAAACATAAATTTATTTATTTTAATTACTTTACAATATTGTATTGGTTTTGCCATACATCAACATGAGTCTGCCATGGGTATACACGTGTTCCTCATCCTGAACTCTCCTCCCACCTCCCTCCCCGTACCATCCCTCTGGGTCATCCCAGNGTCTCTAGGACTTATTGTTTTTATTCTAGTTTTTATTGTTTAAAAAATACATCATTGTCAAATACATACATATACACACTTTTGTGTACATATATATCTAGGAAGAAACATAAACATGTAAACTTTATCACTAAATAGAAGTGAAAAGGGTTTTCTAAAATGTAATTGTATACTGAATACAATTGAATACTGTTCAATTGTATACTGAATACAATTCAATACAATTGAATATATTGAATACAGTTGTATACTGAATACAATTCCTTTCCTTTTCTCCTTGCCTTTAGAAGAAATGCCTTTTTGCATTTCTTCTTCTTGGAGATGGTCTTATTGCCTCCTGTACAATGTCACGAACCTCTGTTCATAGTTCTTCAGGCACTCTATTAGATCTAATCCCTTGAATCTATTTGTCACTTTCATTGTATAATCTTAAGGGATTTGATTTAGGTCATACCTGAACGGTCTGGTGGTTTTCCCTACTTTCTTCAATTTATGTCTGAATTTTGCAATAAGGAGTTCATGATCTGAACCAGTCAGCTCCCGGTCTTGCTTTAGCTAACTATATAGAACTTCTCCATCTTTGGCTGCAAAGAATATAATCAATCTGATTTGGGTNCTTTCTTCAATTTATGTCTGAATTTTGCAATAAGGAGTTCATGATCTGAACCAGTCAGCTCCCGGTCTTGCTTTAGCTAACTATATAGAACTTCTCCATCTTTGGCTGCAAAGAATATAATCAATCTGATTTGGGTATTGACCACCTAGTGATGTCCATGTGTAGAGTCTTCTCTTGTGTTGTTGGAAGAGGTTGTTTGCTATGACCAGTGTGTCCTCTTGGCAAAACTCTGTTAGCCTTTGCCCTGCTTCATTTTGTACTCCAAAGGCAAATTTGCCTGCTATCCAGGTACCTCTTGACTTCCTACTTAATCTCTTAACATTCTTAGTTAATCTTTTATGTAGATTAAATAAGTCCTACAAACATACAAACAAAAAATGTAAGCGGTAATGAGAATGAAAATGAGCACAATTATCTTACATCCTATTTTTCTTATTTAATGTTTATTCAGTATACAATTACATTTTAGAAAACCCTTTTCACTTCTATTTAGTGATAAAGTTTACATGTTTATGTTTCTTCCTAGATATATATGTACACAAAAGTGTGTATATGTATGTATTTGACAATGATGTATTTTTTAAACAATAAAAACTAGAATAAAAACAATAAGTCCTAGAGACCTAACATATAGTATAGTGAATATAGACAATAATAATATTGAATGATAATCATCAAACTTACAAAAGAACTAGATCTTAAGTATTTCTACCACAATGAAAGAGAATTGATAATTATGTAATATGACAGAAGTGCTAACTATTGCTACAATTGCAACCATATTTCAATGATACATTTTATATGTATTTATGTATCAAATCAATATGTTGTATACCATAAACTCATATAATGTTATATACTAAATATATTTAATAAAAAGCATATTATGTACCTATCTATATAGCTATTTATTTATCCCATGAAAGAAGATGAAGCCAACAAGTATACTCCTCACTTGATAAAATGGATAGAAGAGACAGCCAGAGCATATGAGTGAAGCAAACAAGAGGCATTAAATATGTCAGTGAAACACATGAGAATATTATCTGGGGCATTTTTGCTTGTATATGTTCATGTAACATTTCAGCTGGGTAATGCTAGACTTTAACTTATGCACATCTGTGGGATAAAGGAATCTCTCAAAGAATGAAGAGGCTTTATTCAAAAGTATACAGTGGAAATTAGTCCTCACAGTGGGTTTCCTTCAGAGAAAACCACTGAATTAGCAGCATGTTTTCCATTACACATGAATTTCTAGGGCTTGATTCAGCTGGTCCAAGAAGGAATAACAATTAGAGCACTGTGCAATAATAATTGCTTGCTGTGGCACTAATCACCTACTGTGGCCCTAACTGAAGCAAAATCTACCCTGTCCCTTTTACAGGGAAAATGTTTAAGCAAAGGATGTGATATGATATCTCTGACTGCCATATCCATGAAGAGTATTTAAGCATAGGCAAATGAAAGGCAACCACATTCAGAGCAACATAACAATAGTGACTTCTAGCTGATGTGCCCATAGGTTTTGGGTAAAGATAAAAGAGAACAAAGCACATCTAAAAAGAATTTTACTCAGAGCAATATTCCACTTTTGCAGTCAATAAGGGAGATAAAAATCTTATCAATATAATAGTAAACGTAGATCCTGGTACAGATAAAAGTACCCCCATACATATAAAAATAAATTCTGCTTGAAGAATACATGTAAGGGATATGATCAGTAAACAAAATCTTTCTGTTCTACTAGGAAGATAATCAGCTTTTTTGAGCACACAGGATCTGAAATAGTCAATCGTGAAGATAAAAGTCAGCTAGGAAAATCATTTGTCAGTGTCTACTAATACCAATATAGGCATCCCCCATGACCTGCAAGTCTAATCCTCTGTCTACAGCAAACAGAAATGCACAAAATGTCCATCGAAAGATGTATACAAGAATATTCATAGCAGCGCTATTTGCTATAGAAAAATAAAAATTCAAGAAGCAATTCGAAAGTCCATTCAATAGTAGAATGGACAAATAGTGGTATATCTACACAATGAGGTGCTGAAATATAATAATTAATAACAATGAATGAATTTTTCATAGTAAATACATACAACTCAATGAATGAATCTTACATATATCCCAAATGATTCTATGATCCATTTATATGAAGTTGAAAAACAAGTAAAATATCTGTGGCATTAGAATTCTAGATACTGGTTATCTTCTGTGGAGGTGTAATGATGATATGAGGAGGCTTTGGGGGTTCTGGGAACATTCTGCTTATTGATCTATTTTCTGGTTATACAGATATGTTTACTTTGAGAAAGTTCATCAACCATTCATTTTTCTATTTGTATATAATACTTCATTTAAAAGCTTAGCTAAAACAGTACAAAGCAGACTCTAGATTCAAGTCCTAACTCCATGTCTGACAAGACTCATTCTCTTAAGCAAGTTATACATAACCNCATTTTTCTATTTGTATATAATACTTCATTTAAAAGCTTAGCTAAAACAGTACAAAGCAGACTCTAGATTCAAGTCTTAACCCCATGTCTGACAAGACTCATTCTCTTAAGCAAGTTATATATAACCTCTCTTAGTTTTGGAGAAGGCAATGGCACCCCATTCCAGTACTCTTGCCTGGAAAATCCCATGGATGGAGGAGCCTGGTGGGCTGCAGTCCATGGGGTTGCTAAGAGTCCGGCACAAATGAACGACTTCTCTTCCACTTTTCACTTTCATGCATCGGAGAAGGAAATGGCAACCCACTCCAGTGTTCTTGCCTGGAGAATCCCAGGGATGGGGGAGCCTGGTGGGCTGCCATCTATGGGGTCGCACAGAGTCGAACACAACTGAAGTGACTTAGCAGCAGCTTCAATTTTCCAAATTGTACAGCATAGGTAATTATAGCACGTACCTAAAAGAATATTCATAACTACATAGCTAATGGACCAGGCACAAAATATGCGTTTAAGAAATTAGTGCATATCATGAGGCAGGCTGATTCCTCAGTGGTGAGCTACAGAAGAAAACAACCAGTGAGTTAAAAGTTACTTCACTGGAGTGAAGACTCACTGCAGACAAGGGAGAAGACCATTCCAAAGCAAGGGGCATCAACAATGCCAGGCGCTGCAGAAAGGTCACGGAAGATGAGGAGTGAAAAGATGTGTTTTTGTGGAAGTTATTGGGGACCTTTATCTGAGCAAACCGCCAAGTTAGGAGCAGAAGTCAGACTGTAGTGAGTTAATGGCACAAATGAGAGGTTAGGAAATGGAGATACTAAGTAACTCTTTCAAGAAGTGTGGTTGTGAAGGGAAAATAAAGAAGGTGCCACAGACAGAGGAGGAGGATATGAAATCAAGAAAGTTATTTTGAATGGAAGAGAATGCACGTGAAGAACCAATAGAGAGGGATTGATAACACAGGGAACAAGAAGATCCACAGAGCAAGGTCCAGAAGGAAGTGAAGAAAATGGAAATCAAAGCACAAGATAGAGTTATTCTGAGCAGGAAGAAGAAAATGTGTATTTTGATATCAGATTTTGTGATATCTCAAGAGGAAAAGAAGAAAGGATGAGTGCAGATGCTGAGCAATTGGTAGGGAGAGAGACATTCTGGTTTCAATTTTCTCGGTGAAGTAAAAGGAAGTATCACCTTACCAAGAGTGAAGGTTAAACTAATAAGATAGAGGATATTAATATAATGAGATTTTGTTATATATTTGGCCAAGCAGTGTTTAAGTCCCAACTGTTTCATGGCACCAACCCATAAGCTCATGTAATCTCCAGCAGCACTTTACATCTCTGAGGTATTCTTACAGTGACTTTACAATTATTTTTAAGGTCCCAGGTGTACAGAGATGACAGATGATTAGACTGGTCTAGGTATGAGCTTTCTGTAAGACTGGTGCAAAGGCAAGGCTCATACTAATAGTTTCAAATGACAGAAACTCAACTCAAGCTAGCTCAAACCTATTTTTTCAAATGATTAGGCTGTATAACTGGAAACTTCAAAGTGTATCTGCTTCTAAGAGGTTGTGAAGTGAAAGTGAAGTCACTCAGTCATGTCTGACTCTTAGCGACCCCATGGACTGCAGCCCACCAGGCTCCTCCATCCACGGGATTTTCCAGGCAAGAGTGCTGGAGTGGGTCGCCAGTGCCTTCTCCAGGAGGGGAACCACTGTCAATTGCAACCTGTCTTTTTCTCATTTCTTGACTCTGCTTTACTTTCTGTTGTCATTTTCAGACAAATTCTTCACTGATTGAAAAAGAGAATACTTGAATCTTAATACATTGTTACACTAGCCATCCTCCAAAAAAAGAGAGTACATCTATCCCATTAGTTTCAGAAATTATTACAGGAATGACTCCTTTTGTGTCTTCTTGAATCATAACTGTTGTTGTTCAGTCACCAAGTCATGTCCAACTTTTCACGATCCCATGGACTACAGCACACCAGGCTTCCCTGTCCCTCACCATCCCTCAGAGCATGCCCAAGTTCATGTCTATTGAATCAGTGATGCCATACAGCCATCTCATCCTCTGCTGCCCTCTTCTCCTTTTGCCTTCAGTCTTTCCCAACATCAGTGTCTTTTCCAATCAGTTGGCTGTTTGCATCAGGTGGCCAAAGTACTGCAGCTTCAGCTTCAGCATCAGTCTTTACAATGAATATTTAGGGCCTTGAATCAAAGGCCCATTCCTAAATTAATCTTGTGGCCCTAGAAATGAAGAACTCTGATTGGCTACCCTCGGATCTGGTGGGTGGGGTCAGTTCTGCTCAAACTACATGAACAACACTTGTAGGAGGGAGTTCTCCTAAAGAAGAAATGCAGGAATGGCAATACAGAAAAAAAAAAATGGAAAAACTCAAAAGCACATTACTTTTCTCATTTATTTTACTTCCTAGTGTCTCCTTTGCATTCAGACTAAACATTATTTTTTCAATGCCCAGACTTAACATTATACCTTTTATATTTTTGAGTACCCAAACTTGACTTTATATTTTTGTTTCTCTACACTTCCATCTTTCTGTTACTTGCTTCTCATCCTCTATTCATCTACATTCAAAATACTTATTAATCTTCACCTTCTTAAATCTTTCATTAACCAAGATTGTTTCTGTGTTTGAAAAGCTAACCCATTTCTACTTTTTTAATGAATTCAATTTACGTACTTTATTAATCATTCTCAAAACGGTGATGAGTACCAAAATTCATTTTCAAAATAGCTCCCTATATTTAAGGACATGGGATGAAATAAGATGTGCTGATGTTCTACACACATGTATTATTCCACACACATTTCAGTATATATACATTGGTGGTCTACCTTTAATTGACATTAATCTGAGGAGTTAATACAAGTTGGATCTTGTTGCCTTCTCTTTGGAATACTTTAGTATATTGCATTTCCCTGAATGGAAAGACCAAACAACTTGCCCTGGCATGTGGAGCCCAGCGCAGTCCAGTCCCTGCTGCCCTGCATCGTGTCACGCCTTCCTCGTGCTCCTTTCATTGTACCTCACTGGCCTTCCTTCAATTATTCCTACATACTAGGCAACCTCCCACCACAGAAAAGTCACATAGGCTCTCATTTTTGCCTGACAAGTTTTCTGTTCTCATTCTTCAGAGCTCTGCTCAAACATCTCATCTTCAGAGGATAGATTTTCCCTGTCTTCCTTGACCACAACAATCCACCCATTAGACTTCTTTTCAGTTTTCTTGGAACTGTCCTGGGTACCTCTCTTTGACATCTTTTGACCCAGTTGTAGCTTTATAATTGTTTGCATGATTGCTTCATTATAATCTATCATACTTGATGTACTGTAAATGCTAAGGTAGAGACCATCTAGCTTGGCTTACTCTCGTATCCCTAGTTCCCAACCCCAGTTGAATACATTCTTGGTACTCAGTAAAATGAATTTATTTATGAATTCTTGATATTAAAAAAAATCAACTCTTTTCACTTGATCTCTTGGCTTTTGATGAAAGCAAGACTACACAAGAATGTAAAAGAATTTTTACTGAGCTAAGGATTTTGCTTAGGGGATAAGGAAAATAATAAATAAATATATATATGTGTGTACATATGTGTGTATGTGTATATGTGTGTATACAGTAACATTTATTTTCTAAACACTGGCTGTTTATATATGTCCCAACTAGATTTTCTCAAGCCATTTTTCAAGATACAATGTGCTAAGTCATATGCTTCTCTTCTGCCTGCTATCACTGCAGAGTTATAAAAATTAAAATTCATGCATAATAATTTTAGGCCTTGACCACTGCTTAGCATTGTCTGGTTATATGTAGTATGGTTGTCCATTTGATAGCAAATGCTATATGTATCTTGGCACCAACATTATAATTTACACATAACTAATTCTTCATGAGAAATATCTCTTCACTTTGTACCCTAAAGGACTCATTATCTCCTCAGGGGCAGATGGAGATTTATACATATGAAATGATAACAGCCCTCTTTACAAAATTAAAGATGTTGGCCAACTCCTTCTCTGGCAGCTGTGTGGCCTGCCTAATTACATTTGCCTTTCTCAATTTCCCCTGAAGTTTCGGTTGAATAAGGTATTATTTTATATTTGCATTTTGAAAAAGCCTAATCGTGCTACACTAAACAACTGCCCCCAGCCTCCCCCAGCTGCAGTCTCAGACCTGGCTGGTATTGGTGAACCTTCTGTGTGTTGNCCTGCATCGTGTCACGCCTTCCTCGTGCTCCTTTCATTGTACCTCACTGGCCTTCCTTCAATTATTCCTACATACTAGGCAACCTCCCACCACAGAAAAGTCACATAGGCTCTCATTTTTGCCTGACAAGTTTTCTGTTCTCATTCTTCAGAGCTCTGCTCAAACATCTCATCTTCAGAGGATAGATTTTCCCTGTCTTCCTTGACCACAACAATCCACCCATTAGACTTCTTTTCAGTTTTCTTGGAACTGTCCTGGGTACCTCTCTTTGACATCTTTTGACCCAGTTGTAGCTTTATAATTGTTTGCATGATTGCTTCATTATAATCTATCATACTTGATGTACTGTAAATGCTAAGGTAGAGACCATCTAGCTTGGCTTACTCTCGTATCCCTAGTTCCCAACCCCAGTTGAATACATTCTTGGTACTCAGTAAAATGAATTTATTTATGAATTCTTGATATTAAAAAAAATCAACTCTTTTCACTTGATCTCTTGGCTTTTGATGAAAGCAAGACTACACAAGAATGTAAAAGAATTTTTACTGAGCTAAGGATTTTGCTTAGGGGATAAGGAAAATAATAAATAAATATATATATGTGTGTACATATGTGTGTATGTGTATATGTGTGTATACAGTAACATTTATTTTCTAAACACTGGCTGTTTATATATGTCCCAACTAGATTTTCTCAAGCCATTTTTCAAGATACAATGTGCTAAGTCATATGCTTCTCTTCTGCCTGCTATCACTGCAGAGTTATAAAAATTAAAATTCATGCATAATAATTTTAGGCCTTGACCACTGCTTAGCATTGTCTGGTTATATGTAGTATGGTTGTCCATTTGATAGCAAATGCTATATGTATCTTGGCACCAACATTATAATTTACACATAACTAATTCTTCATGAGAAATATCTCTTCACTTTGTACCCTAAAGGACTCATTATCTCCTCAGGGGCAGATGGAGATTTATACATATGAAATGATAACAGCCCTCTTTACAAAATTAAAGATGTTGGCCAACTCCTTCTCTGGCAGCTGTGTGGCCTGCCTAATTACATTTGCCTTTCTCAATTTCCCCTGAAGTTTCGGTTGAATAAGGTATTATTTTATATTTGCATTTTGAAAAAGCCTAATCGTGCTACACTAAACAACTGCCCCCAGCCTCCCCCAGCTGCAGTCTCAGACCTGGCTGGTATTGGTGAACCTTCTGTGTGTTGGCAAATCACTTTGAGAATTTTCCAGAGGAAAATCATTAGTATTCATGCACTTATATGGGCAAAATATTTAGATTTTGTACAATACCAGCTACGGTAAACATTTCTAAGGTAACTTTCCTACAACTCTACTCAGTCAGAGTTAAGAGCACATTCAACAGGGCTTATTTATTGAAAATTGTGCTCAAAATGTCACTAATACCACAGTTATGGAAGAAAAGTAAGGGTAGGTTTTATTATATCCACCAAGACTATAATCTAACGTCATTTAATCGCAAATGTAAATAAACTAGAAATATGAAACCAGGGAAGTGCCTCTCATTCTCCAAGGCCTGCTGCACCCATAGGTACCTTCTGAAAAAGCAACATGTAACTCCTAATGCAAGACTGGCTGAGGTTGGTTGCATGTGATCAGACTACACAGATTTAAACCAACTTCCTCCCCGAAAGCAATGAACAGGCTGAACAGCCTTTTGGTAGTCTGAAACAAAACGCTTGCATGACAGGCTCTGTATTGGGTGGTGGCTAGCAATCCTTTCAAGTGCTCTAGCTCTGGATATTTACATTTATTCAGTATGTACGGATTGAGGATATACTCTGGGTCAGGCAGGGCCCCAAACACTGTGGACATTGAAGAAAGGACAGCTGTTTTCTGCGCTCATGGAGCTTACTAATGGGGAAGTTAAATATTAGTCAGTTAGTCACATGAATGAGCATACATTTATATTCTAACACATGTGCTATGAGGAAGTAAAACAGTGCTATGAGAGCCCAACTCGTATGAGAGGCTCAAGAAGATTTATCTAGGGGGAAAAAAAGGTGGATTGAGCTGAGAGATAAAAGTGAAATGGAAGTAACAAGCTGAGGAATTGGAGAAGAATATTACTAGAAGAGGGAACAGTACTGTGAGATTCTTGTGAGCCCACTGGAAAATCAATCAGTCAGTGCCACTGGAATACAGGGATCGAGAAAAGGAACAGAGTGAGGTTAAGCTAAAGACATAGATAGGAGCCAAACTACTGAAGCCCTTGAGGGCTATGCTCATTATTTTAGTCTCTATCTAAAACAGCAATGGGAAGTCCCTAAACGGATGGGAGCTGGGGACAGAGAGGAGGCAACACACTCAAACTTGTATAAAATATTTCTATAGCTGCAATATAATAAACTGATGCAAGATATAGAGTGGACTCGCACAGACCAAACAAAATAACTCTGCAGGAGTTCAGGCTACAGAAAATGGTAGTACAGACTAAAGCAGTGGCATTAGAAAAGGAGAGAAGCGAGGAGATTCGTAAGATATTTAGGAGATAAATTGGACAAGATTTGTTATGAGGTTTAGAAATGCTGAACTCATGAACTCTTTGAGGCATCCAAGTAGAGATTTTGAATAGGCAACTGGGTGTGTGTGTCAGGAAGTCAGAAGTGTGGTCTGGATGTATAAATTTGGGAGGCATTAGCAAACTGATGAAAACTGAGCCACAGACATGGAAAATACTGTCCAGAAAGAGAACTTGTGATAGACACAAAGATGCACCATTTCCATCTCGCAACAGACATCCTCCTGCTCCTTCAGCNACTCCAGTGTCCATAAGTCTGTTCTATATGTCTCTGTCTCCACTGTGTGTGTTAGTCACTTAGTCAGGTCCAACTCTTTGCAACCCATAGACTGCAGCCCACAAGGCTCCTCTGTCCATGGGATTCTCCAGGCAAGAATACTGGAGTGGGCTGCCATTTCCTTCTCCACTGCCTCCATCGCTGCCCTGCAAATAATTTCATTAGTATCACCTTTCTAGATTCCACATACGCATTAATATACAATATTAGTCTTTCTCTTTCTGACTTACTTCAGTCTATATAATAGGCTCCAGGTTCATCCACCTCATTAGAACTGACTCAAATGCATTCCTTTTTATGGCTGAATATTACAATTCAGTTCAGTCACTCAGTCATGTCTGACTCTTTGCCACCTCAGGGACTGCAGAATGCCAGGCCTCCCTGTCCTCCACCAACTCCCAGAGATTGCTCAGACTCATGTCCATTGAGTCAGTGATGCCATTCAACCATCTCATCCTCTGTCGTCCCCTTCTCCTCCTGCCTTCAGTTTTTACCAGCATCAGAGTCTTTTCCAATGAGTCATTTCTTCACAACAGGTGACCAAAATATTGGAGCTTTAGCTTCAGCATCAGTCCTTCCAATGAACAACCAGGACTGATCTCCTTTAGGATGGACTGGTTGAATCTCCTTGCAGTCCAAGGGACTCTCAAGAGTCTTCTCCAACACCACAGTTCAAAAGCATCAATTCTTCGGTGCTCAGCTTTCTTTATAGTCCAACTCTCACATCCATACATGACCACTGGAAAACCCATAGCTTTGACTAGATGGATATTTGCTGGCAAAGTAATATTTCTGCTTTTTAATATGCCTAGGCTGGTCATAGCTTTTCTTCCAAGGAGTAAGCGTCTTTTAATTTCATGGCTGTAATCATCATCTGCAGTGATTTTGGAGCCCCCCAAAATAGTCTTTCACTATTTTTGTTGTTTCCCCATCAATTTGCCATGAAAAGATGGGACCAGATGTCATGATCTTAGTTTTCTGAATGGTGAGTTTTAAGCCAACTTTTTCACTCTCCTCTTTCACTTTCATCAAGAGGTTTTTTAGTTCCTCTTCACTTTCTGCCATAAGAGTGGTGTCATCTGCATATCTGAGGTTCTTGATATTTCTCCTGGAAATCTTGATTCCAGCTTATGCTTCATCAAGCCCAGCATTTTGCATGATATATTCTGTATATAAGTTAAATAAGCAGGGTGACATTATACATTCAGAAAACTAAGATCATGGCATCTGGTCCCATCACTTCATGGCAAATAGATGGAAAAACAGTGGAAACAGTGACAAACTTTATTTTTTTAGGCACCAAAACCACTGCAGATGGCAACTGCAACCATGAAATTAAAAGATGCTTATTCCTTGGAAGAAAAGTTATGACCAATCTAGACAGCATATTAAAAAGCAGACAGTACTTTGCCAACAAAGGTCCATCTGGTCAAAGCTATGGTTTCTCCAGTAGTCATGTATGGATGTGAGAGCTGGGCCCATAAAGAAAGCAGAGTGCTGAAAAAAAGAAAGCTGAGTGCTGAAGAAAAGAAAGCTGAGTGCTGAGGAACTGATGCTTTTGAACTGTGGTGTTGGAGAAGATTCTTGAGAATCCCTTGGACTTCAAGGAGATCCAACCAGTCCATCCTAAAGGAAATCAGTCCTGAATATTCACTGAAAGGACTAATGCTGAGGCTGAAGCTCCAATACTTTGGCCACCTGACGCAAAGAACTGACTCCTTGGAAAACACCCTGATGCTGGGAAATATTAAAGGCAGGAGAAGAAGGGGACAACAGAGGATGAGATGGTTGTATGGCATCACTGATTCAATGGACAAGCATTTGAGAAATCTCTGGGAGTTGGTGATGGACAGGGAGGCCTGGCATGCTACAGTCCAAGGGGTCACAAAGATTCGAACATGACTGAGTAACTGAACTGAACTGATGGTGTTAGGAAATGTTCTAATTTCATTCTTTTATACACAGCTGTCCAGTTTTCCAAGCACCACTTACTGAAGAGGCTATCTTTGCCCCATTGTATATTCTTGCCTCCTTTGCCAAAAATAAATTACTTAGAGTACTTTATTGGGTGGGTTTATCTCTGGACTTTCTATCTTATTCCATTGGTCTATATTTCTGTTTTTGTGTCATTACCATACTGTCTTGATGATTGTAGCTTTGTAATATAGTCTGAAGTCTGCAAGGTTGATTCCTCCAGCTTCATTCTTCTTTCTCACAATTGCTATGGCTATTCAGAGTCTTTTGTGTTTCTGCATTAATTGTGAAATTTTTTGTTCTAGTTCTGGGGAAAATGCCATTGGTAATTTGATAGGGATTGCATTGAATCTGTAGATTGCATTCAATAGGACCAGAGTTTTTGAGTAACAAAGTATTAGACCTTCAAACAAGATCAAAAGTAGTTTTGGATTTNTAGCTTTGACTAGATGGATATTTGCTGGCAAAGTAATATTTCTGCTTTTTAATATGCCTAGGCTGGTCATAGCTTTTCTTCCAAGGAGTAAGCGTCTTTTAATTTCATGGCTGTAATCATCATCTGCAGTGATTTTGGAGCCCCCCAAAATAGTCTTTCACTATTTTTGTTGTTTCCCCATCAATTTGCCATGAAAAGATGGGACCAGATGTCATGATCTTAGTTTTCTGAATGGTGAGTTTTAAGCCAACTTTTTCACTCTCCTCTTTCACTTTCATCAAGAGGTTTTTTAGTTCCTCTTCACTTTCTGCCATAAGAGTGGTGTCATCTGCATATCTGAGGTTCTTGATATTTCTCCTGGAAATCTTGATTCCAGCTTATGCTTCATCAAGCCCAGCATTTTGCATGATATATTCTGTATATAAGTTAAATAAGCAGGGTGACATTATACATTCAGAAAACTAAGATCATGGCATCTGGTCCCATCACTTCATGGCAAATAGATGGAAAAACAGTGGAAACAGTGACAAACTTTATTTTTTTAGGCACCAAAACCACTGCAGATGGCAACTGCAACCATGAAATTAAAAGATGCTTATTCCTTGGAAGAAAAGTTATGACCAATCTAGACAGCATATTAAAAAGCAGACAGTACTTTGCCAACAAAGGTCCATCTGGTCAAAGCTATGGTTTCTCCAGTAGTCATGTATGGATGTGAGAGCTGGGCCCATAAAGAAAGCAGAGTGCTGAAAAAAAGAAAGCTGAGTGCTGAAGAAAAGAAAGCTGAGTGCTGAGGAACTGATGCTTTTGAACTGTGGTGTTGGAGAAGATTCTTGAGAATCCCTTGGACTTCAAGGAGATCCAACCAGTCCATCCTAAAGGAAATCAGTCCTGAATATTCACTGAAAGGACTAATGCTGAGGCTGAAGCTCCAATACTTTGGCCACCTGACGCAAAGAACTGACTCCTTGGAAAACACCCTGATGCTGGGAAATATTAAAGGCAGGAGAAGAAGGGGACAACAGAGGATGAGATGGTTGTATGGCATCACTGATTCAATGGACAAGCATTTGAGAAATCTCTGGGAGTTGGTGATGGACAGGGAGGCCTGGCATGCTACAGTCCAAGGGGTCACAAAGATTCGAACATGACTGAGTAACTGAACTGAACTGATGGTGTTAGGAAATGTTCTAATTTCATTCTTTTATACACAGCTGTCCAGTTTTCCAAGCACCACTTACTGAAGAGGCTATCTTTGCCCCATTGTATATTCTTGCCTCCTTTGCCAAAAATAAATTACTTAGAGTACTTTATTGGGTGGGTTTATCTCTGGACTTTCTATCTTATTCCATTGGTCTATATTTCTGTTTTTGTGTCATTACCATACTGTCTTGATGACTGTAGCTTTGTAATATAGTCTGAAGTCTGCAAGGTTGATTCCTCCAGCTTCATTCTTCTTTCTCACAATTGCTATGGCTATTCAGAGTCTTTTGTGTTTCTGCATTAATTGTGAAATTTTTTGTTCTAGTTCTGGGGAAAATGCCATTGGTAATTTGATAGGGATTGCATTGAATCTGTAGATTGCATTCAATAGGACCAGAGTTTTTGAGTAACAAAGTATTAGACCTTCAAACAAGATCAAAAGTAGTTTTGGATTTAAGAATATGAGAGAGACAGAGAGAGAATACATCACAAGAAAATAGAAGCAATAATTAAAAAAAGCAGGAGACTTTATATCAGAAAAGGAAAGAAGCAGGAAAAAAAAGGAAAGCTGAAGCATTAAAATTTGAAAGGACCAATGGATGCCCACTTCTGGGGGTGGGCAAATGACCACGTTACTAAAGATGCTATTAGATCACTAGAGTTGCAGTAGCTAAACTCTGAACAACGACAAACAAAATTCCACACAGGACATCCTGTAAAGCTGCTAAGGAGGCTCCCTTTATTGCTATTCATCACCTCACATCTTTTCAAAATATCCCTATTCACACGACATTGCCTGAATGACTCTCTCTCCTGGCCACCTGAGCAGATCTAACTAAAGATGACAAATGACACAAACATAGAGGATATATTTGCTCTTCAACACTAGCTTAATTGGGTCAATCTGAGTAAATGAGAGATACAGTCACTCTGGCATCATGACTCACTAGTTAATATGGGAAACAATAGGTTTTTTCTGAAACTCTACAAATCACATAAACTAGGCAAATGTCTATTCCCTTGCTAGTCTTGGACATCCGTACATTTTTGGATGGAAGTCACAACTTAGCATAAATCAGAAATTTATTCTTCAGTGAGTATAACAATTGGGCTTCCCTGGTGGCTCAGTCAGTAAAGACTCTGCATGCGATGCCGGAGACCTGGGCTCCATTCCTAGATTGGGAAGATCCTTTGCAGAAGGAAATGGCAACCCACTCCAGTATTCTTGCCTGGAGAATCCCATGGACAGAGGAGCCTGGCAGGCTACAGTCCATGGTGTCACAAGAGTCGGACATGACTTAACAACTAAACCAAACCAAACCAAGTATAACAAGACTTGGGACTGGCCAGGATTACTCTGGGAAGACTATCTGTGGTAGCTGGACAAAAAGAGCTGATGATCTAGATTTTTGCATACATGAGAAATTTGATTCTCATAGCTACTAAGTCCAATTTAGGAAGAAAAGCTTATCAGTACCATCAAGTGAGTCATTTCTTTATTGCATTAAAAAGATCTTACCTTGACAGAAGACTAGATATGTGACATTCTTAGCATTATATTAGTCACTCTGTAACTGCATCACTCGATTCTAGGGCATTCGCAGATATAAACTTCAACCAGGAAAAAAATTTGTAAGGGCAGAAGTTGGCCTAAAATGAATGAGTTTAGTATGTTTGGAAACTTGGGGCTCAAAGATATAGAATAAAAACTTACTGGCTCTCTCTTGCTTCATTTCTAACGTACAATTCAAAATAATCACTGCATTTCTGTTTGGTGGCTTTTGTTTTTTAACCTCTCGATAAATTACCTGATGCTTTAGCTCATCAAGTACCAAAAATATGGATCACAAATTAAAAGACCTACAGGGGGTAAGCAGATAAAGCAAAGGAGTGAAGTCATTTTTCTGTCAAGTTTAAGAAAATGTGCAGTGGTGAGAACTTGGCAACTTGTACAGTAATGACCAATTGAAGGGTCTTAATATTTACTTATCTCCACTCAGTCATCACATGCAGAAAAGCAAGCCGAGTGTTGCCAGATGTTCCAAATTTTCAAGATAAAGTGTAAATTCGAATTTTTATGTGCTGTCTCCTGGGTATTAAATTTGGCAATAATTTGAACATTATTTGGAAATGCATGGGGACTTCTAATTGAGATAGTTTAGTGAGTTCATAAATTACCATGCTCTTGTTGTTTCAAACCATCAGCCATGATTGGAAATGTATAAAAAGATAAAAGTATCTGACATTAGCTAGGTACAAAATCAAGATAAATATCTCCACAGGCCAGAAACAGAACAGAAAGTCATGAAGTGAGCAAGACTTGGGAGGATAAACTGCCAGATCCAGGCATCCTGCCTAAGGCTGCAGCTGGGTTAGAACAACTATACACATGTGGGATGCTTAAAAAAAAACACTTACTTGCTGCTAGGGACTGTGGTTTATTAGGATGTGTTGGGTCTGAGAAAGTAGGATAAAAAGATCAGAAACTAAAGACCCCCAGCTCCATAACTGTATCCCTTGCTGTTGCTTAGTCACTAAGCTGTGTCAACTCTCTTGAGATCCCATATACTGTAGACTGCCAGGCTCCTCTGTCCATGGGATTTCCAAGGCAAGAATAATGGACTGGGTTGCCATTTCCTTCTCTGGGGATCTTCCTGATCCAGGGATTGAACCCGTGTCTCTTGCATTGGAAGGAGGATTCTTCACCACTAAGTCACTGCTGCTGCTGCTGCTAAGTGTGACTCTGTGCGACCCCATAGATAGCAGCCCACTAGGCTCCCCCGTCCCTGGGATTCTCCAGGCAAGAACACTGGAGTGGGTTGCCATTTCCTTCTCCAATGCATGAAAGTGAAAAGTGAAAGTGAAGTCACTCAGTCGTGTACAACTCTTAGCGACCCCATGGACTGCAGACTACCAGGCTCCTCCATCCATGGGATTTTCCAGACAAGAGTACTGGAGTGGGGTGCCATTGCCTTCTCCAACTAAGCCACTAAGGAAGCCCATAACTGTATCTGTACTATGCCCAATATCACTGTGGATCAGAGCCCCAAAACAAAACAACTTTGGAGATTGTATCAATGTTGTCTACCAAACCAGTATGATAATTACCTAGTGACACAAGCCTTTTCATTAATCTACACAATTACATACTCAATAACTATTTATCAAGCAGTATTACATGCTAAGCAGTATTCTAGGTGCTGGAGAAAAATAAATGAACAAAACAAAAGTTTCTGAATATTGCAGTCACATTCTAACTGCATGAAAGAAAGCAATACGGGAAACAGATTTCAAATACACTTCTTTTGTTAATTTTTTTCTTTATATAACTTTAAAAATAAATGGTTTGTTTTTTATGCAATTAAAACTGGAATTATTTTTTATTTCCTTTTTAATTATTCATTGCTAGATAACTAGAAATACAATTGCTTCTTGTATATTCATCTCATATCCTGCAATTTTGCTGAATTTGCTTATTAGCCCTAATAGGTATTTTTAGTGTAAATTCCTTAGGATATATAACATCATCACCTGCAGATATAACTTTACCTCTTCCTTTCCAAACTAGATGTCTTTTACTTCTTTTGCCTAATTGCCGTGACTAGACCCTCCAGTACAGTATTGAACAGAAGTGAACTATATATTTTTTAATTAATTAATTAATTTTTATTGAGTCGTTGATTTATAGTGTTATCTTAGTTTTAGGTGTATAGCAAAGTGATTCAGTTATACATACATGTATACATCTAATTTTTCAGATTCTTCTCCCTTATAGGTAATCACAAAAAACTGAGAATAGTTCCCTGAGCTATACAGTAAGTCCTTGCTGGTTATCTACTTTATATATAATAGTATGTATTTGTTAATCCCAAATTCCTAATTTCTTCCTCCCCCTCTTTTCCCTTGCAACCATAAATTTATCTTTTATGTCTGTCGGCCTGTTTCTATATATAAATTCATTTGTATCATTTTTTAGATTCTGCATATAAGCAATATCATATAATATTTGTCTCTGGATTACTTCACTCAGTATGATAATTCTAGGTTCACTCATGTTGCTAAAAATGACATTATTTCTTTTCATGGCTAAGTAATATTCCATTGTAAAAAATACCACATCTTCTTTATTCATTCATCTTTCAGTGGACATTTACACTGCCTCCATGTCTTAACTATTGTAAATAGTGTTTCAGTGAACACTGAGGTGCATATATTTTTTTGAATTATGGTCTTCTCCAGATATATGCCCAAGAGTAGAACTGCAGGATCATATGGTAGCTCTCCCCTTTTTGGACCACAGCCTTGTTGTGGCAAAAGGGCTTATATAACTCAATAAAGCTGTGAGCCACGCCATGCAGGACTACCCAAGACAGATATGTCATAGTGAAGAGTTCTGATAAAATGTGGTCACTGTAGAAGGAAATGGCAATCCACTCCAGTATTCTTGCCAGGAGAAACCCAAGAATAGTATGAAAAGGCAAAAAGATATGACACCAAAAGATAACCACCCCCATAAGCAGGAAAGTGTGGCAAAGAGCAGAGGGCAATTCTACCAGCACCAGATAGAATGAAGTGGCTGGGAGAAAGCAGAAATGAAAGCTCAGTTTGGGGATGTATGTGGTGGTGAAAATAAGTCCAGTGCTGGTAAGAAAAAATATCACATAGGAACCTGGAATATTAGGTCCATGAGTCAAGGTAAATTAGATGTGGTCAAGCAGGATATGGCAAGACTGAACATCTACATCTTAGGACTCAGTGAACTAAATTGTATGGGAATAGGTAAATTTAATTCCGATGACCATTATTTCTATTACTGTGCACAAGAATCTTGTAAAAGAAATGGAATAGCCCTTATAGTCAACAAAAGAGTCTGAAATGCAGTACTTGGATGCATCCTCAAAAAGGACAGAATGATCTTGGTTTGCTTGCTAGGCAAACCATTCAACATCACAGTAATCCAAGTCTATGCCCCAACCACCGATGCTGAAGAAGCTGAAGTTGAATAGTTCTGTGAAGATCTATAAGACCTACTAGGACTAACACACACACACACAAAAGATGTCCTTTTCATCATAGGGGATTGAAATACAAAAGTGGGAAGTCAAGAGACACCCAAAATAACAGGCAAGTTTGCCTTGAAGTACAAAATGAATTAGGAAAAAGGCTAACATAGTTTTGTCAAGAGAACACACTGCTCATAGTAAATACCCTTTCCAACAATCCAAGTAACAACTCTACACATGGACATCACCAGATGGTCAATACCAAAATCAGACTGGTTATATTCTGTGCAGCTGAAGATGGAGAAGCTCTATAGAGTGAGCAAAAGCAGATTTGGAGCTGACTCCAGGTAGCTGAATCATCAGCTCCTTTTTGCAGAATTCAGGCTTAACCTGAAGAAAGAAGAGAAAACCAGTTAGCCATTCAGGTATGACCTAAGTTAAATCCCTTATTTTTATTCAGTGGAGGTCACAAATAGATTCAAGATATTAGATCTGGTAGACAGAATGCTTGAAGACCCATGGACAGAGTTTCAAAATACTGTACAGGAGGCAGCAACCAAAACCATCCCAAAGAAAAAGAAATGCCAGAAGGCAAAGTGATTATCTGAGGAGGCTTTCAAATAACTGAGGAAAGAAGAGAAGTAAAAGGCAAGGGAAAAATGGAAAGATATACCCAGCTAAATGCAGAGTTCCAGAGACTAGCAAGGAGAGATAAGAAGGCCTTTTTAATGAACAATACAAAGAAATAGAGGAAAACAACAGAATGGGAAAGACTAGAAATCTCTTTAAGAAAACTGGAGTTATCAAGGATATATTTCATGCAAGGACAAGTATGATAAAGGACAGAAACTGTAACAACCTAACAGAAGCAGAAGATATTAAGAAGAGGTGTCAAGAATACACAGAAGAACTATACAAAAAAGACCTTCATGACCCAGATAATATCGATGGTGTGATCACTCACCTAGAGCCAGACATCTTGGAACGCCAAGTCAAGTGGGTCTTAGAAAGCATCACCATGAACAAAGCTAGTGGAGGTGATGGAATTCCAGTTGAGCTATTTCAAATCCTAAAAGGTGATGCTGTGAAAGTGCTGC